>CM066575.1:3837500-4202500 GCA_033816785.1 Picus viridis
TTCTTACTTGTGGTGGGTTAACACCCTTTTCTGAAAACAAAAGAACAAAGCAGGGGGAGGGCTTGCAGGTACTTTTCACTCCCTGCAGAGCATTTTTGCCTGGGAAGCTGAGTCTGTTCCACTCCCCCTCCCTGCCCAGCTAGGGTATAAAAAGCAGGACATCCTAGCTGTTGGCACGGCTTTTTGGCTCCTGCCTCTGCTGGATGAGAGCTACTGCAGCTGCCCTCCTGCTCCTCTGCCACATGGTCAGCCCTGATCCTTCTCTCTGCTGCCTCCACGCTTCCCCAGAAAGGCTGGTTTTGTATTACTCTCTTGTTTTTGTCCCCCTCGCATCCATCATTGTTCCTTGCCCTTGTGAACATTTCTTATGTTATTGTTATATATATATATTGCTTAAAGACAACTCTTTACCTCCCTACTTCCAAGCTGAGTCCAAATTATTGTTTGGTAAATTTGCTCCTTCCTTTTCTCCCCTCTCTGTTAGGAGGAAGGAGAGGGGGAGGGGAAGTGGGGGAAGAGATTCTCAGCCTTGCCCCATCTGAGCTCTTAACTTCCAGTTAAGGCTCAAACCACCACATTACTGTACTGTGAATTCATTGCAAATGACAGTATTTCAGGAGCTGCAAATGTGTTAATAATATCCCTTTCAATCAGCAGAAGAATAAAGACCACTGGAAGAAATTAATACCTGTCATGTTTATTCTTGTGCTTAGTCTGCGTGAATAAATACAAAATACTGTCATTGTGCAGTTTTCAGAGAACCACAGAAGGTGGAAGGTCAACTAGTCCAAACTGTTCATCACTTTTACAACGATAGATCAGCTCAGCTGTGGTTTTATCCCTCCAGGTATTGAAAATCTCAAGATGGACATTTTTCACCTCTGCATCTTCTCCAGAACTACAGTATGTTGCTCGTAAAGAAACTTTTACCTCTGTCACGAGGTTCAACAAGACCAAGGGCAGGGTCCTGCAGCTGGGTGGAGGCAATCCCAGGCACAAATCCAGGCTGGGCAGGGACTGGCTGGAGAGCAGCTCTGAGGAGAGAGACTTGGGAGTGCTGGTGGACGAGAAGCTCAACAGGAGCTCTCAGTGTGCACTTGCAGCCAGGAAAGCCAATCAGATCCTGGGCTGCATCAAGAGAAGTGTGGCCAGCAAGTCAAGGAGGTGATTCTCCCCCTCTACTCAGCTCTGGTGAGACCCCACCTGGAGTACTGCCTCCAGTTCTGGAGCCCCTATTACAGGAGGGATGTGGACGTGCTGGAAGGTGCCCAGAGAAGGGCCATGAGGATGATCAGAGGGCTGGAGCACCTCTCCTGTGAGGACAGACTGAAGGAGTTGGGGCTGTTCAGTCTGGACAAGAGAAGGCTCCCAGGTGACCTCATTGTGGCCTTCCAGTATCTGAAGGGGGCCTACAAGAAGGCTGGGGAGGGACTTCTCAGGATCTCAGGGAGTGACAGGACTAGGGGGAATGGAATGAAGCTGGAGGTGGGGAGATTCAGGCTGGAGGTGAGGAAGAAGTTCTTCACCATGAGAGTGGTGAAGCCCTGGAATGGGTTGTGCAGGGAGGTGGTTGAGGCCCCATCCCTGGAGGTGTTTAAGCCCAGGCTGGATGAGGCTCTGGCCAGTCTGATCTAGTGTGGGGTGTCCCTGCCCATGGCAGGGGTTGGAACTAGATGATCCTTGTGGTCCCTTCCAACCCTGACTGATACTATGATACTATACTATGAATTTTTCTTACTCTGAGGTCTGTGGACATCCGAGGAGTGATGTTGTGCTGAATAGAAATGCAAGTTGCAACGTGCAAAATAAGTGGATTGAAACATATCAGAAATGGAAGGTAGTTTCTGGAGAAATTCATCAGGAATATGATTTGCACTGGAGTTTTGTACAATGAATCCTGTTGGCCCCAGTGGCATTTCTGAAGTGTAATGTAAAGGTCATTTAGGAATATGGTTTTCTCTCTAACCCAGGTGTACCTCAACAATTTCCCTTGAGCCATATTTTCATATCTTGAATGCACCAAGGAGAGTGTAAAGAACAAATACACAAAGAGCACTCTCTTGTACCAGCATTAATTTCTCAAAGAAATGTATGTGGAGACTCAGTGAGAATCAATCACATTACATTTTGCACAGACACATTTAGATTTGTTATTCAAAGGAATCAATCTAAAGTGTCTTGTAGGACACCTGTGCTGTTTCATAGGAGTAACCTGCTTAAGACATTCCTAGAATTAGGAGATAATGTGTTTATTCACATGTGTTCCATGCACATATTTTATGGAGAAAGGTTCAGTTTAGCTGGTACTGTAAAGCCATACAAATGCTGAGAAAAAGTTTTTTAATTATACGTAAAAATATACCAGAACAAGAGGACACAGTCTCAAGCTGCACCAGGGGAGGTTTAGGCTGGAGGTTAGGAAGTTCTTCCCAGAAAGAGAGATTTGCCATTGGAATGTGCTGCCCAGGGAGGTGGTGGAGTCACCATCACTGGAGGTGTTTAGGAAGAGACTGGATGGGGTGCTTGGTGCCATGGTTGAGTTGATTAGATGGTGTTGGGTGATGGGTTGGACTTGATGGTCTTTTCCAACCTGATTAATTCTATTCCCTTCTATATGCAGACACATGTGCGTGTACAGAGAATCAGCAGTTACCCTTGGCCACACTTCATTTTCCAAATCTATTGTACAAGTGGGATGTTTATGTAAATAACATGTTAATAAATACATGCCTGTGTTATATGTTTCTTCATCCGTGGATCTGACTGTCATTTCATTGTAAAATGCTATCATTTGATAAGATCAACTGCTGATAGGTGTGTCCTTTTATTTTTTTCCCCATGGTGAAACTGTAAACTAAAGGCCCTCTTATCTAAAACCTGCATGTAAAGTTTGGGTGAAAAAACACATCACCTTGTTTTGATAGGTCAGTTTTTCACTGTGTCTGGGAATTAGTATTCTTCTAAAGAGAGAGTGTTGTTCATTAAGAGCATGGTTTTTATATATCACAGTATCACAGTATCACAGTATCACCAATGTTGGAAGAGACCTCAAGGATCATCGAGTCAACCTGTCACCACAGACCTCATGACAAGACTATGGCACCAAGTGCCACATCCAATCCCCTCTTGATCACCTCCAGGGACGGTGACTCCACCACCTCCCGGGCAGCACATTCCAATGATGAAAGACTCTCTCAGTGAAGAACTTCCTCCTCACCTTGAGCCTAAACTTCCCCTGGCGTAGCTTGAGACTGTGTCCTCTTGTTCTGGTGCTGGTTGCTAGAGAGAAGAGACCAACCCATTCTTGGTCACAACCACCTTTCAGGTAGCTTAGAGAGCAATGAGGTCTCCCCTGAGCCTCCTCTTCTCCAGGCTAAACAACCCCAGCTCCCTCAGCCTCTCCTCACAGGGCTGTGCTCAAGGCCTCTCACCAGCCTTGTTGCCCTTCTCTGGACACGTTCAAGTGTCTCAATGTCCTTCTTAAACTGAGGAGCCCAGAACTGGACACAGGCCTCAAGGTGTGGCCTAACCAATGCAGAGTACAGGGGCACAATGACCTCCCTGCTCCTGCTGGCCACACCATTCCTAATGCAGGCCAGGATGCCATTGGCCTTCTTGGCCACCTGGGCACACTGCTGGTTCATGTTCAGGTGGCTGTCGATCAGCACCCCCAGGTCTCTCTCTGTTTGGCAGCTCTCCAGCCACTCTGACCCCAGCCTGTAGCTCTGCATGGGGTTGTTGTGGCCAAAGTGCAGCACCCGGCACTTGGATTGTTGAGTATCATCCCACTGGACTCCCCCCATCTGTCCAGTCAGTCGAGGTCCCTCTGCAGAGCCCTCCTACCCTCTTACAGACCAACATCTGCTCCTGTATTTACTGAAAGTGTTGTAAACTACCAAAGGATAATATTAAGAGGGAGAAAGCCCTGTATTACCCTATGTTCTGATTAGAAAAGAAAAATAATAATAGACATATTAGCTATTAATTATACTACAAAGGAAAAAAAAGAGGGTAATTGTTATAGGAGGCTCACTTCTCAGGGGAACAGAAGGCCCTGTAGGCCAACCTGATCCATCTCACAGGGAGATCTGCTGCCTCCCTAGGGCCTGGGTTAAGGACATTATTAGGAAGCTCCTGGGCCTGGTAAAGCCTTCTGATTATTACCCACTTCTGGTAATGCAGAGTGGCAATGATGAGGTAGAGGAGAGATGACCACAGGCAATCAAAAGGGACTTCAGGGCACTGAGGCAGATGCTATAAGGATCAGGTGTGCAGGTTGTGTTTATCTCAATCCCTTAAATTACAAGAAAAAATACTGAAAGGTTAAAAAAAAATCACACCAGATTAACACTTGGCTAAAAGGGTGATGCCAATGGCCCAGGTTTGGGTTTTTTAACCATGGGGAAATCTACACAGCACTTGGCTGTCTGAGACCAGAAGGAGTTCAGATGTCTGTAAGGGGGAAAAGCCTCCTGAGTCATGAGCTGGCAGGGCTCATTGATTGATCTTTAAAACTGGATATGAAGGGGGAAGGGAATATAAGCAAATCAAATGAAGATGACCCTCGGAAAGGAGTAGCAACACTGGGAGCAAAGCCACCAGCCCTGTCAAAGTGCAACTCTACTTCATCGAGGGCTCCAGGTACATCATTAAGGACAGAACTCAAATGCCTTTATGCAAATGCCTGCCACATGAGCCACAAACAAGAGGACACCAAAAAAAGTAAAATAAAAGTATTCTTTGAACTGAATGGGTTAAGAGGAAATAACAAATGCATCCTGCTTAGAACAATGTTTTCCAGAAGCATATTGCAGGCATATTACAATGACTACTGTCTCATACAACTCTGTCAGTATAAACATGAAACGAGCTTGCTTAGCAATCTCCAGGTAACTGTCAGAATTAACTCTTGATCAATTTTCTATTGTTTGTTTCACAGGCTTTGAGACATTTTGGCTTTTTTACATAAATTAATTAATTCTGCAAGACTTGCAAGCTTTAATCACAGAAAACAGCAGCAGGAAGCTCATTCTTGTGATATTTTATGTGCTTATCTTTACTTTGAAAGAATTCCAATAATTACTGCTTCAAGGGCAGGAACTGTCTTATACAAATTAAGGGGGGAGTAGGGGTCTTAATTGAATGCTGAAAAATTGATTTGTTAAATTGAACTTTACTGGAGTCGATTTCTTAAATTAAGAAGTTATGTTATGACTGACCTGAAAAACTGACTAGACAATTATTTGTTTTCATTGAGTTGCTCATTTGAGCAATCTAAATCTCTCTTTGGAAACAGAGGAGACTGAGGGGTGACCTTCTTGCTCTCTACAACTACCTGAAGGGAGGTTGTAGCCAGGCAGAGGTTGGTCTCTTCTCCCAGGCACCCAGCACCAGAACAAGAGGACACAGTCTCAAGCTGCACCAGGGGAGGTTTAGGCTGGATGTTAGGAGGAAGTTCTATACAGAGAGAGTGATTGCCCATTGGAATGGGCTGCCCAGGGAGGTGGTGGAGTCACCATCATTGGAGGTGTTCAGGAGAAGACTTGATGGGGTGCTTGGTGCCATGATCTAGTTGTTTGGGTGGGCTGGATTGGTTGATAGTTTGGACGTGATGATCTTGAAGGTCTCTTCCAACCTGGTTTATTGTATTGTATTATATTGTATTGTATCTTATAGTCACTATTATGTGTCATATTTCCAGTTCAACAGACTACTTGAAATACTGCTTTATCAATAGGTGTCTTACCGTATCTTTCATTGATATCTCTAAATCTCTTTGAATGTTACAGAGATAAGTCAAAAGACACCAGCTGCTTATGCAGTGCTCTTCATTCACTCTTGCAGGTGAAGTGCCTTGTGTGGGGGCATAGAGGTTGTGTATTTCCCTTGTGTCTAATAACATTTTGGAGTAAATAATTAAAACGATACCCTGCTCCCAAATACAAATTATGCTGCAAGAAAATGTTTGATTTCTCTGCACTGCACAGACTATACCAGTTCCCTGTCTGACTGCAGAATGTGGAACATAGCTGTAAAAAAAAAACCACTTATGTATGTACTTATTTATTTATTTTCCCTTAGGAGGTAAACTCTAAGCAAATAGGATATCATCCCCTGTATGGCATCAGAGTGCCTGAAATGGGTGGCATTGCCCTGGCTCACTCTGATCGAACTCCATAGCAAGTGAACCTGGGTTTAAACACAGATCATATAAAATGCTCTGCTGACTGATCAGTCATCCAATAATCTCGACCTTTATTCTGCCACACTTTGGGACACTGAACCCCGCTGAGCATCGCAGCATGGCTCTGAGTAAAATGAGTGATGGAAGATAGAGCACAATTTTTTAAACACTTTGAAGAGCCTAACTATTTGTAATCCATCTCTGAAAACAACTCAACTCAAACTCTCAAGAAAACCCTTGCTCTTACATTACTTATTATCCTCCTAAATTTTTGCTTGTTTATTTGCTGAGTGGTACATTTGTACGTCTCATGCACTACTTTTCACTGACAACAACATAAAAAAAAACAACCACACAAAAAATCCCACTGAAATTACAGTTCAGTTAACCTGCTGAAGCTATAATAATCAGTGTGACCCATGTCTATAAATTCTTGGGGTTTGCCCTAAAGAGATCTTCACCTTAAATTTCTGCCTGCACTCTTGAAGGAAGTTCATAGTTACTGCTCTCTGTTAAAACAAACAAACAACTCCCCCCCCCCAAAAAAAAAACAACCTAGAAGATTTTTGATATTACTTTGAAACTGAAAGAAAGAAGAAAATTGTACAGTCACTGTAGAATAAACAAATCTGTAAAATACAGGATCCCTGAAGCCTTCTGTCTGAGGAAGCATTTAACATGCAGTTGTCTACTGCTCTTTGCTAATGTCGTGCTCTTCTTAACTGCATTTCTTGCTCTGACTTTATGAGGTTTTTCACCATTTATAATTTATGAGCCATTAAAGATGTTTGATGTAGTTGCAGAATAGAGTAACTACTGATGTAGTTTAGAGGACACAGTCTCAAGCTGCAACAGGGAGGTTTAGGCTGGATGTTAGGAAGAACTTCTTCCCAGAGAGATTGGCCATTGGAATGTGCTGCCCAGGGAGGGCACCATCACTGGAGGTGTTTAGGAAGAGACTGGATGGGGTGCTTGGTTTAGTTGATTAGATGGTGTTGGGTGATAGGTTGGACTCAATGATCTCAAAGGACTTTTCCAACCTGTTTAATTCTATTCTATTCTATTCTATTCTACTCTATTCTATTCTATTCTATTCTATTCTATTCTATTCTATTCTAGCCTAGCCTAGCCTAGCCTAGCCTAGCCTAGCCTAGTCTAGTCTAAAATACAAGTTTTGGCAACGTTAATCACATTATGCTTTCTGCATAGTAATGCAAGCTATAATGATATCTGTGAGAAATTGTTGAAGTCATTATCTCTGTGAATGCCAAATAACCCTATAACTAAGATACAAGTAATTGTGCTGAAAATAGAACTTTGATTCTCATCAGCTGTCAAGAAGCAGGCTATGACTGTGCAGATTGCACCTCTTTGATGAAGAAAACTATTTTCATACTCCAGCTGTTGTCTTGATCTTGACAGCTATCAGGGCTGGGAATTATTAGAGCACTTCCTCAATAATACACAAGAGCATGTCATCAAATTCAAGGCTGTGGTTAACAATAAATAGTTTTTAACAGGACATTGTCTCAAGCCCAGAATTGTGCTTTGGTAGAGGAAGAAGTAGAACAGAAAGTAGAACTGGACAATCATCTTCTGAGGATGATCCTCTCTGCAGTGGTTTCCTGAAAGAAGCAATAACCTGCATCTACACTAAACGGTTCTCAAGTAATCATTTGATAGTCTATGTTTTATATTGATCTTCTTCACCAACTATGTTGAAGAACAAAGAGTGGACTTGACAGTTGTAGAATAATGGTTGGACTCAATGATCATAAAGGACTTTTCCAGCTGAAACAGCTCTATGATTTTGGTTCTATTAATAACTAGTGTCCCATGTTTTTAAATATAGGTTTGGGAGGAGCAAAGGCCCCTAGGTTTCAATCAAGAAGAAAAAGATTTCACTTTCTCAATGCTTATATTATGACATTAAATTCCTAAAGAGATTGAGATAAAAACCTACTTGTTCCACTCCAGCCCTATCTGTGCAAAACATTGCTAGCAATAAAAGTATTTCATAAGAAGAAGCTCTGAATATTTCTTTTCTATGCCCTCTGTAAGTGTATATACTGTCATTGTACCATCTGAGTACACAAAAATATCTGTAGTTTACCGTGTGGACATTTCCTCTTTTACATGTCACCTCTTTGAAATTTGTATTTTGAGTGAGAACAATAGGGGAAAAAACATAACCCCTTCAAAGGGTTAAGTTGTACCTGAATAGGTCAAACCTAAGGATTCTATTTTTTACTGTCACATGAAGATCATAGTGTATCTCAAAGCATAAAAAGCTAAGTCATGCCCTAAAACAGAGATTCAGCAGAGGATCAGTGTGAAAGTTGCTTACAAACATTCTGTCTAGATTCTGCAAGTTGTTATCTCCCTGAATCAATCTCTTGTGTCATACCAGACTTGATGTAGATTCTTGGCTATATCTTTACATGGTGGTCACTCTTCTTCAAAAGCTCAGTTGAGATATCTACATGAGATTAGATGAGTATTTGTGCCTGGGTCGAGGCAATCCCAGGCACAAATACAGGCTGGGCAGTGACTGGCTGGAGAGCAGCCCTGAGGAGAGAGACTTGGGGGTGCTGGTGGACGAGAAGCTCGACATGAGCTCTCAATGTGCGCTTGCAGCCCGGAAAGCCAATCAGATCCTGGGCTGCATCAGGAGAAGTGTGACCAGCAGGTCAAGGGAGGTGCTTCTCCCCCTCTACTCAGCTCTGGTGAGACCCCACCTGGAGTACTGCGTCCAGTTCTGGAGCCCATATTACAGGAGAGATGTGGACGTGCTGGAGCGTGTCCAGAGAAGGGCCACGAGGATGATCAGAGGGCTGGAGCACCTCTCCTATGAGGACAGACTGAAGGAGTTGGGGCTGTTCAGTCTGGAGAAGAGAAGGCTCCCAGGTGACCTCATTGTGGCTTTCCAGTATCTGAAGGGGGCCTACAGGAAGGCTGGGGAGGGACTTCTCAGGATCTCAGGTAGTGATAGGACTAGGGGGAATGGAATGAAGCTGGAAATGGGGAGATTCAGGCTGGATGTGAGGAAGAAGTTCTTTACCATGAGAGTGGTGAAGCCCTGGAATGGGTTGTCCAGGGAGGTGGTTGAGGCCCAGTCCCTGGAGGTGTTTAAGACCAGGCTGGACGAGGCTCTGGCCAGTGTGATCTAGTGTAGGGTGTCCCTGCCCATGGCAGGGGGGTTGGAAGTAGATGATCCTTGTGGTCCCTTCCAACCCTGACTGATTCTATGATTCTATGATTAAAGCATGGCTGGGACTATCTGACTCACCTGGCCTTGGTCCCTGATAAGGGACTTGAAGGTCACAGTCACTGCCGTAAGAGGCTAATGTAGCCAACATGTTTCCCTGTTGCTGGTAGTAACTATTGTCATGAATAACAGAGCAGAGGGTGGTAGCAAATCCCAAGTACAAAATGTGAAGCCACCTGTTTACAGGGAGGTCATGTTTCTTATCCCTTTTGGTAAGAGGTTGAAAAGTGAGAGAGAGTCCTTAAAATATTTGGTTTTGTTTTGTTTTTTTTTTTTTTTTTTTAAGTGTTCTTAGGATCTCACTGTGGTTCAACTTCTTTTCTAAATCCTTCCAAGTTTTTACATAACTTTTGCATTTGCTTCTATTCAGATGCAGAGAGTATGTTCTCTCAAAGTTCTGACTCATACAGAGTCATGCATCAGCTGGTCCAGGAAGTGTACATTAGCTTTGTATGTACTAAAGTCATTGGTGGAGTGTTGGTTTATTATTTATTGAAGCAACAATGACCAGCAGTTTTAGATAGACCTTCAATCTACATTGATTAATGTGTCTTGGAAAAAAACCTTGCCATCTAAATTGCTGTTAAGTGTTTCAAACAGCTCTTCTCATGTGTCCTGTTCTTCATGTGGAAAAAAGAAAACTTGCTCAGTGATTTATTATGCATAATATCAATGTATTTGAAATACTTACGGTATATTGCAATTGCCTTGTTGAGAGGCTAGCTCCTTTATAATTGCTGCAGAGGACTCTATTCTAGTTGGATTAATTCTCAATAAACTTGATCTTTCTCTTTATTTTGTATTATTCTGCACCCTAGGTATCCTAATTATCCTTTTCTGCTAATAGAAGTTGTTTATTTTCTTATTTTATGATGTCTATTTCATCATACTTACTGTTTTATCACTTTTGAACAAACTACAGCACACAGTCTGCCATCTGTTCCAATAATTTTCTTAGAAAAACATTTTTTCATTCCAATTTTCTAAGTGATCTTATGATTTCCTAGGAAACATGGATTATTTTATGTATCTATTTCAAGTCTGGGAAAAAGGGCTCAGTTTAATAGCTCCTCCATTCTTCTCCTCCTTTCTGCCCCCTTCTTCCCCTTCCTCTCAGTTTTCCATGTGCATGCCCTCCCTTATCATCTATAGGGCCGAGCCCAGAGAGTGATGGTGAATGGTGCCACATCCAGCTGGCAGCCTGTCACTAGTGGTGTGCCCCAAGGATCAGTGCTGGGCCCCATGCTCTTCAACATCTTTATTGATGATCTGGATGAGGGCATTGAGTCCATCATCAGTAAATTTGCGGACGACACCAAGCTGGGGGCAGGAGTTGATCTGCTGGAGGGCAGAGAGGCTTTGCAGAGGGACCTCGACAGGCTGGACAGATGGGCAGAGTCCAAGGGCAGGAGATTGAACACATCCAAGTGCCGGGTTCTGCACAGTGGCCACAGCAACCCCAGGCAGTGCTACAGGCTGGGGTCAGAGTGGCTGGAGAGCAGCCAGGCAGAGAGGGACCTGGGGGTACTGGTTGCTAGTAGGCTGAACATGAGCCTGCAGTGTGCCCAGGTAGCCAAGAAGGCCAATGGCATCCCGGCCTGCATCAGGAACAGTGTGGCCAGCAGGAGCAGGGAGGTCATTCTGCCTCTGTACATGGCACTTGTTAGGCCACACCTTGAGTCCTGTGTCCAGTTCTGAGCCCCTCAGTTTAGGAAGGATGTTGACTTGCTAGAATGTGTCCAGAGAAGGGCAATGAAGTTGGTGAGGGGTTTGGAACACAAGCCCTATGAGGAGAGGCTGAGGGAGCTGGGGTTGCTTAGCCTGGAGAAGAGGAGACTCAGGGGTGACCTTCTTGCTCTCTATAACTCCCTGAAGGGAGGTTGTAGCCAGGCAGAGGTTGGTGTCTTCTCCCAGGCAGCCAGCACCAGAACAAGAGGACACAGTCTCAGGCTGCGCCAGGGAGGTTTAGGCTGGATGTTAGGAAGAAGTTCTATACAGAGAGAGTGATTGCCCATTGGAATGGGCTGCTTGAGGAGGTGGTGGAGTCACCTTCATTGGAGGTGCTCAGGAGGAGACTTGATGGGGTGTTTGGTGCCATGATCTAATTGTTTAGGTGGGTTGGATTGGTTGATGGGTTGGACGCGATGATCTTGAAGGTCTCTTTCAACCTGGTGTATTGTATTGTATTGTATTGTATTGTATTGTATTCAGTTGACCTCTGCCCTTTGCCATGTTTCCAACCCTCCTGAAAACCTGGGAAAAAAGAGATAAAAGGCTAATGGGCAGAAGTTTCAAATTCTTGCAGTCCAACTAATACTTGCCATGTTTTGAACAGGATTAGAAGCTGGCTTCCAGAGATCTTTGTTTTAAAACGAACACGCACATTGATAAGACAAAAAATATGAGTGACATGAGTAGCTATTTCACTGACTGTAGACATTTTCCAAGGGTCTCCACTCATTATGAGTGGTTCTAAAAAATGAGTCTTCTGTTAAAACTCATGGAAGAAGCTTCCTCAATCAATCATACATTTGATGATTTTTAAACACAATTCTCATAAAATTATTCATATTATCTCTTAGGGGAAAACATCCAAATATGATGCTTATTTGCTCATTTTTTCATGCCAATATTAATTGTATGTGGTTTTGCCTGCTTTTGGACTAAAACCTTCCACACCCACAAAAGAACATAGGATCGAACTCCATATGTAAGTGCATTGAATCCTGACTCAAAGCCACTGGTCAATGCCCGCAATACAGCTCTAGACAAAAACTACAACCTCACTTCTGCTGCAAATTAAGAAGTTAAACAACTTAGAATATATGAGTCTCAGTGGTTTCTAGAATGAGAGAGCATCTCATTGCCTGCCTCTCATTAAGGATAGTGTTATTTCTAAGTATCATAGTATCAGTCAAGGTTGGAAGGGACCACAAGGATCATCTAGTTCCAACCCCCCTGCCATGGGCAGGGACGCCCTACACTAGATCAGGCTGGCCAAAGCCTCATCCAGCCTGGTCTTAAACACCTCCAGGAACGGGGCCTCAACCACCAGCCTGGATAACCCATTCCAGGGCTTCACCACTCTCATGGTGATGTAGCACCACTCTCATGGTAATGTAGCAGTTGTAACCGAGAGACTTACACAAGTGTCCAGACATGAGATGCAGCCACAAAAAGCACCTTGCAGGATGTATTTGAAGCTGACCTGAGCTTACCAGAAGGCTGTTGTGCAAAGTATAATTCATTATACCCATTTTACAGATGGGAAAACTGAAGTGTGGAATGCCAACAGCAAATGAGTCCCTCAGTGCTGTAGCCAAGAGCAGAGGCCAGACTTCCCAACTCATGTCTGTGCTTTCACCTTGTCACACAGTGATGGGCATGTCATGTTCCTGTCAGTGATTTAAGTGGCACACAGCTGTGAATATCTGGCACAGTGGAGCTGAGTCTCTCTGCACTTAGTATTTAGCTGCTGAAAGATTATCCAGAGCCATTCAAGTTGTTTGTAGTTGTTGCTAAGAAACTGAACAAAAGACATGGATATTATAATTTTTGTTGTGAGAACATTCACAGATGCCAAATAATTTTGAGCCTTCCTGGGAAACATTTAAATTTGGTTTGCTTCTGAGTGCTTCCCATTATAGTTATCAAACATGTTGTTGACTAAATTCAGTTGATGAACCAGTTGTTTCCTTGGGCATGGCTCTTAATAGAGACCAGGGGTATAAAGCATTCCTTCCTTCTTTCACCTGTCTCTTCAGTTCAGAGGGAGTGTTCTCACCATGGGCAAAGCGCCGGTGAACAAATTATATTCCAGTGTACAAGCACTAGGTGGCATGAGTCTTTCACTTGAGGTGGGAGGTGGTGACAATAATAAAATTGTCTGTGACAAGCGGCAGGAAGACACACCAGGTTGGAAGGGATGATAGTAAGGGCCTTCAACCTGTTTCCCTGAAGCATGCTGTGAACGCTGCAGCAAAGGCAAGGTGTTGCAGAGGTGAGCCAGGGGCCTCTCAAATAATAGGAGACAGGAGGCGCCATGAAGTGCCTTGGGGGAGCAGTGGGGTGCCCCTCTAAGAAGGTGATGTAGCCAGCAGCCCAGCTGAAGTGTCTCTACACCAATGCATACAGCATGGACAACAAACAGGAGAAGCTGGAAGCTGTCCTGCTACAAGAAAGCTACAACAAAGTGGCAGAAAGTTACGGAAACTTGGTGAGATGAATCCTGTGATTGGAGTGTGGCTGCCAATGGCTACAAGCTGTTCAGACGGGACAGGAGAGGAAGAAGGGGTGGAGGGTTTGCCCTCTGCAGGCTCTCATTCTTCTGAGGGATTTTAACCACCCTGAGATCTGCTGGAAAAGTAGCATGGCTGGCTGTAGGCAATCCAGGAGGTTCCTAAAGTGCCTGGATGACAACTTTTTAAAACATGAAATTAACAGCCCTACACAAGGGGCTGTGTTATTGGAGCTATTGGTCACAGATGCAAGTGACGTGACCAGAGATGTCAAAGCTGAAGGCAACCTGGGCTGCAGAGTTCATGCGGTAGCAATTCACAGTCCTAAGTGGTATGAAGCCCATGAGAAGCATAGTTAAGACCCTACATTTTAGGAAAGCAAACTTCCAGCTCTTTGAGGAGTTAGTAAATAGGACCCCATGAGAAAAGTCCCTCAGGAACAAGGGAGTGGAACAGAGCTGGCAGATTTTTAAGGATGCTGTCTATAGAGCACAAGAGATCTCAGTCCCCACGTGTAAGAAATTGGGCAAGGAAGGCAAGAGACCACCGTGACTGAGCCATGACCTGCTGGTCAAACTCAAGGGCAAGTTGGGACTACACTGGAAAAGGAAGCAGGGACAGGGATCCTGGGAAGAAGCTAGGGACATTGGCCAGCTGTGTAGGGATGAGGTCAGGAAGGCCAAGGCGCAGCTGGAACTGAACTTGGCAAGGGATGCAAAGAAAAACAAGAAACACTTCCACAGGTTCAGTAACCAGAAAAGGAGGGTTAGAAAAAGCATACCCCCTGACAGTCCACTTTTGTAAATATAGTCTCGTTTTTTGCTTCCAAAATTCTGAGTGTGGTAAATTTGCTCCTTGGGGTAAATTTCCTGATTGTTGAGGGGTCTAATCCAAACCACCACATATTTTCTGGTTCCAAATGTGCAGCTGTCTCGATTGATTAATAATCAGAATAAGGTAGAAGGTGGCAGAGTTCCTGTTATTCAAGAAAATAACCTGTGAAGGAAAGCTGTTTGGGTATTTTCTCCTGTGGGAGAGGCTGAGCCTGCCCGAGAATTGATTTCTGCTTCAGGTCCTGGTTGTACTTACTGGGTAATGCAAGAGAATGATGAAATTCAGTGTCTTCCACAAAGAAATCTAAATTTAGCTGAGAGAGTTTAAATCCAGAGTGTATAGCACAAGGTGTTAGGAGTTTCTGTTTCGGGTGCAACATCACACCCAAAAGATGAATCCATGAGGAATCCACGGTACACCAGCAGGAGCCCTGAGCCACCTGAGGGTCCCTGTTCTTCTCTTCATCTCATCTGCAGAGAGACAAACTGTTTGCTTATTTCCTGGTGTTCGAACTTTTAAAGCACCTACATCTCAGATAGCTGGAATGGAAGATGAACTGAAAATATGGACATTGTTACTCATTATTGTCTAGTGTGGGGTGTCCCTGCCCGTGGCAGGGGGTTGGAACTAGATGATCCTTGTGGTCCCTGTCAACCCTGACTGATACTATGATTATTGTAGATATTGTTTTAGATTAGATGGGTAGCATTAACAAACAATGGAATTATATAGAAGGGGTGGGTTGTTACAGTTTGAAGGGGGCACTTAAGCCTAGATCCTGACTGTAAAGACTTAAAGTAAAATTATTTCCATTGGATACAAATGGAAAATAATGGTAATCCTTATATAATTAATTGGATTGCTAATGAGGATCTAGAGTAGTGGCATAAACAGTTCTTTCTCTCCTCTTCTTCTGTCTCTTCTGCTTGCAACATCTCTCTCTCTCTTTTCTGTGGCCTTGCCAGGGGATCTCTGTTTTTACTACTGTGTGAGGTAATGGGAAGGAGGGAGGGAGTGGGGGTAGGAGGTGGACAGTCCCCTGGATCTGTCCAGGAGGGCCTGAGGAGTTTCTGTGTTGTTTCTGAATGTGTGTGTATGTATTTAATATATTGTCTATTTTGCACATACTCATTGCATTCTATATTTCTAGATTTTACTCAGCTTGTAAATAGAGCTTCATTTGCTTCCATCCCAAACTGAGCTAGTCTGAGCAACTTGTTTCAGCAATAGTTCTCCAAATTAGTTGTCCTACGTCCTCCAAATTAGAACTGTCCTATGACATTAAGCTTCTGCACATACCCAGTGGCTATGCCCTTAAAATGCCTACCACTTGTTTTCAAAACCTATCCAGTGATTTTGCCTCTCATATAAAAGTGAGTTGTGCTAAAGCAGCCAAATGGCTGAGGATTACTGGCGGAGGAGGAGACAGGAGAAAAAGACACCATGGAAACCACAGGCAGGCTGAGAAACTGGCCGCAAATAATCGTCACTTTTCTAAACAAAGGCAGTGATCAGCTTAAGCCATAAAATAATGAATCCCTGTAAGATCTGAAAACTTCAAAGAGAAATGTTTGCACCAGAATTAGATGTGATTATAAAGACACTCAGTTTTGGATGAGCTTTTTTGGTTTAGTTTGTTTTGTTGGTTGTGGTATTTTTTCCCCCAGAAAATCTTTTCTAAGTCACTGTGTGAGGTTCTGGAGTGAACACAATGGATTTTGAAATAGCTTAAAGAATGGATTCACTTTTTTAATAAATGGTTTGTATAGATTTCAAAATAGCTTCAAGCCATGTGAATTTTTAAATGAAATATTGATTTTTAGTTTCAAGTGACACACTGGTTTAGTATCATAGTATCATAGTATCATAGTATCAGTCAGGGTTGGAAGGGACCACAAGGATCATCTACTTCCAAGCCCCCTGCCATGGGCAGGGACACCCCACACTACATCAGGCTGGCCAGAGCCTCATCCAGCCTGGGCTTAAACACCTCCAGGGATGGGGCCTCAACCACCTCCCTGGACAACCCATTCCAGGGCTTCACCACTCTCATGGGGAAGAACTTCCTCCTCACCTCCAGCCTGAATCTCCCCACCTCCAGCTTCATTCCATTCCCCCTAGTCCTATCACTACCTGATAGCCTGAGAAGTCCCTCCCCAGCCTTCTTGTAGGCTCCCTTCAGATACTGGAAGGCCACAATGAGGTCACCTGGGAGCCTTCTCTTGTCCAGACTGAACAGCCCCAACTCCTTCAGTCTGTCCTCACAGGAGAGGTGCTCCAGCCCTCTGATCATCCTCGTGGCCCTTCTCTGGACACCTTCCAGCACCTCCACATCCCTCCTGCAATAGGGGCTCCAGAACTGGAGGCAGTACTCCAGGTAGGGTCTCAGCAGAGTTGAGTAGAGGGGGAGAATCACCTCCCTTGCCCTGCTGGCCACACTTCTCTTGATGCAGCCCAGGATCTGATTGGCTTTCCGGGCTGCAAGTGCACATTGAGAGATCATTGTTAAAATGTTTCTCATGAAATTAAATAGCTCAGTTGAACTGATCTTTTTTTCCTGGGACCAAAGAAAACCAAGACCAAGACTGACTCCAAACATCAATTATGAACAGGTTGCAGCCAGATGTATGTGGTATAGGTATGTTATTAAAAGAATATATCTTCAGTCTGTTTTTTGAGTCCTGGGATTGTATTTTCAAAAGGAAAATATTTAAAGTTATATTTTTAATCCAGACCTTGTCACAGAAGTGAGGAGTTTTGCTCTTAAAAATGTCAAATGTTAAGGCTGGTTGACTCTTTTTTTAAAAATTATTGTATTACAAATGCACATTTTGCAAATGCAGAAGAAATTCTGCTTTGTAGGTTTGTGGTGGGTTGAAGGTTCCCCCCCAGCATTAACTTTGCCAGACCAACTCGGCCAGAAAGAAATGAAGCTGTGTTTACAATCAAGAACTACACTCTATGATGGAATGCAATGAATATGTACAAAATACACAGGAGGTACAAGTTTATACAGTATTTACTATTAGCAAACAACACAGAACCCCCTGGCCAGAGACCAAGGAAGCTGTTCCACTGCCTCCCCCTACCTCCCTGTCCCAAGAGAGAAAAGGAGTGAGGACTGGGGAGAAAGCAGTGGGTTAGACTTAACTGAACAGCTCAGCCAAGGCCAGCTGACAAGCAGGTTAATCTCTCCTGAGCAAAGCAAAACAGCAGATATCAGAAGAGAAGAGAGAGAATTGTTATGGTACAGCCTGTCTTATTCTAGATATTTACCAGATAAATTTGTTTAGAATAATCTTTCCTTTTCCTTTTTACACCCGGCAGTGATTTATTTCTATTTTTCTACTTTTCTGCTCAAAATCTGTAATTAAATTTTAAAGGCATAGCCTAAACCCACCACAATGATTTCTGTATCTCTTTAAAATAATGCTCTGTGTTTTTACAAACATGGCACAACCTTGCAGTTAGATTGCCCTCCAAATGGCAGTCCTATTTTGCTCCCATGTCTTTACAACTCTCATGTTATTAAAATTTCATTCTAAATTGAATTAAACTGCTGTAAGAGGAATCATATATATAGTTTTCCTTAATAATTTACTACATTTTAAATGTGTTGCTTGTGTCCTGTTTTGGGTGTGACAGATCATAGGCTCACCATGGTCTGCAGGCCTTTAGCAGTTCGAAGTCAAGTAGGATGGCTAAACTGAGTTAGTTCACAAATGTATTATGTCCCATAAACAGAATCACAGATTCACTGAATCAGCCAGGTTGGAAGAGACCTCCAAGATCATCAAGTCCAGCCTATCACCCAACACCATCTAATCAACTAAACCATGGCACCAAGGGCCTCATCCAGGCTGTTTTTAAACATCCCCAGGGATGTTAACACCACCACCACCTCCTTGGGCAGCACATTCCGGTGGACGATTACTCTTTCTGGGAAGAACTTTCTAAGATCAATACTAAACTGCCCCCTACACAGCTTGAGACTGTGTCCTCTTGTTCTGGTGCTGGTTGCCTAGGAGAAGAGACCAACTCCCACCTGGCTACAACCTCCCTTCAGGTAGCTGTAGAGAGCAATAAGGTCTCCTCTGAGTTTCCTCTTCTCCAGGCTAAGCAACCCCAGCTCCCTCAGCCTCTCCTCATAGGGCTGTGCTCCAAACCCCTCCCCAGCTTTGTTGCCCTTCTATGAACACGCTCCAGCAACTCAACATCTCTCTTGAATTGAGGGGCCCAAAACTGGACACAGGACTCAAGGAGTGGTCTAACCAGTGCTGAGTACATGGCAGAAGGACTTCCCTGCTCCTGCTGGCCACACTATTCCTGATACAGGTCAGGATGCCATTGGCCTTCTTGGCCACCTGGGCATGCTGCTGGCTCATGTTCAGCCTGCTATCAACCAGTACCCCCAGGTCCCTTTCTGCCTGGCTGTTCTCCAGCCACTCTGACCCCAGCCTGTAGCACTGCATGGGGTTGTTGTGGCCAATGTTTAGAACCCAGCACTTAGATGTGTTAATTCTCATGCCCTTGGACTCTGCCCATCTGTCCAGCCTGTCAAGGTCCCTCTGCAGAGCCCTTCTGCCCTCTAACAGATCAACTCCTGCTTCCAGCTTGGAGTCATAAACATCACATTCAGTATAAATGGGGAA
Organism: Picus viridis; assembly: GCA_033816785.1. Classification (NCBI taxonomy): domain Eukaryota; kingdom Metazoa; phylum Chordata; class Aves; order Piciformes; family Picidae; genus Picus; species Picus viridis. Next base: position 3,856,677 of record CM066575.1, read on the forward strand.
GTTTGATGCCAGGAGGGGAACCTCTTGCTAGTGTCTCTTGCTAGGACTCCACCTGACCCTGCTCCTTTTCCTTGTGCTCTTTAGTACTGCCTTCCTGTTGAGTGTGATTGCTTCACCTGTGCTGGGCTGAGTGTGCTTTGTAGTGGTATCAGATTTCTTGTTTCTTTAAATGCATTTTCATTTTAACCTGCAGGTTTTCTCTCCTTTTCTCTGCTAGGGAGGAATTCTCAAGTAATAGAGCAACTGCTAGAATTTAACCTCAGATACAGGCTAAATGTAGATACTCTGTTACACTTCATTTACCCCTGCAGAATGTTAGGCCCTATTCATATTTACTTTAAGGAAATTGTAATAAAAAATAATAAGAAAAAAATCCCTGCATTTACAGTTATAGATTGCTTTCTTAAGGAACTCTTGCAAGATTCCTGGATCCATCTCCTACTTTCTTGTTTGGTATTGTGTGGTTTTGCTGTGTCTTGAAATCATGTTTCTTGACAAAGCAGTGCACTCTGTGTCATGCAGTGGTGTCAACCTAGCCATACAAGGGTAGAAGACAGCTCAGGCCTGTTCATAGGCCTTTTCTTCACAGGGCCAGATACAAGGCACAGGGATGAGACACAGTGTGGCTTTTAAAACATTTTTATCAGTGATAGAGAGAGTGGGATCAAGGGCACCATTGGCTAGTTTGCAGATGACACCAAGCTGTGAGTGGTGGTGTTGATATGCCAGAGGACCAAGATGTCATCCAGAGGGACAAGCTGGAGAGGTGGCTCAGGTGAACCTCATGAGGTTCAACAAAAGCAAGTGCAGGGTTCTGCACCTGAGCCAGAACAATCCTCACTATCAATACAGACCAGGGGGAGGAGGTGATAGAAAGGAGCCCTGAGGAAAAGGACCTGAGGGTGCTGATGGACAAGAAGCAGTCATGAGCAGGCAGTGTGAGCTTTCAGCCCAGAAGGCAAATCACATCCTGGGCTGCATCCAAAGCAGTGATGCCAGCAGACCGAATGAGGTGATTCTGACATTTTACTCTGCTTTGGTGAGACCTCACCTGGAGTACTGTGTCTGACTGCCCGTGTGTATGAGATATGCTCCTCCTCAGAGGACTGTGATGTCAGAGGCCATTGCTGTGTGCCTGATCCACAAGTTGGGAGGAAGGACTCTTCTGCTCGGCTTGGCATGAGCTGCATGTTCTTCTTTTGTAAAACAAGGTTAATCTGTTGCTATGCTGCCCTGGGAGGATTAAACACTGCTGTGGTTAAAATTCAGTCTGAAATGGGAGATCATTTTAGGCATTTTTTCTGCTGCTGCTTGTTCTTTTTTTGTGTAAGCAACAAGTAGGCATTGTTTGTCTACGCTTAAATGAATACAATAGTTGTCAAAACACACTGAAGGCATTTAGAAATGTGTCCTTTTATTATGAAGCACACACACCCACTGCAAATCTGCCTTGAGAAATTTCTGACAGGAAGTGCAGGGCTGAAAGCATGATTGAAAGTATGACAGCGTGATTTAAAGTACGACAGGTCTAGCAAGGTTCACTGTGTTGAGGGACTGATTATCTTGATGGCTGAGCTTAAAGACATTCCATAATAACAATGATTATATCAGTAAGGCTCAGCAAAAATTGGTTCTACGCTTCTTTGAACTGAGCAGTCCACAAACAACTTGGCCTAATGGTGGTGCTTAAGCATTCTCTAGCTATATCCATACTAAACTTTGATAAGCTAGCTCAGGTCCTTGAAACAGCATGGCCATGTTGGAATAAGTCTCCCAGGGCTGTTTAGTTCTACTTAGAAGCAGGGTTTATTAGCCTTTATTGGACATGGTTACAGCCTAATAAGCATCTAACTACCCAACTCTTTAAGAAAACTGTCTTCATCCTGCAGAGAAATTTAACCCATCTGGTGTGTAACTCACTGTTGAAAAATACCCCAAAATATGTGCCTGTGAACCACAGCTGGCTGAAGAGGATGTAGAGCTTCATTTTGAAAATACTGGTTTATGAAATGTAGCTGGTTATGGTCAAGGATTGGAAAATATTTGACTCCAAGACTTTTCTCAGGTATTCTGGGAACTTCTTTCTTGTTTCTGCACAGCTTGAAAGCCCTATTGCTATTGAGAAAGTTTTGAGAAAGTTTTATCTTTATTGTTACTGAATTAGTGTTGGGAACTTGGGGCTTGCCTCCCAGCTTTTCAGTGCTGGCCATTGCTCTATGGGTTTTGGGATTTCTCATGTAAGCAAAGCAAAAAGAGTGAAAGTCCTGGAATGAAGGACTGTCATATCTGAATTGAGTGCCTGAGATCCTGAGCTCAGCTATGCAGAGCCCTTAGATATTTGTCCTAAGCATTGTGCTAAATATGTACTGAATGTCACTGGAAAGTACTGTATTTCTGTAGACATTACTTGTGACTGATCTAGAAGCACTCTGAGTATGCAATAGGGTATTACACCATATATGCAGATTATTTCTTTCATCCACTAGAATATTTTCTAGCTTCCCAGAATAACTGGCTAGCAAAAACTCAGTCCTGCAGTTCAACGTCTCTCGAATTTCACATCACCTGCCTAGCAGTCCACAACACATGAGGTGCCTAACAGTCCACAGTGATGTCCACATATCTGCCTAATGTGAAAAATACCTCCACAGGCATGATATTTATTTCAGTCTAATAACTCAGATGGCTAAAATCAGAGAGATGAGGAAAGAGTTTTTAATAGCATGTTCTCTTCTCGTGATGATTGATTATATAGGAAAGAAATTAGAGAGGCAAAGGCCCAGTTGGAGCTGAGGCTGGCCACCTCAGTGAAGGACAATAAAAAGCATTTTTACAAATATGTTAATGCCAAAATAAGGGCAGGAAGAACCTGCACTGCCTATTGGACCTGGAGGGAAACACGGTGACTAAAGACGAGGAAAAGGCTGAGGTCCTGAACACCTTCTTTGCCTCAAATTTTAACAGCAAGGCAGGAGGAGTTCAGGACAAGTGGCCTCCTGAGCTGGGTGATGGGGTCAGGGAGCAGTGTAATGCCCTGGATATCCATGAGGAATTAGTTCGGGACCTGCTGAGCCACTTGGACACTCACAAGTCCATGGGGCCGGATGGGATCCATCCTAGAGTGCTGAGGGAGCTGGCAGATGAGCTGGCCAACCTGGTCTCCATCATTTTCCTCCAGTCCTGGCTCACCAGAGAGGTCCCAGATGACTGGAAACTGGCCAATGTGGTCCCATGTTGGTCAGTTAGAGGGCAGAAGGGCTCTGCAGAGGGACCTCGACTGACTGGACAGATGGGCAGAGTCCAATGGGATGGCATTCAACAAGTCCAAGTGCCAGGTGCTGCACTTTGGCCACAGCAACCCCATGCAGTGCTACAGGCTGGGGTCAGAGTGGCTGGAGAGCTGCCAAACACAGAGGGACCTGGGGGTGCTGATCGACAGCCGCCAGAACATGAGCCAGCAGTGTGCCCAGGTGGCCAAGAAGGCCAATGGCATCCTGGCCTGCATTAGGAACAGTGTGGCCAGCAGGAGCAGGGAGGTCATTCTGCCCCTGTACTCTGCTTTGGTTAGGCCACACCTTGAGTCCTGTGTCCAGTTCTGGGCCCCTCAGTTTGAGAAGGACATCGAGACACTTGAAGGTGTCCAGAGAAGGGCAACAAGGCTGGGGAGAGGCCTTGAGCACAGCCCTGTGAGGAGAGGCTGAGGGAGCTGGGGTTGCTTAGCCTGGAGAAGAGGAGGCTCAGGGGCAACCTCATTGCTCTCCACAACTACCTGAAGGGTGGTTGTGACCAGGAATGGGTTGGTCTCTTCTCTCTAGCAACCAGCACCAGAACAAGGGGACACAGTCTCAAGCTGCGCCAGGGGACGTTTAGGCTGGAGGTGAGGAGAAAGTTCTTCACTGAGAGAGTCATTTGCCATTGGAGCGTGCTGCCCAGGGAGGTGGTGGAGTCACCGTCCCTGGAGGTGTTCAAGAGGGGATTGGATGAGGCACTTGGTGCCATGGTCTAGTCATGGGGTCTGTGGTGACAGGTTGGACTCGATGATCTTCGAGGTCTCTTCCAACCTTGGCGATACTGTGATACTGTGACATATGATAACTGAATTTAAATATGGTTTCTATCTATACATGTATATAATGCTTTCTCTCTCATATACTTATATAAGTATATACTTATCCCAGAGAGCCAGTGGTATCCTGGGATGCATCAAGAAAGATGTGTCCAGCAGGTCTAGGGAAGTTCTTCTACCTCTCTACTTTGCCCTGGTGAGACCACACCTGGAATACTGTGTCCAGTTTTGGGCTCCGCAGAACAAGAAAGACAGTGAACTGCTGGAGAGAATCCAACAGAGAGCCACAAGGATGATTAGGGGTCTTGGGCATCTGCCCTGCGAAGAGAGGCTGAGAGCCCTGGGGCTGTTTAGTCTTGAGAAGAGAAAACTGAGAGGGGAGTTCATCAATGTGTATCAATATCTGAGGGGTGGGTGTCAAGTGGAGGGGGCCAGGATCTTTTCCCTGGTGCACAGTAATAAGACAAGGAACAACAGATTCAAACGTGACCATGGAAGATTTCACCTCAACATAAGGAGTCTCCTTCTCTGGAGACTTTCAAAACCCACCTGGATGTATTCCTGTGCAGACTACCCTTGGTTGATCCTGCTCTGGCAAAGGGGTTGGACCTGATGCTCTGGAAGTCCCTTCCAACCTCTGATATACTGTGATACTATGATATTGTATATTTATATCATATATATTACATATGTTTAAAGCCTGCACAGACAGAAAGGAGTGATAAAGAAGGAAAGGAGGAATGGAAAAAAGGAATAACCAACTGTTTAGATACTAAAGCCCAGCAAATTCCACATCTTTGAAGCTGCTTCAAAACCATGGGAGTGCCTGACAGCTAAATTGCATGGATACAGCGTTTTACCCAAGCGGTGTTCGTAAGCACGGGTACTTGTCAGAACATTCAAGGAGAAGACCTGTAATACAGTCAAATTTTGTAGTCCAAATGACTAGGGAATTAAGTAAAGTCATCTTGACATTAAATCAAACATTTTGAGACCATCCAGTGAAAAATATTAAATATTTACATGGAGTGTATACCTGACCTTTGTGTTGCATTTCCAGACCATCTGTGGTAGTGATTTTCGCACTGACAGCAAACATCAGCTAAGTGCTGAGAGTCCTGCTCTTTAAACATTTCATTTTGGCAGTTATGAGGAATGAAACTATTTCTGCTGTGACTAGACTGTAAGAGCATCATAGAACCAGTCAAGGCATAACTATGCAAACTGCAGAGGTGACAAGAGTAATACAAATATGCAATGAAGCTGGATGTGTTGCCATAGCAAATACTCTGCCTTTTGGGGAAGGGGAAGAAATGCACACACACACACACACACACACACACACACACACACACACACACATGTATTCTTTACATATGTCATCTTTTTGGTCCAGATAAGTTCCATGTTTTGTAAAATGTCTACCTTCCCACTTGAAACTACATCTATTCAAGATTAATTTCTGGACATGATCAAACTTATTTGCAGTGCTTGTTTTTGTATATACAATACAATACAATACAATAAACCAGGTTGGAAGACACCTTCAAGATCATTGTGTCCAACCCATCAACCAATCCAACCCACCCAACAACTAAACCATGCAGCCAAGCACCCCATCAAGTCTCCTCCTGAACACCTCCAATGACGGTGACTCCACCACCTCCACAGGCAGCCCATTCCAATGGGCAATCACTCTCTCTTTTTAGAACTTCCTCCTAACATCCAGCCTAAACCTCCCCTGGTGCAGCCTGAGACTGTGTCCTCTTGTTCTGGTACTGGCTGTCTGAGAGAAGAGACCAACCTCTGCCTGTCTACAACCTCCCTTCAGGGAGTTGTAGAGAGCAAGAAGGTCACTCCTCAGTCTCCTCTTCTCCAGTCTAAGCAACCCCAGCTCCCTCAGCCTTTCCTCATAGGGCTTGTGTTCCAAACACCTCACCAACTTCGTTGCCCCTCTCTGGACACGTTCCAGCAAGACAACATCCTTCCTAAACTGAGGGGCCCAGAACTGGACACAGGACTTGAGGTGTGGCCTAACCAGTGCAGTGTACAGGGGCAGAATGACCTCCCTGCTCCTGCTGGCCGCACAGTTCCTGATGCAGGCCAGGATGCCATTGGCCTTCTTGGCAGCCTGGCACACTGCAGGCTCATGTTCAGCCTACAATCAACCAGTACCCCCAGGTCCCTCTCTGCCTGGCTGCTCTTCAGCCACTCTGACCCCAGCCTGTAGCACTGCCTGGGGTTGTTGTGGCCAATGTGCAGAACCCGGCACTTGGGTTTGTGTTGATTTGAATTGAATCTTCTGATGAGTATTCTATACCATGCTGCCATCATGCCAGCTTTAAAATGAAAATGCTGGCTGGAGCAAAGTATCATGGGGCTTGAAGTTCTGATTGTAACATGAAAGGCTTCCATTTTCCAGTTGTTGCTTCCAGTTTCTGGTTTTGGTGTGTTGGTCTTTTCTGCTGTGCTGGCAGCTGTGTGCTATGGTAGGGAAATTTTATTGATGACAGCTGCTTTCACTTTTGCTAAGGTAACTGCTGGAGAGCAGTGAAGGGGAAAAGGACCTGGGGGTCCTAGTGGATGGCAGGATGACCATAAGCCAGCAATGTGCTCTTGTGGCCAAGAAGGCCAGTTCCATTCTGGGGTGAATTAGAAGGGCTGTGGTTAGTAGGTCAAGAGAGGTTCTCCTCCCCTTCTACTCTGCACTAGTGAGGCCACATCTGGAATTTTGTGTCCAGTTCTGAGCTCCTTGGCCCAGGAAGGACAGAGAAGTGCTTGAAAGAGTCCATCACAGAGCCAAGAGGATGATTAAGGGAGGAGAACATCTTCTGTATGAGGAGAGACTGAGGGAGCTGAGGGCTCTTTAGTTTAGTGAAGAGGAGACTAAGAGGTGACCTTACCAATGTTTATAAATATGGGCAGGGTGAGTACTGAGAGGCTGGAGCCAGGCTCTGCTGGGTGATGACCAATGACAGCACAAGGGGCAGTGGTGGAAGTTGAGGCATAGGAGGTTTCAGGTAAATATGAAGAAAAAAAATTTCCCTGTGAGGGTGACAGAGCACTGGAACAGGCTGCCCAGGGGTGTTGTGGAGTCTCCCTCTCTGGAGATATTCAACACCCGCCTGGATGTGTTCCTGTGTAATCTGGTGTAGGTGATCCTGCTCTGGCAGGAGGGTTGGACTGGATGATCTTTCCAGGTCCCTTCCAGCCCCTGAAATTCTGTAATCCTGTGATATGATCTCCATAAAGAGAGTCATGGGTTCTGTGGTGACAGGTTGGACTTGATGATCTTCGAGGTCTCTTCCAACCTTAGCGATACTGTGATACTGTGATAAACTCTTTATCTCAGTCCAGAGAGGTTTTTTTGTGTTACTTTCCCTTGTGAGAGAGAGCTGTGTTAACCCAGCCCATTATCTGAATCTGGATTATAACTCTGACTCTTACTCCTTATTTTCATGCAAAAAGCAGACCAGTGTGTCTCTTAGAACTTGATCAACAGATCTAATAACAGATAAAAATACATGAGAATAATTCCTCTGAAAAGCTTCCAGCAGTATATCTGTTTTAGGTTTTGTGACTTTAAAGACTTGTTAGCATATTTATTTGTGAGAAACTGCAAGGCAAGTCAGTAAAAAACTCAGAGGTTTTCTGGAAAAATAAAGCTGAATTATTTCTGCCTTCTGTCAAGTGGATGCCTAGGATTGAAAGGAGGAAGGACTAGACACAGTCATGGCAATGGACAGAGTCTTTTATGCAAACCTGGGAGGCTTTACTCTGGAAAGGTAAGACTTCATGAAGCCTTGCCACGAAGCCCTTAGGCATTATGCAGCTGTAGTGCAGGGAGAAAATATTTTTATTTGTTTTGTTTTTTAATCTGTGGGTCATAAGAATATTCTTTGCCAGTCTAAAGGACGGAATAAACGTTGCATACTTCTTAAATATTCACTGTTATGTGTATGTGATGTGAGTTTCTCACTGAATTAAAAACACTTCAAGCTCCTTCAGGCTTTAACATAAATTATGGTTAAAATTTGAGCTGCAGAAGCAGTCAATATAACTTTATGTATTAAGTGAAGTACTTCACAAAGGATCTTCATCACCCTAGGATATCCTTCTAATCAGTGCACTTCCACATCATGAGTGTGATAGCCTGGATTACCTAAAGGAAGTGCTTTCTTCTCTCCACTGACCCCAGAGAGAGCCTGTGGAAGCCAAAGAACTTAAAATTGAACACACCAAAAATTTGCATATGTCTTGGGTTCTCACATTCTCCACATCCTCTTCAGACATCTTTTTAAGATGGGGCCAGGCTAGGCTTTCCATTTCTTTATATACAGCAAAACTGTATGGTCTCTTAGATTTCACAATGACAGCCTGGTTTTGCCTTGGAGCCAGCTGGTATCAGGTAATGAAATTCTAAATTTTGGAGGCAGCCTCCTTTTCACCTTTCATGGTATGATCTCAGTACTGATGAGCTCGGCCTTCACCTGCCTTTTTATGAAGACACGGCAAAAGTTCCCCATTTTGTATTCCTCAAGCGTTGCATTTCCAGCATATTTCTTCCAATATTTGCATTTCCTTGAGGGGAGAAATTGTAATGTACTTCAGCTTCCAGTCTTTACCACTGTACCCAGTAGTTTCTGCCTTTGTTCTTCAAGACACCAAAGAACAGCTCAATCCATGGCATATTTTAGGAGAATTTATGCCATTTCATGTAGTTCCTCGATGGACTACTATGGCCTTAAAGGTATAAACTGATTTTTTTCACTATTTAATGTCAGCACTCTGAGCTCCATTTCAGCCCAAAAACTAGAAATTTGAGAGGCAAGATCTCAACTGGCTGGTTCAGAAACTTACATATATGTATATAGATACACACATATATATAGTTGACCTTAATTAATTTCCAAAACTTGACAAAAATTCAGGTATCTTTCCAGTATATCCGAAAATTTGGTCTTTCTTTCTTTCCAGTATAGCTGGAAATTTTGTCCTTCTTATATTCCAGTGCCAAAAACCTTTCCCTATTTTACTTGCTAAGCAACGGAATGGAATGGAATGGAATGGAATGGAATGGAATGGAATGGAATGGAATGGAATGGAATGGAATGGAATGGAATGGAATGGAATTAAACAGGTTGGAAAAGACCTTTGACATCATCACGTCCAACCTATCACCCAAAACAATCTAATCAACTAAACCATGGCACCAAGTGCCTCATCTGGGCTTTTCTTAAACACTCCACCACATACCTTGGCAGACCAGTCCAATGGCCAATCTCTCTGTGAAGAACTTCTTCCTAACATCCAGCCTAAACCTCCCTGGTGCAGCCTGAGACTGTGTCCTCTTGTTCTGGTGCTGGTTGCCTGGGAGAAGAGACCAACCCCCACCTGGCTACAACCTCCCTTCAGGGAGTTGTAGACAGTAATGAGGTCTCCCCTGAGCCTCCTCTTCTCCAGGCTAAGCAACCCCAGCTCCCTCAGCCTCTCCTCCCAGGCTGTGCTCCAGATCCCTCCCCAGCTTTGTTGCCCTTCTCTGGACACCTTCCAGCAAGTCAACATCCTTCCTAAACTGAGGGGCTCAGAACTGGACACAGGACTCAAGGTGTGGCCGAACCAGTGCTGACCACAGGGCAGAAGGACTTCCCTGCTCCTGCTGGCTACACTATTCCTGATGCAGGCCAGGATGCCATTGGCCTTCTTGGCTGCCTGGGCACACTGCAGGCTCATGTTCAGCCTACTAGCAACCAGTACCCCCAGGTCCCTTTCTGCCTGGCTGCTCTCCAGCCACTCTGACCCCAGCCTGTAGCACTGCCTGGGGTTGCTGTGGCCAGTGTGTAGAACCCAGCACTTAGATGTGTTCACTCTCCTGCCCTTGGACTCTGCCCATCTGTCCAGCCTGGCAAGGTCCCTCTGCAGAGCCCTCCGACCCTCTAACAGATCAACTCCTGCCCCCAGCTTGGTGTCATCTGCACATTTACTGATGATGGACTCCATCCCCTCCTCCAGATCATCAGTAAAGATGTTGAACAGGCTGGGGCCCAGCACTGATCCCTGGGGGACACCACTAGTGCCTGGCTGCCAGCTGGATGTGGCACCATTCACCACCACTCTCTGGGCTCAGCTTCCAGCCAGTTCCTAATCCCACTCAGAGTGCTAGGTTAGTTCAGAGTTCCCTGAGTAATCTGAAGTCCGCTCTCTGGAAGTCCAGAGTGGAGATTTTGTTGCTGCCTCTCTTAGCTTGACTGCATATTGAATTATCTCATGGTCACTGGAGCCCAGACAACCTCCAACCACCACATCTCCCACCAGTCCTTCTCTGCTTGTAAAAAGAAAGTCAAGCAAAGCCTTACCCCTGGTAGGCTCACACAGCAGGTGGGATAAGAAGCTGTCCTCCATACATTCTAAGAACCTCCTAGACTGCCTCCTCTCTGCTGTGTTAAGTTCCCAGCAGGTATCTGGCAGGTGCACATGTGTGTGTGTGCATGCACACAGCTGTGCTCTCTTGCAGCCAAGAAGCTCCAGAATTGCTTTCCACATGTTCTGTCCCACTTCTTGGGTTGTTGATTGGCTGTATCTCCCCAGCTTCACTTTGCTTCTGTTGGAAGCGCTCCTGAGCATACATGCAGGTGCACTGAAAACACCGCCAAAAGCCATACTCAGAATTTAATATGGAAAGTAAAATACAATACAATACCTCATTTTGGGAAAAATAAAGATAACTCTATTTTTATAATTCCCACCTCGTTAATTCAGCCCCTACCAAATCATAGGTGTCACTTAAATAATATATTCATGCTAAATTTCAGACAGCTATATATAATAGAGACCTTAAATACGGCCTGGAAGGCACGATGATCATTGCTTTAGGCTATTTCCAGACTTTATAGACTCATAGAATGTTTTGGATTCAAAGTGACCTTTGACAGTCATTTATTCCAGCTCCTCTGTAGGGAATAGGGACATCTTCAACTAGATCAGGTTGCTCAGAACCACACCCAGCCTGACTTGAATGTTTCCAGGGATGGAAACTTCACCACTTCTCTGGGCTGGTGAGAGGTCTGGAGCACAAGCCCTACGAAGAGAGGCTGAGGGAGCTGGGGTTGTTTAGCCTGGAGAAAAGGAGAATCAAGAGAGACCTTACAGCTCTCTACAACTACCTGAAGGGAGATGGTAGCCAGGTGGGGGTTGGTCCCTTCTCCCAGGCAACCAGCACCAGAACAAGAGGACACAGTCTCAAGCTGCACCAGGGGAAGTTTAGGCTGGAGGTGAGGAGATAGTTCTTTCCAGAAGGAGTAATTGGCCATTGGAATGTGCTGCCCAGGGGTGGGGGCATGGGGGGTGGGTTGGGGGTGGAGTCACTGTCCCTGGAGGTGTTCAAGAAAGGATAACACATGGCACTTGGAGCCATGGTTTAGTTAGTCATGAGGTGTTGGGTGACAGGTTGGACTTGATGATCTCTGAGGTCCTTTCCAACCCTGCTGATTCTATGTTCCTATGAGTCTAGGATCTTGTTATTCTACAATTCTACGATTCTGTGATACAGTGGTTTGGCAGGGACGCCTCATACTAGATCAGGTTGCTCAGAGCCACGTCCAGCCTGGCCTTCAAAACCTCCAGGCATGAGGCTTCCCCCACCTCCCTGGGCAACCTCTTTCAGTGTCTCACCACCATCATGCTGAAGAACTTCTTCCTTACATCCAATTTGAATCTATCCATTTCTATTTTTGTTCCATTTGTCCTAGTCCTGTCATTATCTGACACCGTAAAAATCCCTCCCCAGCTTTCCTGTAGCCCCCTTCAGATACTGGTAGTGGGTATGTGCAGTGCATTTTGTTACTCTTGTAGATTTCAGAATGTCAAGAATAATCATGCCCATAAGGCTGTCCCTGTATGCCAGACAGCTTTAATAATATGATTTGAAGACATCTTCTAGTGCCTTCTCTGACACTCATCCAGTCTCTTATTAGAACCTCCAAAGAACTCTCTACTGAAAGGGAGATGACATTTCTATGGAAAATCTGTCTGCATGTATGTCAGCATATGTATCAGTATCTCAGCATGAAATCCACATCTCTCTCACCTGCCTGCCCATGCACCTTAGTGCACGTATCTCTCTTTGTTGTTCTGCAGATATGATCTAGTTAGAAAATAAGTATTGGGAAGGTTTACAACAAAGTCAGTAAGAAGCATCCCAGAATTTTAATGGAACAATTTCTCTCGCATATTCATGATTATTTTATATGTATATTAATTAGCGATGATTTTACTTGTTAAACATCAAAGAATTCTACAGAATTGCAATACCAATAATGATGGAGTCTGCTGATGCCTTGATCCTAGCTTTGATTTTTAGTCAATGAAATATTACAATCTTTTCATGCACCACCGACTGCTGTTCATGCTCTTCAGCATTCTTATGACATCTTACATTTTCAGTTATTCACAGAAATTCATTTCATCAAGCCCGTGGTGAATGGTGCCACATCCAGCTGGCAGCCAGTCACTAGAGGTGTGCCCCAAGGATCGGTGCTGGGCCCCATGCTCTTCAACATCTTTATTGATGATCTGGATGAGGGCATTGAGTCCATCATCAGTAAATTTGCAGACGACACCAAGCTGGGGGCAGGAGTTGATCTGCTGGAGGGCAGAGAGGCTTTGCAGAGGGACCTCGACAGGCTGGACAGATGGGCAGAGTCCAAGGGCAGGAGATTGAACACATCCAAGTGCCGGGTTCTGCACATTGGCCACAGCAACCCCAGGCAGTGCTACAGGCTGGGGTCCGAGTGGCTGGAGAGCGGCCAGGCAGAGAGGGACCTGGGGGTACTGGTTGATTGTATGCTGAACATGAGCCTGCATTGTGCCCAGGCAGCCAAGAGGGTCAATGGCATCCTGACCTGCATCAGGAGCAGTGTGGCTAGCAGGAGCAGGGAGGTCATTCTGCCACTGTCCACTGCACTGGTTAGGCCACACCTCAAGTCCTGTGTCCAGTTCTGGGCCCCTCAGTTCAGGAAGGACTTGCTGGAATGTGTCCCAGAGAAGGGCAATGAAGTTAGTGAGGGGTTTGGAACACAAGCCCTATGAGGAGAGGCTGAGGGAGCTAAGGTTGCTTAGCCTGGAGAGGAGGAGACTGAGGGGTGACCTTCTTGCTCTCTACAACTCCCTGAAGGGAGGTTGTAGCCAGGCAGAGGTTGGTCTCTTCTCCCAGGCAGCCAGTACCAGAACAAGAGGACACAGTCTCAGGCTGCACCAGGGGAGGTTTAGGCTGGATGTTAGGAAGAAGTTCTATACAGAGAGAGTGATTGCCCATTGGAATGGGCTGCCCAGGGAGGTGGTGGAGTCACCTTCACTGGAGGTGTTCAGGAGGAGACTTGATGGGGTGCTTGGTGCCATGGTTTAGTTGTTTAGGTGGGTTGGATTGGTTGATGGGTTGCACGTGATGATCTTGAAGGTCTCTTCCAACCTGGTTTATTCTATTGTATTCTATTGTATTGTATATGCAGTTGTTGGCATCCAGTATTTATTCATCTTTCTGGGTGAGAACTCACGTCTCTGCACTCCACTTTGGGGATCTGTACCCTATTACCATCATTACAGATTCCTTATTTGGGCTCATAATATGATATAAAATTCTATTTCATATTAGTCTATTGGCAACATATACTGACATATGATTAACTTTTGTCCTGATTTGAATCATGCCACGATAGAAAAAATAATTATGTCTTTATTTCCCTTTCTTCATGTATTCCTAATCAACATCTAAAGACCTTGATAAAAGAGATGGAATAGGAAAGAATTTAGAAAATCTTTTAGTTCTTCATACCTTAGAGTGGGTGGATTGGATTTTCCCTTGCCACCTCATTACCATCACAACCCCACTTAGACTCTGTCTATCAGCTACTTAAGATGTGCACAGGTTTTCTTATGATGAAGACAGTCCTTGTCTTTGAACATAGCATTACCTTTAATTTTATCAGATGTATGGGATTTCTGATCTCTCTTTGATCTCTCAGACAACTTCTTGAAGAGGTGATGAAGATAATGAATTGCAAACCACCCTTGATAGTTCTGAGATTTTAGTACAGGAAGTACAGCACAATGCTCCACGGGAAGCTGAAGCTTGTTGAAAAAAATCATAATGCATCTTACTGCAAACGGTGTGTTCAGAGAAGTCCTGATTGTCTGGGAAGCTAATACTTACATTCAGTTGCTCTTGGAATTTCTAGCACTATGGTGTTTCTACGATTAATGTGTATTTCTGTGCCCTGTGGGCACTGCAGGACCTACTGTCCTTGACTGTTGGGGGTCCCTGGATCCTGCCCAGAATTCCATTTTAGCCTTCTGGGAATATCAGCTTCTGCCCCAGTGATGCTGCGGCTCAGTGATCTCCACAGCCCCGTTCTATTTGTCCATGCATCCCATTGAGCCAGAACAGTCTGCTGCAGCCCAGCCTTTGCCTGTTCCTATCCCCAAAGAGGTGTCAAATGCCTGGGACTGAAGCTACCCTGGTGCCCCCTGGCTTTCCAGGTGGAACCCAGTCCTTGTGACACAGCCAAAAACACATTTCCATGGCCTTTAATATTTGCTCTTCTCTTCCTTTTCCATATTTCTAACTTTTCCTTCTGCACTTATAAGCAAAATAAAATGCAAGTGGTTTTCCCAAAGCAACTGCTCAGTTCTGCCTTGGTTTCATTGGGGGATCCATAAAAACCTATCTCTTCCACAAAAGCACAGCGAGACAAAACCTAGGACTGATTATATTGATGAAATGTAGGATGATCCCAGGGTATTTCTTATTTTCATTTGGTGACAAGATGATGTCTTTGTGCCTTCATTGTTATCCTAAAATAAAATCTGAATCACCTAAGTAGAACACAGAGGAGTAACATGTCACTACCTGGTTTTGGTGTGCAAGGTTTCAGCTGCACTTTTTGTATTCAGCTTGAATTTCACACTGCATGTTTTGTTAAACCAATTATTCAGTCTACTATACCTCTGTTTCCAGTTTTTAACTACATATTCTGGATCAGTTCAAGCGTTGTTAAGATTAATCTTTACAATGAAATGTATCTCTTGTTCTCACTTTTAGCTTTCATTGTTTTTTCTTGGAATGAAATTTGGGCTTGTCTTTTAATGATGGATAAAAATGCAGATAAAATAGATATGTTAGACAGAAGGATAAAATGTTCTTAGAGCCCATCAAAAGCAATACAGAGACACAGTTGCCTTTTTAGAGGCCTTTGATGGTAGTCCTCTATTCCTCTCTCTTTTAAATGCATTTGGACTCACAGCCATATGTCCTCAAATAGCATTCTATTATTTCAGAAAACAAACAAAATAAACAAACAAACCCCCCACTAATAAAAGACAAATATCTGATTAAGGTGAAATACTTCTGTCCTTGCAGACTTGGAATATGCATCTCCCTGCCACCTTTTGTCTCCTCAGAGCACCAAGCATTACTCAAGTGGAGTCCAGAGTACCTGTGATGAACATCTTTCAGACATCTTGATTTCTATAGTTTAATTTGTTTGTTCTAAGGACTCCATATTTCTCAGCAGTAGTTGGCATTGGAGAGAAGTGGAAAGTGGAAGCAGGAGGCTTAATGAGCAGTTCAGCCAACTCTGTCATCATGAGTGCTTTATAAATGCACTTAACAACTTCAGTGCTGCCGTAGAGAGCCACAGGAAAAGGATATCCACTTTGGGAGAAGAGAGTAGTGTCTACAAATAGCTCATAAAAGATTGCTCACATGGTAGTAGATCATGCTGTTCCTCAGAAATACTTTAGCCATTGAGATTTTGACTGTCCAATTCAGAGGTGCAAAAAAATATATGTCTCTTTGAAATCTCTGATTTTTTTCTTGCAAGAGCAGAAACAAAAGAGAGAAAGAGCTCTGCAGCTGGTAAGATTTCAGGAAAGACAGGAAACTCAGGCTCACAAGCAAATACTAGCCTCTCAGAGGAGACAACCTACTCTACACTGCTAAAGGCAAATCCTGTCCAACAGCCTGCATGTTCTCCATGACTACAAGTGTGTCATGCGCACAGTAGTGAAGAGTTTCTATTTTATGTTCTGGTTCCTCCCATATGGGCTATGTTTCTTAAAAGACAAACAGGTCAGGCAGTGTGCTGCAGAAAGAGGCAGAGATTGTTTCTCCCGTGGGATAAACAAAGCTTGCAAAGGCAAAAGACCATCCCAGGGATGATATAGAGGAGATCCACTCCTTTTACAAAAGGACCTGAGGGATTTGTGGGGTTTGGTGCCCCTCAGAAAGCTTTAACTAGACTGAAATTTTTCCTGGAAGCAAAAACATGCCTTCACGGACGCAGTGAATTCATGATGCACCATTCTCATGACTATTCCATATGACACAGTCATTTTGCAATGTCTCTGTTTAAAAAGTTAAATGTTCTACTTGTATTTCAATCAGTCCAGTATTTTATATTTTTTTAAGTTTAAGGTTCTCTTGATCTGTTGGAGTGTTCAGAGGCTTTTGCATGGAAATCCTAGAAGGCTACCTCCAAGCTTTGACGGACTAAAACTTCTGTCAACGTTATCAAGGCAAAAGTTTCTGTGAAGCCAGGGAAAGACTACCAGGAATGAACCTGACCATTTTCTGTGCTTTCCTTTGAAATTGTAGTGGCACAGGAGGAGACAGATTCCACCAGATCACAACCAAAGTTTCACTGCCACACACTTCCTGACACATCCTTTTCAGAGAAATTTCCAGAGCACAAAGAACCGTTTTCATGCCTTCATCTTACCCGCCCTGGGAGTACTAGATCTTAGGACCAGTTGAAGTTAGTTATCTCTATTAGCCATCCCTGTCACAATAGTGAAGGTTCCAGTGGGACTTTTCTCTTTGGCTAATGTTTGCTGCTTCTTCCTGGCTAGCTAGGTGTTTGCACCTCTTGCTTGTCTGGATGTTTGGTACTGGTAGATTTAACAATAAGTATATATTTTGAAGAATGCAGAATGACAGAATTTCTAGGTCAGATTTTAGAGGGTTACCAGACTGAACGGTTCTACTACTGAAGTTTGAGATCTCCAGAGGCCTGATGTCCAATGTCCCTGTAGTAAGTCTGACTTGAAGGATTCATTTTTAGGTATCTGGAGGCAGTTGTCAACAGGAGGTGTGAGTGTGAGGAAGAGAAGAGAGGAAATAATTTTCAGTTCACATTCAGGAGTGTAGAAGAAATACACAGGGGAGTGTTAATGTGAAGGAGGACAGATGGGACACTATCTGTTGAATTCAGGCAATTTTGAATGGTGGTTGAAAAGCAGATGAGTTAGCTTTTGAATGATAGAATAGAATAGAATTAACCAGGCCGGAAAAGACCTCAGAGATCATCAAGTCCTACCTATCACCCAACACCATCTAATCAACTCAACCATGGCACCAAGTGCCTCATCCAGGCTCTTCCTAAGCACCTCCAGTGATGGTGACTCCACCACCTCCCTGGGCAACACATTTCAGTGGCCAATCTCTCTTTCTGTGAAGAACTTCTTCCTAACATCCAGCTTAAACCTACCCTGGTGCAGCTTGAGACTGTGTCCTCTTGTTCTGTCATAGGTTGCCTGGGAGAAGAGACCAACCTCTGCCTGGCTACAACCTCCCTTCAGGGAGTTGTAGACAACAATAAGGTCTCCCCTGAGCCTCCTCTTCTCCAGGCTAAGCAACCCCAGCTCCCTCAGCCTCTGCTCACAGGGCTGTGTTCCAGACCCCTCCCCAGCTTTGTTGCCCTTCTCACATTGCAACAACTCAACATCTTTCCTAAACTGAGGGGCTCAGAACTGGACACAGGAGTCAAGGTGTGGCCTAAACAGTGCTGAGACCAGCACCAGAACAAGAGGACACAGTCTCAACTTGCACCAGGGGAAGTTTAGGCTCGAGATGAGGAGAAAGTTCTTCACTGAGAGTTGTTAGCCATTGGAATGTGCTGCCCAGGGAGGTGGTGGAGTCACCATCCCTGGAGGTGTTCAAGAGGGGATTGGACGTGGCACTTGGTGCCATGGTTTAGTCATGAAGTCTGTGGTGATGGGTTGGACTTGATGATCTTTGAGGTCTCTTCCAACCTTGGTGATTCTGTGATTCTGTGAGTACAGAGGCACAATGACTTCCCTGCTCCTGCTGGCCACACTATTCCTGATGCAGGCCAGGATGCCATTGGCCTTCTTGGCCGCCTGGGCACACTGCAGGCTCATGTTCAGCCTACTAGCAACCAGTACCCCCAGGTGCCTTTCTGCCTGGCTGCTCTCCAGCCACTCTGACCCCAGCCTGTGGCACTGCATGGGGTTGTTGTGGCCAATGTGTAGAACCCAGCACTTAGATGTATTAAATCTCATTCCCTTGGACTCTGTCCATCTGTCCAGCCTGTCAAGGTCCCTCTGCAGAGCTCTCCGACCCTCTAACAGATCAACAGCTGCCCCCAGCTTGGTGTCATCTGCAAATATACTGATGATGGACTCATCAGCTGGACTCTGATCTGATTTATCTGAGGCATTATCTGAAGCCTGACTTCGGAGCTGGGAACAGGCCATAGAAACTTGTCAAGGGGATTGATGAATCCTTTACCAGTGTTATAGATGGCCATCAAACCTGTAAGTTTACAATGTATAGTGTCTTACTAGATAACCACAACCCTAGAAGTTCTGTCTTATCAGGCAAATTTGTGTCTGTTGTAATCTTAACAACTATAGGAAAACTAGGAAAACAAACTGGAGTCTCAATAACTTTCTCAAGGGAAAGAACAAGCGACGAGGCTGGATATTTTCATGTAGACAGGTGAGGGCCACTCATCTGGCAGCCTCGAATTAGGTTATGCTGAGTGGACATAAGTTTGGCTTCCTGATTTATTTGGGTAGGGAATTAGGACTGTGGCATGATGTGGATGCAACATTTAGATAAGGTTTGGGTAAAATTTCAGAGACTGAAGATAACATGCATCTGTGGGGAAAATAGTTTACAGTTGTTATGAGTAAAGAAAGAGGACCCAGCTTCTAAACCCACCCAAGCAGTAAATCAGGGAGATTGAGCTGGCCAATACTGTTTCAACACCTGTAGGTTATTAGAGAATTTCTTGAAGATGTGTGTCTCTGAACTTTAGATCTACTTATTGGCTATATATGTAATAAACTGATCAAGTCAAACAGTTAGTTTAAACATAACTAGATGTCTCTTCTTAGACATTAAGAGTATTTGGCCAGCTGGTACAGGGTCTCCTGATAATCAAAAGCTAGACTCCAGGAAATACATGACACAGCAGGTGATTATTTTATGTTCCTGTGACTTTAAAAGAGTTTAACAACCATGTCTTACACAAATGGAACAAAAAAAAAAAATAGAAAGCTCCTTTGTAGCCCTACCAAAACTGTTAAGTCCAAGATCTAGAAAGATAAAAATCACAGAATCACCAAGGTTGGAAAAATAAAGACTTTTCTCAGGTTTGGTTCCTAATGTAAAACCAGAGTATGAATTGTATTTATTATTATTTAAATAAATAAATAAATACATAACAAGCAATTACAGTCAAGGCATTAAGTAGGTTTGGGCTACTTCTTATTCCCTTCAAGATTCCTTGGTTGAGCCGAACTAGTGGAATAACTTCACTAACATATTATCTTAATGCTGGACTGTTTCACAATGCTTCTCCTCACAAATGAGTTTGAAATATGACATTTTCTGGAGTTCAGTGGTATAAGCTCACCTCTCCAGCCATGTCCTTACACCCTTTATGGTATATTCAGCAATGACCCCTAACCTTTAAGTCAGGAAATCATGCATTGTGTGGAAGTTCCTTTACTCTCTCCAGTCTAAGCAATTTGACTGTAACTCTGGTTATTAAAAGATCTTACTCAGTGCATTTCTCACCTGCTGTAGGCTCAGTCATATGCCTCAGTCTGGAGAGGGAAAGAGCCTCAGTTCTTTTGAATATTCTGTGTTATGAAATTAGAGGCACAAACAAGGCCAAAATATCAACAGCTAGACTATTTATTACCCAAATAAAGTGGATGGATCAGAAGGGGAGAGAGGGAGAATAGAGAGTGAGAGAGAGAAGAGGAAGAGAGAAGAGGAAAGGAATTATATTACCACACTCCTCACCCCCAAGACAGTTTGAGGCTGTGGAGGAAAGGTGCTGCAGCTTTGGCTGTAGAAGAGGGGTCATTGCTGTCCTCTGAGCAGCCTCTTCCGCTCCATGAGTTGCAGCAGGTGGAACTTAGGACACGGAGAGAGGGTTCCTCTTGGTCTGCTTCTTCCAGGCTACGTGGTGGTATTCTCTCCATTTTTCTTCAGAGCAGCATTGTCCCAGTCTTTTCTTTCTCTCCTGCTTTCCTTCTTAGTGGCATTGTCCAGGTCTTTTCCTTCTGTGTTTTCCTTCTTCTGTAATGGGAATGGAGACAGGGATGACAGGACCCAATATGAGTCATAGAAATCATCCAACTTTATTGTTTCACACTTTGTTATTTATTGTCATGTCTTATGCGTAGTTAATTCTATTCTAATTTACCACACACTATTGGTTCATCTCTAAAAGGTTACATCTGTTTATTTTCACAACTCTGTGTTTTTTTCTCCTCAGGCTAGTTCCTCCTTTTCCCAGGCATCCCTTTCTCCTTATCTTGTTTGACTCTCCTCATCATTGACCTCAGCATACCAGACAATCCTACTTCCTTGCTATATTTTCAACAGAAACTCCTTCAAGGCCTGAATTGCACAGATGTTCCTGGGACCCATGTCCTCTTTCTTCAAGCCAATCCTCAACACTTCTGAGCCAGTACTTGCTCAGATCTTTATCTTTTTGGATAGCAGTGGCCTCTGCCCATTTCCAGGGCAGCTGCAGTCTTGTGAGCAATTGTTATCTGTGCACCTTCCGGAGAGTTGTTCCAGTGGCTCTGCCCAATACCCATCAGCTATTGTCTGGGCAACCAGCAAAGGTGATTTTATCTTTGTTGAGTCACATCAAGAGAAACAAGATTTAGTCTCTCACGCCATATTGCCACAGGCCTCCTACATGCTTATTTAGGATAAATGATAACTGTGGTCATGGTATCAAAGAACCTTGTGAAGGGAATTGGCAGGTCTCATTGGTAGGGCTTTAAACTAGATTTGAAGGGGGAAGGGGCTGAAACCAGTCCCCCAGACAGGAGTCTGAGGGTGGTAAGCTGTAGTCAGGGGTGAAACCAGCAGCCCAGCTGAAGTGCATGTACACTAATGCACGAAGTATGGGCAGCAAACAAGAGGAGCTGGAAGCCTTGTTGCAGCAGGAAAGTTATAATGCAGTTGCCATCACAGAGATGTGGTGGGACGACTCGCATGACTGGAGCACTGCAATTGATGGCTACAGGCTCTTCAGGAGAGACAGGCAAGGAAGAAGGGGTGGAGGGGTGGCCCTGTACATCAGGGAGGCACTAGATGCCGTTGAGATGGAGATCAGGGACAAACAGGTTGAGTGCTTGTGGGTGAAAATTAGAGGCAAGACCAGCAGGGCAGACATCCTGGTTGGAGTCTGTTATAGACCACCCAACCAGGAGGATGATCTTGATGAAGCATTCTATAGGCAGCTTAAGGCTGTCTCAAGATCACCTGACCTCGTTCTCATGGGTGACTTCAATCTGCCTGATATCTGCTGGGATCACAACATAGCAGAGAGGAGGCAATCTAAGAGGTTCTTAGAGTGCATGGAGGACAGCTTCTTATCCCAGGTGCTGCGTGAGCCTACCAGGGGTGAGGCTATGCTTGACCTCGTCTTCACCAACAGGGAAGGGCTGGTGGGTGATGTGGTGGTCGGAAGGTGTTTAGGCACCAGTGACCACGAGATCATTTAGTTTTCGGTATTCAGCCAAGCCAAGAGGGGGAGCAAGAAGACCTCCACTCTGGACTTCTGGAGGGCAGACTTCAGGTTACTCAAGGAACTAACTCAGAAGGTTCCTTGGGAAACAACCCTTAAAAATAAAGGGGTCCAGGAGAGCTGGGTTATTCTGGCCTTCTACTTCTTTTAGCTGAATTGAAAGAAGTTCCTTTGAAATCATTTATGGTTAGTGCTAAGAGTGAATTAGTCACATAGATAACACTACATTTTTTAGATACTCAGAGGAAAAGGTGTGCAAAGTTAATATCCCTTGAATAATTTGCTAGGATAAGTCTTATATAACATTGTATATCAGATGTCTGCTAAGACATCTGATAGTAAGTATCTTTAGATAGTTTCTTTAGTTTTCCTTCATTGTGTGTGCACACTAGGACTGTGTCAAACTGCTTGTAAAACAGTACAGTTAATTTCTTCATGAGGTCTCCTAAGGACATTCAGGTAGTAAAGTGATTTATTGGTAAAAATTTATGTATTGGTAGTTTTAGGTAAGTGTCTAGCAAGAATTAAACATGCTTCACAAAATTTTCATGCACCATGTTTTATTCTTCTAAAACAACAGCACATACACCACTGAAATTCATAGCTCATTGAATTGGCCATCCTGCATTGCAAAGCTCCCATCAGATCTCCTGCCTTTATTTTCCATATTTTTCACATAAATCATGCTGTGATGTAGTGTCAAATATTTCAGCTGTCTAATCTTCAAAATATTTACTAGACAGGTACACAGCTGATCCAACAAAGGACATTAGCTCTATCAGCACTGATCAGATCAATGGCGAACTTTCAGGCCCCACAATCAGAAGCCTACTAGGAACAAGAGTGGTGGTGAATGGTGCCACATCCAGCTGGCGGCCAGTCACTAGTGGTGTGCCCCAAGGATCAGTGCTGGGCCCCATGCTCTTCAACATCTTTATTGATGATCTGGATGAGGGCATTGAGTCCATCATCAGTAAATGTGCAGATGACACCAAGCCAGGGGCAGGAGTTGATCTGCTGGAGGGCAGAGAGGCTTTGCAGAGGGACCTCAACAGGATGGACAGATGGGCAGAGGCCAAGGGCAGGAGACTGAACACATCCAAGTGCCAGGTTCTGCACACTGGCCACAACAACCCCAGGCAGTGCTACAGGCTGGGGTCAGAGTGGCTGGAGAGCGGCCAGGCAGAGAGGGACCTGGGGGACTGGTTGATGGTAGGCTGAACATGAGCCTGCAGCGTGCCCAGGCAGCCAAGAAGGCCAATGGCATCCTGGCCTGCATCAGGAGCAGTGTGGCCAGCAGGAGCAGGGAGGTCATTCTGCCACTGTCCACTGCACTGGTTAGGCCACACCTTGAGTCCTGTGTCCAGTTCTGGGCCCCTCAGTTTAGGAAGGATGTTGTCTTGCTGGAACGTGTCCCAGAGAAGGGCAACAAGGTTGGTGAGGGGTTTGGAACACAAGCCCTGTGAGGAGAGGCTGAGGGAGCTGTGGTTGCTTAGCCTGGAGAAGAGGAGACCCAGGGGTGACCTTATCGCTCCCTACAACTACCTGAAGGGAGGTTGTAGCCAGGCAGAGGTTGGTCTCTTCTCCCAGGCAGCCAGTACCAGAACAAGAGGACACAGTCTCAGGCTGTGCCAGGGCAGGTTTAAGCTGGATGTTAGGAAGAAGTTCTATACAGAGAGAGTGATTGCCCATTGGAATGGGCTGCCCGTGGAGGTGGTGGAGTCACCATCATTGGAGGTGTTCAGGAGGAGACTTGATGGGGTGCTTGGTGCCATGGTTTAGTTGTTTAGGTGGGTTGGATTGGTTGATGGGTTGGACATGATGATCTTGAAGGTCTCTTCCAACCTGGTGTATTCTATTGTAAGTCTATATACTGTTAGCCTAACAAAGTCTTTTTTGCATACTGCAGTCTCATCAGCTTGTTGATTTCCACATTATGTTCCATTAGAAAATAAAAATCTCTAATTGGAATGGACTAGTGTGTAACTGACAATCCCACAGAGTTTCTTTGGAGAAACACAAATGGAGACAATATCACCCAGTACAGGGGTGGAAAGGTCTAATGAGTCAAAAATTTCTTTTACTGAATAGGCGTATTTGTGCAAGAGCTGAAAATAGAATAGATTTCACATAGTAAAGACATTTGGGATTAGTAAAGCAGAAAGTAAGATCCATATATTGCATTTCTATCAAAAGCTCCTGACTAAGAAGGTTACACTGTACACAACAGTGAAAGACAGGTTCAATAAGTACGTATCATATCTGGTCAGTGTATGTAGTCCACCAAACCCTGTTTGTACTCCTTTACAAAACCAAGGAGTCTTTAGCTGTTAGACCAGCCCTACTACTACTCCATGTACAGAGTGTTCTTCACATGATTTAAAATGAGCATGATCTTTCTGTCTTGTATTAGCATTCAACATTCAAGGCAGAATGAAGTTAATAATGAGTGCTTTGAATAAGATGTCTAAATACAACTTTAGAGTTAAGTGACAACCTCAGACATCAGCTGCTGAGATTATCACTGACCAGGTAAATGAGGCAATATACTCTGGTTTAGGTTGAAACATTCTTCAGCACTCATGGAGAATCTGTGAAGATACCTTGCAATTTGGGATTAAATAGATAATAGCAAAACTCACTCACAGGAAATGTTCAGCATGGATGTAAATCTGAGATTAATTTATGTACTCAGAAAGAAATAGTAAACAGGACCATTACAGTCAGGAAAATTTCCCTATTAAGAGTTCAATCAATGAGAACCAATGCTTTTTAGCAGTTGAGTTGATACAAAATTAAATGGTCCAGATTTACATATCCTTCTTACTTTAACTGACTATCTGTTGTTTTCCTTGTCATTATCAGTGTTATTATTCCAGTGAAACATTTTACAGAATGGAATCTTATTCCTGTGCACTTAGAAAAAGACTTAAGCCTAGACTAAAACTTATGTATAATTTATTTGTGGATTAAGTTTATGTAGATTTAGATATCTTGTAGTGAGCACCTCTTTAAAACCAAGTTGGTAAATATTTCCTTGTGTTAAATGTTGCATCACTCTACAAGTTCTAACACATTTAATCATTGGTGAAAAAGAGATCTAACAGGCACCAGCTGTGATAGTGCATTTTTCTCCTGGTAGCAGTTTCACTGACATGTGTCACTGAATTAGTATGAGAATAATGTTGATGACACATTGATGTTTTAGTTGTTGCTTAGCAAAGGGCAGCATCATTAGAAAACTGTGAGACTGCAATTGATCTATCTATTAAATGCAAATATATATATGTTGGAGGGAAAAATCTCAGTTTACATAGATGTGCCTCAATATTAGAATGGCCATAAAATACTAGAGGATACTAGTAGTTCACCTTGTATCTTGTTTATGAGCTTTCTCTATTCTGTCTTTTCAGTTCCTGATCTGTATTTTTGTAGTGGTGAGATGGTTTAATCCACCCACACCAACAAATAATTTGGCTAGGCACAGTCAGAGAATTGAATGAAGCTGTGTTTCACAAGCAATGATGAAATGCAATGAATATATACAAAATATACAGTATGATACAAGAATTTACAGAAAAGAAAACAAACACAGAAACCCTCCTCCTCAGAGGATCCCACCTCGGGTTCCCCTCAACCTCTCTCCCTCCCCTGTAGTTAATTAGGAGAAAAAGAGAAAAGGAAGAAATTATTAAGGGAATTTTCAGTTAGGCTCAAGAACTTCATTAGGGAAAAACCAGTATGCTTATCTCGAAGTTTGCAGATAAGAGGTCTGCCTCTCTGTCCAGAACAGCACCATGCGAGCAGCAAGAGACAGAGTGCCGGAGTGAGTGAGAGAAAAGAATATGAGAGATATTTGCTATGGTACATCTCACATCTGACCAATGAAATTTGTTTAGAATTAATCTTTGTTTTCCTTTTTTACACCAAAACACTCAGCTAGAGAATTTTGCAGCTATCCTTTTCTTAAAGGCACAGCCCAAACTGTCACAATTTCATAGACTTTTATCACCAGATGTAGCATCTTTGTATTTTCCTAGAAATGACCAAAAATACCCTTAAAATGTTTGGAGCTGGATTGTGTAATATTGGTTTTAACTCCTTTTCTTTTTCCTTTTCCCTTTTCCCCCTTCCATTTTATTTTTGCTTTATTCCTCCTTCTTTCCCCCTTCACCTTTCCCCCTTTTTTTTTATCAGAGAACTTTAAGTAAAAGCAGACAGCTGTGATTAGTCCTTCCAATAGCAACACTTTCACAAAAATTACCTCTATAGGACAGGATGCTCATCTCTAATTTTTTTTTTTAAGTTCTACCACATTAGTCAACAAAATGCTGTAGACATACAAGGACACAGTTGTGCTGGCCAGACTGTACTCTCCTCACTCTAGGAGCAGACCCAGAAATCAACTAACATGGGAGAATCATTCCCTAGCTCTGGTATAGTAAGTGATAAATCCCTGTTCTGTTAAAGTGAGATGATATACAGTTCATGCTGATTTCAGTGAAAGTTAAGATGCTGAGTACCTTTAAGGACTGGCTCTGGTTTCTTGATCTTCCTCACATTTTCCTTATCTATCTTAGTATAAGTGGTAGTAGAAAAAGAGAGCAAGAACACCCTACATTTTGTATTTCCTGTCCTCCTTCTCCTCATCTTTTCTCTCAGCTTGGAACACAGCTTGTTCAGTTGAATATTCCCACCCATGCCCATGCCTGAGCTCATGCAAGCAGTGGAGTAAGCGCCTCATCTCTCACAGGTCTTCATTAAGTCTATGAAATCACATTAATTTTAAGGTATTACTGCGGGTGAAGCTAGAGAATGCTGTGAAGCTTTTTACTTTTTTCCCTCTACAACATTTTTTGACAATATGAACACTGTGTCTCTTTTTATATCTTTATATGTGTGTGTGTGTGTGTGTATGCACATGGGTTAAAGTGTGATGAACCCTCCTAATGGTGGCAGAGAGATGGAAGGAAGGAACTCGGAAGGAAGGAACTCGGAAGGAAGGAAGGAACTCGGAAGGAAGGAAGGAAGGAACTCGGAAGGAACTCGCAAGGAACTCGCAAGGAAGGAACTCGGAAGGAAGGAAGGAAGGAAGGAAGGAAGGAAGGAAGGAAGGAAGGAAGGAAGGAAGGAAGGAAGGAAGGAAGGAAGGAAGGAAGGAAGGAAGGAAGGAAGGAAGGAAGGAAGGAAGGAAGGAAGGAAGGAAGAAGGAAGAAAATGACACCACTTTAGTGTTATTGTACCTCAATAAAAGTAGTTAACTTTCAGATAAAATGTAATACACTGTAGAAATGTATAAGGTCAAGACGAGATGTGTCCACTTAAAAAGTGCAGTTATTCTTAGCTCTGATATGAGCCATTAATTTTACATCAAGCATCTGAACTCAGCTGTACAAAGAAAGTTATAACCACTTTGCTTTCTCAGGTGTTCAAAAGGACTTTAAAAAGTTTGATTACTTCCACTTGGTGCTGTGAGATTATCCATGGGGCTGAGGAACATACGCAGTAACACAGATAAAAAAAATCAGGTCATGAAGATAGAAAGGTAAAAATGCAGGGTCTGTCCTCAGTAAAACCAGTGGTGTGGTATCACTTAATACCATTTCTCTGACATATGTTGAAAGCTTGTGACATGGGGTGGAAAAGGGATATAAATAAGAAAATGTTTCAGTAATGTAGATGCAGAGAATTAAAAAAAAAAAAAAAAAAAGAGGGTGTGGACAGGCTAAAGAAAGAGGTTTTCTTCATCCTAGTGGCATGCTTTGCACTGTGCTTTGCAAAAGTCAAAACACTGAGTATGAAAACTCTGAACCTGAAGATATTAGAGACTCTGGATAACTGCATAATTTAATGTACAGACAAAAAGAGCTCAGGTGAGCAGGGAAAGGAGTGGGGAGGTGTAAGATTATTTGGACTCCTCTAGTGGAAAGGAGCAGTGGTTTTAGAACAGAGAAGTGCTGCTGATTTGGGAGAGTGAGAACTGGGGCATACAGTCTTTTGAAAGAGTTAAGGCTGAGTTAAGCTGCATGAGCTGCAACTGTGGAAACAAACAAGGTAATTTTCTTTCCTTTCTGTAGTCGTCACACTCGCAGAAGGAGAGCTGGACTGGCAAGTGATAGAGAGGAAGCAAAATTGCCCTCTACAACTACCTGAAGGGAGGTTGTGGACAGGTGGAGGTTGGTCTCTTCTCCCAGGCAGCCAGCACCAGAACAAGAGGACACAGTCTCAGGCTGCACCAAGGAGGTTTAGGCTGGATGTTAGGAAGAAGTTCTATACACAGAGAGTGATTGCCCATTGGAATGGACTGCCCAGGGAGGTGGTGGAGTCACCTTCATTGGAGGTGTTCAGGAGGAGACTTGATGGGGTGCTTGGTGCCATGATCTAATTGTTTAGGTGGGTTGGATTGGTTGATGGGTTGGACGCGATGATCTTGAAGGTCTCTTCCAACCTGGTTAATTGTATTGTATTGTATTGTATAATCTCCTGGGGTATAGTGTGAGAGATGTTTTTGTAGCCATCCTGATATCCCCGGTAGTTTTATTAAGCTCTTGATTCGATGATGTAAAAAATGCTGTGCTACAGAACTAATGTCCTATTAATGAGACATTATCAGGAACTGAAGTAGGCTGTGTCTTGTCAAATTTGCTTGGAAACAGTGTTCTCATTACAAAAGCTCTACTAAAATTTGGTGCCTGTCGATAAATACAGGTTTGGTCCTGTTAGTTACATTTCTTGCAACTGTAAATATTAGGAAATATTGAATGAAGCCATGTTGTAATATAGATGTTCTATTCACCCCAAGCAATGCTTTCAAGACCAGATGTTAAGTAGGCAAAGACATTTATTATGTTATAGAGCAAAGTTCTCTAGTCTATCAGAAGGCACAGGTATCACATCTCAATTGGTCATTTTCTACTGGGATGCATGTAATTAAGGCATACAATAGGTCAGTCAAAATAACAAACCAATATTTTAACATATCCAACCAGGTTCTGCCTAATTTCACTCCTCCAGTTACAAGATGTTTACATTCTTTTCCGAGTGAAAGACTAAACATAGACTTTTCTATTTCAAGCAAAGGCAAATATTCATAGCCTTCCAAAGCTATCCAAAAACAACGCTTCTCCTACAAAACCAGATGGCTTTGGAAACAAAGGTGTTTGAAAGCCATCCCCCTCACATGAATTTCTATAATTTTTTTCATTGCATGCTGTTACTGCAATATTGACAAAAGCTCCTCCAGCAGATCAACTCCTGCCCCCAGCTTGGTGTCTTCTGCAAATTTACTGATGATGGACTCAATGCCCTCATCCAGATCATCAATAAAGATGTTGAAGAGCATGTGGCCCAGCACTGATCCTTGGGGCACACCACTAGTAACTGGCCACCAGTTGGATGCAGCACCATTCACCACCACTCTCTGGGCTTGGCCTTCCAGCCAGTTCCTAACCCAATGCAGTGTGCTCCTGTCCAAGCCATGGGCTGATATCTTGGCCAGGAGTTTTCTGTGGGGGACAGTGTCAAAGGCCTTGCTGAAGTCCAGATAGACTGCATCCACAGGCCTCCCCACATCCACCAGATGGGTCACCTGATCATAGAAGGAGATCAGGTTGGTCAGGCAGGACCTGCCCTTCCTAAATCGATGCTGGGTGGGCCTGAGCCCTTGGCCATCCTGTAAGTGCTGTGTGATCACACTCAAGATGACCTGTTCCATAACCTTGCCTGGCAATCGCATCCTGGCCTGTATCAGGAACAGTGTGGCCAGCAGGAGCAGGGACGTGATTCTGCCCCTGTACACTGCACTGGTTAGGCCACACCTTGAGTCCTGTGTCCAGTTCTGGGCCCCTCAGTTTAGGAAGGATGTTGACTTGCTGGAACATGTGCAGAGAAGGGCAACAAAGTTGGTTAAAGGTTTGGAACACAAGCCCTATGAGGAGAGGCTGAGGGAGCTGGGGTTGCTTAGCCTGGAGAAGAGGAGACTCAGGGGAGACCTTCTTGCTCTCTACAACTACCCGAAGGGAGGTTGTAGACTGGCGAGGGCTGGTCTCTTCTCCCAGGCAGCCAGCACCAGAACAAGAGGACACAGTCCCAAGCTGCACCATGGGAGGTTCAGACTGGATTTTAGGAAGAAATTCTACACAGAGAGAGTGATTGTCCTTTGGAATGGGCTGCCTGGAGAGGTGGTGGAGTTGCCATCATTGGAGGTGTTTAGGAGGACACTTGATAGGGTGCTTGGTGCCATGGTTTAGCTGATTAGGTGTTGTTGGATGATAGGTTGGACGCAATGGTCTTGAAGGTCTCTTCCAACCTGGTTAATTCTATTCTTATTCTATTCTATTCTATTCTATTCTATTCTATTCTATTCTATTCTATTCTATTCTATTCTATTCTATTCTATTCTATTCTATTCTATTGATTCCTCTCCCCATAAGATTTAATTCTGTACCACTGTGGACATTCCTATTCCTGTTCTTCATTGGGTTAGTGCTTTTTTACATGGCCACTTTACCTGCTAGTAAGGAGTGTGGGAGATCAGCATCAAGATGAGCTGTTTCTCTTCCATTTCAGTGCTGCTGTTATCATCCCAAATGGTATTAAATTACAGTTAAATTAGCTTTGGGGCTGCTAAGCTAGGAAGGAAATATCTAGAAGGTGGGTGTTTTTTTTAGGATTATGAAGTTCATCTCTTGTATAGCATTGGTTTGGGATTGTGAAGTCTTGTGATAGTATCATTTATCACCAGTGTAGAGTTAGAAAATAGAAGCATTGTCTGTGTGACGACAAAGTGTTAAAACCTCCTCTTTAGTCTTTCTTTTCCTTTCTTTTTCTTTTCTGTTAGTTTTTCCCCATTGTGATAGTTTCAAGTAGTTAAGGCTGGGAGGGGGAAATTTCAACCCCATCTTAATTTAATTTTATTTTGTTTTTTTTTTTTTTTTTTTTGTTTGCTTCTAAATGAAAACAGGGAGAACCAGCAGTGAGGCTGTCTTACAACTGATAAATTTGATTTAAAAGCATGATGCACAATGTCTCCCTTGCCAAGAGGCAGAATGGATTGTCCAATTAAGATGTGTTATTACTTTGTGGTTCCTTCCTACTTCCTACTGGCTAGAGCTTGCTTTTGCCCAATACAGAAAGAGTGTATTTCCTCTGACTTTAATTGTTAATTCTCCAGTATTCAGTTGAATTGCTCTTGTTAATTTTGGCAAGAAAATAATTTGTCACCAATAGCTCTTTTAATTTGTGTGTTTTTTCAGCCTAACTTTGAATCAAGAAGAACAGTCTCTCTTAAAGCTGACCCTGCAACAACCATACAGTGAAATATCATATTTGCATAGTCACAGCTTCCTTTAAAAGGAGGAGGGAGCATGATTCACAGCTGTTGGTGCAAATTCTCTTTTCACTCCCATGGTCCTTGAAAAAGTAACTGACAGGTCTGACAAAATCCTACATGATTGGTTTTGCAAGATATTGTAGCACATCAGTAGTTACTCTAATACCATTGGTCTTAAGAAACCTCTAGACAGCTCATTGATCCTAAACCTATGCTAATTATTTCAGAGGAAATAAGGTAATGTTAGGACAATATGAATATTAACAAACAGTGTGTCCTAGGGAAACCAATCGTGGCATGAATATGATATAAAAAATATATGCAGTTCCTCATTATTATCTTTCAGCATTAATAGATAACAAACCGTTATCATAATGTTGCATTTGAAAGGATAGAAGAATTTTATAGCATGCTTTCAACATGAAAACTCTGGACTATAAGTGAAGATCAGGTTCAAGACCATCTAAAGAACATGAAGATGCACAAGTCCATAGAGCCTATCACAATCCACCCACAGGTCCTAAGGCAACTGGTGGATGAAGTTGCCAAAACTCTGTCCATCATATTTGAAAAGTAATGTCTATCTGGTGAAGTCCTTGCTGACTGGAAAAGGGGAAACATAATCCACATCTTCAAAAAGAGAACAAACCAAAACAGAACAAACCCCAGAAACAATAGACAAATAAGTCTCACCTCTGTACCTGGCAAGGTCTTCCTAAGGGCTTTGTTAAGGCCCACAGAAAATGAGGGCCTTGTGCAAGGCATTTGTCACTGTACTGCATGACATCCTGGTCACCAAGCTGGAAAAGCATGGATTTAAGGGATGGACCACTGACTGGATTTGGAATTGATTGGATGGCTGCACTCAGAGAGTTGTGATCAATGGCTCAATATTTAAATAGAGACCAGAGATGACTAGCACCCCTCAGGGGTATAACCAGTGTTATTTGACATCGTCAGTGATACAGACAGTGGGATTGAGTGCCCTGTCAGCAAGTTTGCAGATGCCACCAAGCTGTGTGGTCTGGTTGACAAGCTGGAGGGAAGGGAAGGACTTGAGAGGTGGGCCAAGCCAATCTCAGGAAGTTCAAGAAGGCCAAGTCACAGGGCCTTCCCCTAGGATTGGGGCAATCACAACCACAAACATAGCCTAAGCAAGGAGTGGGTCTAGAGTGGTGTTAAGGAAGACTTGGGGGTGTCAGCTGATGAAAAAGTCAACATGAGCCTGCAATGTGGCCTTGCAGCCCAGAAGGAAAGCCATATCCTGGGCTGCATCAGAAGTGTGATGAGCAGGATGAGTGAAGAGATTTTCCCACTGTACTCTGTTCTTGCGAGATCCACATGGAGTACTGCATCCCATTCTGGTGGCCCAACCATAAAAAGGACATCAAATTCTTTGAGGTGCCCCAGACCAGCACAGCAAAGATGGTCAGAGGGCTGGAGTACCTCCTCTGTGGAGCCAAAATGTGAAAGTAGAGCCTGTTGAGACGAGAAGGCTCCAGGGACAAGTTATAGCAGCCTTCCAGTACCTGAAAGGGGCCTACAAGAAGGCCAGGAAGGGACTTTTTACAAGTGAATTGGATTAATTCAGAAAAAAAAAAAAAAAAAAAGCCACTAACGCTTGATAAGCGGGATGATTAATAAAAAAAAGGAATTAATTTATTAATAACAAAATTTCCACGTCAAACGTTAATAAACTTATTTACAATCTGTTTAGGTTCGGGTATCCGGTGGGGAATCACTTACACAAAATGTTGGTAATATCAATGATATAAACACTTTAGTTGGAGGAAGGATTTGATCTAGAGTAACTACGCTCTTGATATCAAACTCAAAGTTGAAGGGAGAGCGAGGAGCCGCAATTCCTGATCCAGTAACGAAGTGGGTTTCCTTTGCTCCCTGGTGGAGCAAAGGCAGAGGGTGAGAAGGGAATTAATGTCCAATATGCCTTATGAAATCGATAATCGGAATCACTTACGAAGCACTATTCAGTTCGGAGATTCTGAATCAGTCCAAGACGTGGTGTTGTGAGCAGCGGTCAGGAAAGTTTGTAATCCAGAACTCTGTGCTCGGTATAATTTGTAAAGCCAAAGAAAGGGAAAAGTAGGATCCAAGCACGTTGCCCAGCGCTGAAAGTGAAACTGGAGTACACATGGGGGATGCTGGTGGAGGGGGATGGGCGAGTAGCACACACACCTCACCGGCTGGCGACGAGCCGGAATCAAGGAAGGAAAAGGGCCGGGTCACTGAAGAACCCCTCTATTTAACTGTTTTTCACAACAAAACTGACCACTGGCAGAAAAGTGATTTGTAACTTAGCCAATCACCTTCTGGGCATCAGCACAGTGGTGAGTGGTCAGGATACCTGCCAAAAAAGTTTGGCTGGCCTTTTATTGGTACATGTTTTCTTTTGTCTGTCTCCCCTAGCTTCTTAGGGCTCTTACTGAAGCCTGTTTTGGGCCTAGTCATGCCCAACCAGGACAACAAGGGGGTGTGGTCTTATGATGAGAGGAAATTAGTTTAGCATAGAGAGGGTAGATTTGGACTGGATGTTAGAATAAAATTCTTTGCAGTGAGGGTGGTGAGACACTAGAACAGGTTGCCCAGGGAGGCTGTGGATGCCCGCTCCCTGGAGGTGTTCAAGGCCAGGCTGGATGAGGCCTTGAACAACCAGGTCAAGTGGAAGGCGCTTCTGCCCACAGCAGGAGTCTTTAAGGTCCCTTCCAGCCTAAGCCATTCTGTGATTTCATCAGGTAGCCAGAAGCATGAAAAGATATTTAGCTGGTGCCGAGCTGTCTGAACTGCAGGGCGGGAGAGCTTAGCTATTTAGCGGTTTCATCCTCTTTCCTCTCAGAGAATAGAGTAAAACAGATTGATTAAAAGAAAAATAAATGTAGATATACAAACCAGGTAGCAATTATTCTCATGTTTCTTTCCAGGTACTTTTGTGAAGGTAACCCTGTACACTTATTGCGTGTGTGGGGTTTATTTTTTTGGTTTTTCTTCTTCTCCAGGATTTTGCTAAAAGAGAACAAATATATCTGTCTTTTGAAACTCTTTCTTGCATGTTCTGTACAGAAGAGTAATTATTTGTTTCTCTGAAGCTTTACTGGGACATTATGATTTTTATGCACCTGATGTCATTTACCTGGACCTGAGCAAAGCCTTCGGCACTGTCCCGCACCACCTCCTGGTCTCCAGGCTGGTGACACATGGGTTTGATGGATGGACCACTAGATGGATACAGAACTGGCTTGATGGCGGCACCCAAAGAGTGGCTGTCAACGGGTCCATGTCCCAGTGGAGGCCAGGGACAAGCGGAGTCCCTCAGGGATCAGTCCTGGGACCTGTCTTGTTCAGCATCTTTGTGGGTGCCATGGACAGGGGCACTGAGTGCACCCTCAGCAAGTTTGCTGATGACACCAAGCTGTGTGGTGCAGCAGACACGCTGGAGGGAAGGGATGCCATTTGGAGGGACCTTGACAGGCTGGAGAGCTGGGCACAAGCCAACCTCATGAGCTTCAACAAGACCAAGGGCAGAGTCCTGCAGCTGGGTGGAGGCAATCCCAGGCACAAATCCAGGCTGGGCAGGGACTGGCTGGAGAGCAGCCCTGAGGAGAGAGACTTGGGGGTGTTGGTGGAGGAGAAGCTCAACAGAAGGTCTCAGTGTGCACGTGCAGCCCAGAAAGCCAATCAGAGCCTGGACTGCATCAGGAGAAGTGTGACCAGCAGGTCAAGGGAGGTGATTCTCCCCCTCTACTCAGCCCTGGTGAGACCCCACCTGGAGTACTGCCTCCAGTTCTGGAGCCCCTATTACAGGAGGGATGTGGACGTGCTGGAAGGTGTCCAGAGAAGGGCCATGAGGATGATCAGAGGGCTGGAGCACCTCTCCTATGAGGACAGACTGAAGGAGTTGGGGCTGTTCAGTCTGGAGAAGAGAAGGCTCCAAGGTGACCTCATTGTGGCCTTCCAGTATCTGAAGGGGGCCTACAGGAAGGCTGGGGAGGGACTTCTCAGGCTATCAGGGAGTGATAGGACTAGGGGGAATGGAATGAAGCTGGAGGTGGGGAGATTCAAGCTAGATGTGAGGAGGAAGTTCTTCCCCATGAGAGTGGTGAAGCCCTGGAATGGGTTGTCCAGGGAGGTGGTTGAGGCCCTGTCCCTGGAGGTGTTTAAGCCCAGGCTGGATGAGGCTCTGGCCATCCTGATCTAGTGTGGGGTGTCCCTGCCCATGGCAGGGGGGTTGGAACTAGATGCTCCTTGTGGTCCCTTCCAACCCTGACTGATACTATGATACTATTTTGTTTTTTATTTTTTTCTTCTAGAAATAGAAGTCAAATTATTTTCTTCAGCAGTCAAATTATTTTCAAAAGGAAATGCACAGCATATAAATCAATTCCTTCTATCTCAAAACCACTCTCTGCAAGCCACGTCCTTGAATAGGACACGTGAACATCCAAAGTGTACACAAGTAGTGAAAATCTCGTTTTATTTTCTTAAATGTAATTGAACTTAATGGTGTTACAGGGTGCTCCAAACCCCTTCCCCCATCTACTTCAGCGGATGGTTTGAATGGGGAAAGACAAAGGCATCATATTGCCTTTCAGGGTGCAAAATTGCCTTCCCCTTTGCCTGGGGACAGGTAAATGGTGCCCATTCTCCCCGCGGGGCAGCGGTCCCTCACTGATACGTACTGATGAGGGAAGTCCACTGGGTTTGGGAGCTATGATTAAGCAGGGTGTTTTGCCCCCAGCATACATCAGCCTGGGACACAGCTTAGAGTGGCCAGAAAGTGATCTGGGCTCTAGCTGTCACTTTCATCTTGCTTGCTACCTGGCTTCTCCCTGGACCTGCCTGCCCTGGGGTCCTGCTCCCTGCCTGCTGGGGAGTGGCCCTGCCTGCCGGAAAGCAGCGGCTTTCCTTGCGCTGTTCAGACAGTGCTGCTGTTGACGAGTTTTGCCTCGTAGCAGCCATGTCGATGGACACTTTGTTTCTGGCAGGTCCTGTTCCTTTGGATTGTGCAGCGTTATCCACAAACTGGATTGTAAATCCTGCAGTTTCTGGAGCCTGACACCGAAGAGAGACCCTCAGGACCGTCGCCAAATTCCTGCTGCATCCTCATGAGCACAACCTGTCATTCTCGTCAGCTTCCCCAAGGTTCTGGCTTGCCTCTGATTATAAGTGGGGTGAAGCTATGTTGTGGCTTAGCCTTTTCCATTTTCTGAATTATCTAATTTGTACTAAAGTTGCCCATAAGCACCCTGGCAGAATTTGTGACTGAATAGAACCTGTCAATAATCTAGTAAGTTTTATACCTAATTTTGGGGTGGGGTTTTGGGAAAATAAAGATAACTCTATTTTTGTAATTCCCACCTCGTTGATTTAACCCAATCGAATTATTGGGATCTTCAAGGTCTCTCCCAACCTTAGCAATACTGTGATACTGTGAATTGACTGGTATGTGGAGTATTGTGGCATTACTTACCAGGGGTTTCAATAAGTTTTGGGAACATTGTATCACAGTATCACAGTATCACTAAGGTTGGAAGAGACCTCGAAGATCATTGAGTCCAACCTGTCACCACAGATCCCATGACTAGACCATGGCACCAAGTGCCACATCCAGTCCCCTCTTGAACACCTCCAGGGACGGTGACTCCACCACTTCTCTGGGCAGCACATTCCAATGGCAAATGACTCTCTCGGTGAAGAACTTTCTCCTCACCTCAAGCCTAAACTTCCCCTGGTGCAGCTTGAGACTGTGTCCCCTTGTTCTGGTGCTGGTTGCCAGAGAGAAGAGACCAACCCCTTCCTGGCTACAACCACCTTTCAGGTAGTTGTGGAGAGCAATGAGGTCTCCCCTGAGCCTCCTCTTCTCCAGGCTAAACAATCCCAGCTCCCTCAGCCTTTCTGTTTTGATACAGTTGATTTTCCAGTGTTTTGGTACAAGCGCATTTCCATGTGTTCTGCCTTCCCGAGTGAGACTGTGAATCCAAATAATGAACACAAACACTGGAGAATGCCTAGTTAGTTGAGTATAGTTTCCCCTGTATAGCATCACACATTTGTGGTTAAACCAGCAGCCATGAATGGCTTTCTTCATTAAGAGATTTTTTTTTTTCTTTTTCATGTAA
This sequence comes from Picus viridis, assembly GCA_033816785.1. Classification (NCBI taxonomy): domain Eukaryota; kingdom Metazoa; phylum Chordata; class Aves; order Piciformes; family Picidae; genus Picus; species Picus viridis. The sequence goes on from CM066575.1 coordinate 3,894,066, forward strand.
AGCAGTCCATTCCAACTAGGAACTTCTGGTTTATATTTTGTCAGATGCAGCTGGCTTTCTGAAGACTTGGCAAACAGGAAATTGAGAAGTCTGAAAGAAAAATGTTATGGGCTTGGAAATGATTCTTAAGCAGTGTGATTTTGAGAGTGCTTGTTTCCTTACTAAGCTTGTCTTAAATAAGCTTATTCAGTCTATCCTGATTGCATGTCATACATATTTTTGTTGAGATCATTGCTGAGATCAGTTTGGACTTCCCAGTGATTATTTAGGGGAACACTTTCATAAGAAAGTGGTTAATTTTTATAAGAAAAAAGTTCAATTATTTTAGGATAATAAAGCTTTTCCTTTTCCTACAAACTTAAGGTTGTAATGCAAGAATTCTGTGGTGGGTTTCTTTTTCATGTGGGTGACCAGAACACAGCCTACAGTTTCAATGAGGTAGACATTTCACTGCTGTTAAGCCAATGACAAATGTTTCATTATCAAAAGACCCTCAGTAAGTATCTGTCTCAGTCTGGAGAGGGAAAGAGACTCAGTTCTTTTGAATATTCCCATGTTATGAAATCAGAGGCACAAACGAGGCCAAAATATCAACAGCTAGGCTATTTATTGCATAAATAAAGTGGACAGATCAGAAGCAGAAGCAGAGAGAGAGAAAATAGAGAGGGAGAGAGAGAAGAGACAGAGAGAAGAGAAAATTAATTATATTACCACATCCCTCATCCCCCAAGACAGTTCGAGTCTGTGGAGGAAGGCTGCTGCAGCTATGGATGCAGAAGAGATGTTGGGTGTGTACAGGAGGGGTGCTGTAGCTTTGGCTGTAGAAGAGATGCAGTCCTCTGAGCAGCCTCTTCAGCTCCATGAGTTGCAGCAGGTGGAACTTAGGACATGGAGAGAAGGTTCTTCTTGGGTCTGCTTCTTCCAGGCTACATGGTGATATCTCTGTCATTTTTTCTCTCCTGGTATTCTCTCTATTTTTCTTCAGAGCAGGATTTCCCCAGGCTTTTCCTTCCGTGTTTTCCTTCTCCTGTGTTTTCCTTCTTCTGAGCCAGTAGTTGCTCAGATCTTTTGTACAGTTCTTAAGTATGTATATTCTAGAGAGAATCGATTGGCATCTGCCCATTTCTAGGACAGCTGCAGTCAGTTGCAGTCAGTTGCAGTGAGCAATCCTGTGACCGGTTTAGGCTGTGCCTTTAAGAAATGGACACCTTCTGAACACTCTGGCTGAATGTATTGAAAAACAAAGATATGCTAAACTGATTTCATTGGTAGAATTCAACTGTAAGTTTTAGCTTAGTCTGTTCAGTCTGTTCTGTCTGTTCTTCTCTCTGTCCTGTGAGCTGGCCTGTTTCTCTCTCTGAAGCAACAGCTTGCTGGGCAGGAACGACCTTGCTAACCAGATAAGAAAACTAACTCTTGCATTCGCTTTGATCTTAAGAGAATTTTTCCCCTTTAATTACCTTCCTTTTCTCTCTCTAACCCTTTTGGGAAAAAGGGGAGGTAGGGAGGGAGAAGGGGGAACAGGCCGAAGCCCCCTGGCTGCAGGGGGGAAAAGGTCTCCTGTATTACATACATTGCTGTATATTCCTATATATATATATATATAGTAAATATTGTAGATTTTTGTATATATTCATTGCCTTCCATTTTCTGCTTGTAAATACAGCTTTCATCTGCTTCTCCGGCTGAGTTAGCTGTGGATTCTTTTGTGTGTGAGGGGGGAACCTTCTCACCGTGCCACAAATCCTTATCTATGCACCTTCCTGAGAGTCTTTCCAGTAGCTCTGCCCAATATACATCAGCTATTGTTTGGGCAAGCAGCAAAGGTGATTTCATCTTTGTTGAGTCACATCAAGAGAGACAAGCTATAGTCTCTCGCAGTATCTCTACCTTTCCTTTTAAAAATCATCCAGTTCAGACCAGCTTTCTTTATAGCACAACATGTTTTATTTCTCTGTTCCCTGAGTAGTGTCTCTTCTGAGAGCTCTCCCAATTATAAAACAGTGAATCATAGTGTTTCTAGAGGGAGAAAAATATTTAGTGGACTTTAAAATTTATCTGCATGTTGGGTTTGTTTTTGCAAAGAGAATCCTGTAACAACATAAATATGTTTGGTATTCTCAATAAAGCTTTAGTATTTACATTCAGTTTCTTTTCTCATCACTGTTTCCTTCCCTTTTTTTTTTTTTTTTTCCCCCCATTCATTTTTGAACCCCCAAGGATGCAAACCAGTCCTCTGCTCTGTGCCGGCTTCTGCACATTGGCCACAACAACCCCAGGCAGTGCTACAGGCTGGGGTCAGAGTGGCTGGAGAGCGGCCAGGCAGAGAGGGACCTGGGGGTACTGGTTGATTGTAGGCTGAACATGAGCCTGCAGTGTGCCCAGGCAGCCAAGAGGGCCAATGGCATCCTGGCCTGCATCAGGAACAGTGTGGCCAGCAGGAGCAGGGAGGTCATTCTGCCTCTGTACACTGCACTGGTTAAGCCACACCTTGAGTCCTTTGTCCAGTTCTGGGCCCCTCAGTTTAGGAAGGAGGTTGACTTGCTGGAACGTGTCCAGAGAAGGGCAACGAAGTTGGTGAGGGGTTTGGAACACAAGCCCTATGAGGAGAGGCTGAGGGAGCTGGGGTTGCTTAGCCTGGAGAAGAGGAGACTGAGGGGTGACCTTATTGCTCTCTACAACTACCTTAAGGGAGGTTGTAGACAGGCAGAGGTTGGTCTCTTCTCCCAGGCATCCAGCAGCAGAACAAGAGGACACAGTCTCAAGCTGCGCCAGGGGAGGTTTAGGCTGGATGTTAGGAGGAGGTTCTATAGAGAGAGAGAGTGATTGCCCACTGGAATGGGCTGCCCGTGGAGGTGGTGGAGTCACCTTCATTGGAGGTGTTCAGGAGGAGACTTGATGGGGTGCCTGGTGCCATGGTTTAGTTGTTTAGGTGGGTTGGATTGGTTGATAGGTTGGATGCGATGATCTTGAAGGTCTCTTCCAACCTGGTCTATTGTATTGTATTGTATAATGAACACTTTAGAATCAAGATATTTCCTACTTTCGTCTAGGGGTGTGGGGGCTTTGTGGTGTTGCTATTGTTGGATTGCATACTCTTTCTAGAGATTGGATTTGTTTTGGTTTGTTGGTTTGGATTTATGTGTGTGTGTGTGTGTGTGTTTGCTTTTGTTTGCTTTGGGGTTTTGGTGGTTTTTTTGGTTTTGTTTTGGGTTTGGTGGTTGGTTTGCTTTTTTCAGTGGGCTTTTGTTTGTTTCTTGTTGGTTTCAGTATAGATGTCAATAGTTCCAAATGAGGCAAACTTATTTTGTTCAGAAAGTAATTTAAGGAGAACACATTAAGTGCTGCATGAATCTTTTCACTTTATAATAGCCAATAATTACAATATCACAGTACATTAGAGGTTGGAAGGGACCTCCAGAGACCACTGGGTCCAACCCCCTGCCAAAGCAGGATCACCCAGGGTAGTCTGCACAGGAATGCATCCAGGTGGGTTTTGGAAGATCTCCAGAGAAGGAGACTCTGCAGCCCCGCTGGGCAGCCTGTTCCAGTGCTCTGTCACCCTCACTATAAAGAAGTTTCTCCTCATGTTGAGGTGAAATCTTCCATGGTCAAGTTTGAACCTGTTGTTTCTTGTCTTATTACTGTGCACCAGAGAAAAGAGCTTGGCCCCCTCCACTTGACACCCACCCCTCAGATATTGATACACATTGATGAGCTCCCCTCTCAGATCCCCATCTCAAGACTAAACAGCCTCAGGGCTCTCAGTCTCTTTCCATAAGGGAGATGCCCAAGACCCCTAATCATCCTTGTGGCTCTCTGTTGGATTCTCTCCAGCAGGTCTCTGTCTCTTTTGAGCTGGGGAGCCCCAAACTGGCCACAGTATTTCAGTCGTGGTCTCACCAGGGCAGAGCAGGTGGGGAGAAGAACTTTGCTGGACCCTGCTTGCCACACTTTTCCTGCTGCACCCCAGGATCTCATTGGCTCTCTTGGCCAAAAGGGCACATTGCTGTCCTATGCAGAACTTGCTGTCCACCAGTACTCCAAGTTCTTTCTTCATGGAGCTGCTCTCCATCAGGGCAGCCTCTAATGTGTGCTAGTGCCTATTGTTATTTTCCCCAGATGCAGGACCCCACACTTGTCCTTATTGAACTTCATGAGGTTTGCCTGCACACAGCTCTCAGCCTGTCCAGCTCTCGTTGGATGGCTGCACAGCCTGAGGGGTTTCAGCCACCCCCGCAGTTTTGTATCATCAGGAACTTGCTGAGGGTACTCTCAATCCCCTTGTCCAGGTGGTTGATAAAGGTACTGAACAAAACTGGGCCCAGTACTGATCCCTGGGGAACACCACTGGCCATAGGCCTCCAAGTTGACTCTGGGCCACTGATGACAACCCTCTGAACTCTGCTGTTGGGCCAGTTTGCAATCCACCTCACAGACTAAACGTCTATGCCATATCTCCTGAGCTTTTCTATGAGGATGTTATGGGACACAGTATTAAAGCTTTACAGAAATAAATTAAAATGACTAAATTTGATATCATAAATATAAAGACAGTGTTGTTAATTCTGTTGGCCTCCATCTATATTAAATCAGGCTGAGGGATAAACCCTTGAGACAGAGTGCTACTGTGGTGGTCTGTCGCTGGCTGTGGGCCAGATGCCCACCAATGCCACTCTATTACTCCCCTTCTTATGTGGACAGGGGAGAGGGAAAATATGAGAAGAGAACCGTGGGTCACGATAGAAGCAATTTAGTAAGGCAAAAGTGAAAGCAATTGTTACACCGAGAAGCAAGAGCAAGCAGCCATATCATTTTCTAGTTTCCCTTCACAGACAATGTTTGGCCACTCACCAGGAGGCAGGGCTTCAGTACCTGTAGCAGTTGCTCCAGAGGACAATCATCACTGAGGAATGTACAACCACTTCCTTCTTTCCCTCAGCTTTATGTCTGAGCTGATGTCATGTGGTGTGGAATAACCCTTTGGTCGGTTTGGGTCAGGTAGTGTGGCTGTGTCCCCCGCCAAGATCTTGCCCACCCTTAAGCCTACTGTTTGGGGGGAGCAGTGCTGGAAAAGCAGAGCCTTGGTGCTGTGCAAGCACTGCTCAGCAGTAGCCAAAACACTGGTATGGTATCAGCACTCTTCTAATACAAAACACAGCACTATGAAAGATGCTATGGTCAGAACTAACTCCATCTCAGCCAAACCCAATACAATTACTCATATGGTCCTAAGTTACTCTTTCTCGTTTCTTAAATAAGCTGTCTGAGAGTACAATAATGTTCAATATTGCAACTTTTTACCTTGTTCCATAACACTAAAAGAACATGTGTACTCTTGCTTGAAAAATACACCCATGGTTTATTACACTGTGGCTATATACTTGTAAGGACATAAAAAGAATGAGCCATTGTCTGCAGATGGTGTATGGGAAAATGTTATGACTTGATTAAGACTACTTGTAAAGGGGAACGTAGTGAAGCATTGCCCTACACCATGATCATTCGTGGTGTGTTGTACAACATTTCTAAAATATGTAAAAAGCTGCCTAGTCACCACTATTTAATGTACCCTTTTATTGTTACTCAAGACAGTAATTGCTGTGATGCCTAAATTAGGGGTGGGGGGAAAGATAATATGTTTTTCATAGATACCATTACCCTTTTGTGGATCTCATTAGTAAGACCTGCTGGAAGCTCTCCTTTTACATTTTCACTGTTCCACCTCAGTCGGAGGAAACTCAAAACAATTTACTGATACTGGATGTTAGAAAGTTCTTCCCTGTGAGAGAATGGCACAGGTTGCCCAGGGAGATGGTAGAAGCCTCATTCCTGGAGGGTTTTAAGGCCAGGCTGGTTGTGGCTCTGAGCAACCTGATGTAGTGTGAGGTGTCCCTGCCCATAGCAGGGGGGTTGGAAATAGATGATCCTTGAGGTCCCTTCCAACCATAAGGATTCTATGATTCTATGATACCATGTCCATGTAAAATATTTATGTGTTAAAACAGCCTTGCACCAAATCATAAAAGAGCAACAAAAAGGCAAAATGAAACTAAAAGTAAATGGCTTGACTTTATGGAAACAAGAACTTTAAGACACTTTCAAAGTATTTTGCTCTGAATTACTCTTTTATTTTCCAAGCATATATGTCTTCTTCCAATACATTCTTTTGCCATAGCCTGTGGTGTCAGGTGATGAAACACTGTGAACTCTGCGCTTTGGGCATCATCATGTGCAGGAATAGCTCCTAACAGTTTTCTGTATAACGGGATGTGGATTGTTTAATAATGGCAGTGCTTGGCGTCCTCCCCCCCACCCCCCACCCCCACCCCCGTTTTTGAACCCAGATAATGTGTATGAGTGTTTGGTGGTACACCAGAGTGCTGGTGAATAAGGAGCAGGAGAGGTTTGTTCCTCTGATCCTCTGAATAAAGAAAAGACATGAAAAGGCAAGGCAGACTTGAAAGTCAATATAACAAACAAGTAGACTAATCTGGCAATGCTTTGGTAGTACTTGGGGGTTTATGTGAAAAGTATATAGGATTTGGTGTAGTTAAACTATATTTAGATAACTTGAAATAACTTGCTTGAAGGAGTTTAATACACATGTGATGTCAGAAGCAATAATGCTGCTTTTCTTTGGGCAGCCCAGGGAGGTGGTGGAGTCACCATCCCTGGAGGTGTTAAAGAGGGGATTGGACGTGGCACTTGGTGCCATGGTTTAGTAGTCATGAGGTCTTGGGTGACAGGTTGGACTTGATGATCTTTGAGGTCTCTTCCAACCTTATTGATTCTATGATCTATGATCTATGATCCTCAGACTGACAAATAGAGGGTTGTTATCTGTAATACATGGATGGTACATCTGGTTCAGCCTGGAATACCTAACTTTAATTAGCACTGTCTCTACTAGCATATTTGGGATCACAGGATGTCAGGGGTTGGAAGGGACTCAAAGAGATCATTGAGTCCAACACCCCTGCCAGAGCAGGACCAGCCTGGATTTGTTATATGTAGATTCTTTGGCTAAGACTGCTATAGAACTCTTACCAAACATACTCTGGAAATTTCAGACTTCAAGAAATGGTTGCCAACTTGTTTCATTGTAACAGGGAAAAGAAACCATTGCGTTTCCATGCTGCACAGCTCCCAGTTTACACTTACTCGGGATGAGTCTACTCATTCTGACAATGCACAGCTGTTGCACTCCTGGAGGATATTTTGGGATGGATTAACCATCTTCTGATTCTCTCTGTAACAGCTCAGTGACAACAGCACCAGGGAATTTGCTTCAGGCAATCTGCAAAAGTGTGGGCAGTACAAATATTCTTTCCCCAGCAGCTGCTCTGATTGGTATTCTTAGTACTGCCATTGTCTAGTAAGATTTGAATTCAATGTGGTCTTTGCAAGTTTATCTGCATTGGTTCCATGTAGAACATATAATTTGCAGCTTTGTTTTGGTTTTAAAAAGCAGCTTTTTCTTTTCTTCCGTGTCAGAATTTATTTCTTCCTTAGGTAACGTTATCAGCACGAGCACTGATGAAAACATGTGACATAATATAAGGAAAAGGTATATTCAGAACTTAGTAGGACATGTGCAAAGTTGACACTTCATAATTTAGTGAGTAAGCCCAAGTATGAGCCTCCAAGGAGGTCTTTCTAAGTGAATAAAAATTCTAGTTTGAAAGAAAATGATAAAAAATAGGCTGTCCAGGGAGGTTGTGGAGTCTCCCTCTCTGGAGATATTCACAACTTGCCTGGATGTGTTCCTGTGTAATCTGGTGTAGGTGATCCTGCTCTGGCAGGGGTTGGACTGGATGAGCTTTCAAGGTTCCTTCCAGCCCCTGAAATTCTGTGAAATAAAGAACACCTCAAAATAGCTGGTGTTCTACCAGATTACTGAGGGCAAGATAATTCTCATGGTTGCTATTTCAAATATGAGAGATATCCATTCTAAATGATAGCTGGACAAATGATGCAGAGCTCCTCATGCTGAGCAGAAAATAGCTGGCCAAAGTCTGCAGTGCATTGCAAAGCAAGAAATATGTCAGGTTTTGCAAATGTGTTCTGACCAACTTCTCTCTATTTTAAAAGCACAGTGTTTTGATAGGAATCATGAAAGGTGAAGTGTTATTTTCAAGGTACTTTGCTTTTCCTGGTGTATACATATATATTTTGAAACCCTAAAAGTAGGTATGATTGTGCAGAAATAACATGAATAGCATGCCTTCAGGGGAAGGTTAGTGATGACTGAACCCTGTATACCTGGTAAAATACAGCATATAGCAGTACAGTAGAATAGAACCAATTTCATTCTAAAATAAGTGTTTACATGAACTGAGTAGTAAGATCTTAAGCTTCTGGCATTTATTATGTAGAAGAGGGGATTTTGATAGATATGTGGGGTTTGAGTAAGATCTATATAGCATAAGAGGATTTAGCAATAAATCTCACCAAACTCTCAGGCCAAGGAAGAGAAAATGAAAAACCTTAGGGGTTATACTATCATTGATTCCACTAATAGTTTTTCACCATCCACTTCTAGTTCCACAAATAATAACAATAACATATCATTAGGGTAGAGAGGCTTTGCAGAGGGACCTCGACAGGCTGGAGCGATGGGCAGAGTCCAAGGGCAGGAGATTGAACACATCCAAGTGCTGGGTTCTGCACATTGGCCACAGCAACCCCAGGCAGTGCTACAGGCTGGGGTCAGAGTGGCTGGAGAGCGGCCAGGCAGAGAGGGACCTGGGGGTGCTGGTTGATGGGAGGCTGAACATGAGCCTGCAGTGTGCCCAGGCAGCCAAGAAGGCCAATGGCATCCTGGCCTGCATCAGGAACAGTGTGGCCAGCAGGAGCAGGGAGGTCATTCTGCCTCTGTACACGGCACTGGTTAAGCCACACCTTGAGTCCTTTGTCCAGTTCTGGGCCCCTCAGTTTAGGAAGGAGGTTGACTTGCTGGAACGTGTCCAGAGAAGGGCAACGAAGTTGGTGAGGGGTTTGGAACACAAGCCCTATGAGGAGAGGCTGAGGGAGCTGGGGTTGCTTAGCCTGGAGAGGAGGAGACTGAGGGGTGACCTTCTTGCTCTCTACAACTCCCTGAAGGGAGGTTGTGGCCAGGCAGAGGTTGGTCTCTTCTCCCAGGCAGCCAGCACCAGAACAAGAAGACACAGTCTCAAGCTGTGCCAGGGGAGGTTTAGGCTGGATGTTAGGAGGAAGTTTTACACAGAGAGAGTGATTGCCCATTGGAATGGGCTGCCCAGGAAGGTGGTGGAGTCGCCGTCACTGGAGGTGTTCAGAAGGAGACTTGATGGGGTGCTTGGTGCCATGGTTTAGTTGATTAGGTGGTGTTGGATGATAGGTTGGACACGATGATCTTGAAGGTCTCTTCCAACCTATTCTATTCTATTCTATTCTATTCTATTCTATTCTATTCTATTCTATTCTATTCTATTCTATTCTATTTAGGTTTTAGGTATTTTTGTTCATAAACCCTCTGGCTTACCATGATGTTGTGTGTCTACAAATACATGAGGTAAATATTTTAGTATGAATTTTGAACCAAGTGTCCAACAGGAGATGGAGCATCACAGTTTTATGCTATTGAAAAGGTACTTGGACTTGGAATGGAAAAAGTAAGCAAAGAGTAAGAAAATCATTATCCTGAAGCTAGGTTTCTGTTGGGGAATTTGTTATGTCATGGTGTCATCAAGTCTGAAATGTCATGTTTGGAGAAGTGCAATGGCAATAAATGGTTCTGTCAGTTCATTCCAATATTGCTACTTCTCTAGAGCCAGGGAGTGACTGTACTTCCTGACTTGTTTTGTGTCTCCATCTAGAATCTACTGCCAAGTCATCTTTTGCCTGATTTCCTCTCTTAGAGGCAGCACAAATTTCCTAACAAGCCAATTACATTTTAAAATGCCCTTTTTTTCCTAACCTATAATTTAAAACTATGTTTGCTTACTTCTGACAAGCTTCATTTCCTCCTTTTCATTTCATTTTCTTGTGTGTATTTCCCAAAATGGAATTCTATTGCTAGGCAGTCAAAATATGATGGGTTTTGATTAACCCATGACAAGTACCACTTAGCTTAAGCTCTAGTAAGAGCTGCTTGTAGAGAACAAATCTTTTTTCTCAGTTGTGTTTATGTTAACAATATATCTTGAATGAGACTCCATGGAGCTGCACAGTCATTCATACAGGTTGTGGGGCATGAAGAATGATTGCAATCACACAATCTAACCTCTCCCGTGACAGAGGCAGGGCTGAGCAAAGGATGCAAATATCTGCCCATCAGAACTGCGCTAGCATAGAGTATCTCAAGTCGGAAAGACACATAGGGATATCAAATCCAGCTCCCTGCATTTATTTATTCTCTCAATTGCACTGCATCTCAGTTTAATCTGTTCCATAGATCTGGTAGAGGGAGAAGGGAGAAAATGTGCAAAACTTGATCACACATTTCTGCTGTTTGAAGGACGGCAGCCTACCGAGACAACTTGTACTTCTGCTTTGTACTCTTCTGCTGAACTCACTTTAGGGAAATAATGTCTTTTGACCCTAAAATTCTGCTCTCTTGTGTAAAATATATTTACAAAAATGACAATTTTGATACAGTTAATATTTAAAATCAAGCAGACTCAGAATTTCCAGAAAGCTGAATCATACAATTTGATTTCTTTCCCTTCTCTATTCTCAGTAGTTTAAAAGTTGTAAGTGACAGAAAAACTTTGATACTTATAAACTTTGGAAGTGGTATTTCATGTACTGAAATGCATACACCTGGTCCCTACTTTTGCTGTATGTTGTAAAAGCAGAAGGGTTTGCATTAATTTTAGTTATTCTTGTTGAAGGCATAAATTATTTTGGAAGTGCAGTGGTAGTAATGGTGAAAGGTAACATTTATTGAAGAAATATCAGCAGATCTAGGGAGGTTCTCCTTCCCTTAGACTCTGCCCTGGTGAGACCACCTGGAGTACCGTGTTCAATTTTGGGCTGCTCAGTTCAAAAGAGACAGTTATCTACTGGAGAGAGTCCAATGGCGACCTGCAAGCATGACTGCATGACTTGAACCACTCTTCTATGGAGAAAGACTCGGAGAATTGGGGCTGTTTGGTCCTCAGAGAGGACCTTGTGTAACCACCACACCTTGTTAACATCTATAAGTAGCTGAGGGATGAGTGTCACGATGAGGGTGATGGTCTCTTTTCAGTGGTGCCCAGTGATAGGATAAGGAACTATGGACACAAGCTAGAACGCAGGTGGTTCTACCTCAACACAAGGAGACACTTTTTTATGGTGAGGGTGATGGAGCACTGGAAAAGGCTGCCCAGATTGCTTAGGGCATTTCCTTCTCTGAATACTTTCAAAACTTGTCTGGAGGTGTTCTGTGTGGGCTGCCTTAGGTGATTGTGCTTTGGCATGAGGGATGGGCTCCATGATCTCTAAAGGTCCCTTCCAACCCCGAACATTCTGTGATTCTGTGATACTGTGATTCTGTGATCACTCCTGCTACAGTCTGGGAGATTTAGCTATTAGAATTAGCTAAATTAGCTAACTGACTGAACATGAGCCAGCAGTGTGCCCAGGTGGCCAAGAAGGCCAATGGCATCCTGGCCTGGATCAGGAATAGTGTGGCCAGCAGGAGCAGGGAAGTCCTTCTGCCCTGTATTCAGCACTGATTAGGCCACACCTTGAGTCCTGTGTCCAGTTCTGGGCCTCTCAGTTTAGGAAAGATGTTGAGTTCCTGGAATGTCTCCTATGAGGAGAGGCTGAGGGAGCTGGGGTTGTTTAGCTTGGAGAAGAGGAGGCTCAGGGAAGACATTGCTGTCTACAACTACATGAAGGGAGGTAGTAGCCAGGTGGGGGTTGGTCTCTTCTCCAAAGCAACCAGCACCAGAACAAGAAGACACAGTCTCAAGCTGTGCCAGAGGAGGTTTGGGCTGGATGTAAGGAAGAAGTTCTTCACAGAAAGAGAGATTGGCCATTGGAATGTGCTGCCCAGGGGGTGGTGGAGTCACCATCACTGGAGGTGTTTGAGAGGAGACTGGATGAGGCACTTGGAGCCATGGTTTAGTTCATTAGATGGTGTTGGGTGATAGATTGGACTTGATGATCTTGGGTCTTTTCTTTTCCAACCTGGTTAATTCTATTCTATTCTATTCTATTCTATTCTATTCTATTCTATTCTATTCTATTCTATTCTAGTCTAGTCTAGTCTAGTCTAGTCTAGTCTACTAGTCTACTATTCTATATTAAAATATAATATTTACATATTGCTACAGCTGTTTGCATGTATTAGTAGTCAAGCAATATCATTTGTCTTCTGTTTTTATTGAATTCTACATGCAAAATAGTTGTATTAGGATAAATGCCTCTTAACTGAGCCTTTGGGGAAACAATTTATAGCAATTACTCTGTTCCATGTTCCGTATCTAATTCAGCAAAAGTGGCCTCAGATTTGAATCACAAGGAACAAAATACTTGGAGTTGTTTTAATACTTGTAAATATGGAAACCTGGTGGTCAGACTACACTTGCACACACTTACAGACTAGTGTTTGGGTCCAAACTATGTAAAAAAGTATTCTATATTTTCATTGCCGTTTGATTTCTTCTTGCTGTATTCTGTTTTGTTTCTCAAAAGCCAAACCTCTTTTCTAAGATTTCTAAGTGATCTTTTAACTCATGTTTTCAGTCATAATTCCATCAGTGTTAGGCAAACTTGTTGACCTTATTTTTCTGGTTAGCATGATGCTGCTTTTTTTTCACCAGGCCACATGCCATGAAAAATTAATCAGAAACATGATGCTCCAGGAGCAGATGGTGAGGGGTTTGGAACACAAACCCTAGGAGGAGAGGCTGAGGGAGCTGGGGTTGCTTAGCCTGGAGAAGAGGAGACTCAAGGGTGATCTTATTGCTCTCTACAACTACCTGAAGGGAGGTTGTGGACAGGTGGAGGTTGGTCTCTTCTCCCAGGCAGCCAGCACCAGAACAAGAGAATACAGTCTCAATCTGTGCCAGGGGAGGTTTAGGCTGGATGTTAGGAAGAAGTTCTATACCGAGAGAGTGATTGCCCATTGGAATCAACTACCTGTGGAGGTGGTGGAGTCACCTTCATTGGAGGTATTCAGGAGGAGACTTGATGGGGTGCTTGGTGCCATGGTCTAGTTTTCTAGGTGGGTTGGATTGCTTGATAGGTTGGACGCAATGATCTTGAAGCTCTCTTCCAACCTGGTGTATTGCATTGTATTGTATTGTATTGCATCGCATTGCATTGTATTGTATTGTATTACAAGCACCTGCTTCTATCATGTTGCAGCCATGTCTGAGCTAAGCTCAGCAACTCTGCTGCTTTCAATGGCACCTAGAGTCAAGAATTTCATAAAGACACTGGTTTAGTTAATAGCGGTAGATTCTGTCTCATGGGACCTGTGAATGACCATGCGGCCTTTGGAGGGTTGTCTTTGTCCAATAAAACTAAGCCCAGGTCTCTCTCACCATTGACCCGATCATTCATTTCTGCTGATTTCCCAGAAATGTGGCCTGGTTCAGTGACCCAGTCTTGACCAACTTATTGTACACTTTTGTCAGTTTCAGCTGGCTTTTCATCAACCACTAGACGGGTCATCTGGTCACGGAAGGAGATCAGGTTGGTCAAAATAGGACCTGCCCTTCATTAACCAGTGTTGGCTGGGTCTGATTCCCTGGTTGTCCTGTAGTTGCTGTGTAAGTGAATCTAAGATGAACTGCTTCATAATATTCTCTGGTACCAAGGTCAGAATGGCAGGCCTTTATCTCCCTGTATCCTCCTTCTGGCCCTTCTTGTAGAGGGACATCACACTGGCATACCTGCAGTCATCCAGGACTTCCCCTGTTAACCAGGACTGCCAGTAAATGATGGAGAATGTTTTGGCAAGTTTCTCCACCAGCTCCCTCAGTGCTCTCAGGTGGATGTCATATGGTCACACAAAATTGTGAGTGTCCAGGTGGCATAGCAGATCATTAACTACTTCCTCCTTGATTGTGAGATTCTTGATTCTGCTCTCCATCCCTATATCCCAGTTCAGAGGACTGAATACCTTAAGGATAACTGGTCTGACTATTAGAGACTAAGAGAAAGAAGTTATTATGTGCCTCAACCTTTTTCTTATCCTTGGTGGCAATATTCCCCCTCATGCCCAAGAAGGGATGAAAATTTTCTTTGACTCTCTTTTTGCTGTTAATGTGTTTGTTAAAACACTTTTTATTACTTTTTGCAGCAGTGGCCGACTGAGTTCTAGCTCAGGTTTAAAGAAGGGACAGAAATTATTTTACTCCCAAAGGAAGTAAAATGAAGACTCTTTCATTGCATTGGAGAGAAATACAGAAGTTCTATTCAGAAATATACAGGAAAATACAGAATACATGAAGCATTAACACTTAATACATATACAGGATACATGAAAACCCCAAAAACCCCTCCCCCCAACCAGACTAAACAAAAAGTCCACAGTGCTCCTTTTGTCCCCACCGGTGGTCTGACGTATGCCCCAGAAGTCTTTCTTTCCCCCCATTGCTAGGCTGGATGCAGGCTGGCCAGGCCTTAAACTGCCTTCCCTTGGTCCCTAGCATTAGACCTAAGCAGGCCAAGACTGCAGAGTGAAAATTAGTCAGGCTTTGCTGGCCACAGATAGAACTGGAACCATCCTCCCTCCTGTGGTGGAGTAGGAAGGTTTCCCCCACACACACACAAGAATCCACCGCTAACTCAGACGGAGAAGCAGATGAAAGCTGTATTTCACAAGCAGAAAATGGAATGCAATGAATATGTACAAAAATACACAATATTTACAATATATACAGAAATATACAGCAATGTATGTAATACAGGAGACCTTTCCCCAACCCCCTGCGGCCAGGGGGGGTTCGGCCTGTCCCTCCCTTCCCCCTCCCTACCTCCCCTTTTTCCCAAAAGGGTTAGAAAGAGAAAGGAAGGAAATTAGAAGGGTAAAACTTTGTTAAGCTCAAAAAGCAAATGCAAAAGTTAGTTTTCTTATCTGGTTAGCAAAAATTGTCCCTGCGTAGCAAGCTGCTGCTTCAGAGAGAGAAAAGCAGTCCAGCCCACAGTACAGAGGGAAGAAGCAGACTGCCTGCCCCCCCCCCGCCTGAAAGACTAAGCTAGAACTTACAGCTGGGTTCTACCAATGAAATTGGTTTAGCATATCTTTGTTTTCATTCTAATATCAAAACATTCAGCCAGAGTGTTCAGAAAGTGTCCCTTTTTTAAAGGCACAGCCTAAACCGGTCACACCTCCACACCAGATAAGGTAGCTGATTGTGTTTAGGAAGGAGAAAGGAAAGAAAGAGAAAGACAATACCTTTGCAGCCAGATTTATAGAGATGCAGGATTTGGGGCAGGAAATGCAAAGATTGCATTGCAAAGATTGCATTGCAAAGATCTGGAGGTTGGCAACTTTGTTGCCTTCTTAAGGGCAACCAGATCAAAGTGAGACACTGGTCTGACAATTAAAGACTAAGGCAAAGAAGTCATTAAGTACCTCAACCTTTCCCCTATGCTTGGTGACAATATTCCCCCTCACATCCAGTAAGGAATGAAAATTCTCCTTGACTCTTGTTTTCTTGTTAATGTCTTTGTTAAACACTTTTTATTTTCTCTTACAGCAGCGGCTGACTGAGTTCTAGCTGGGCTTTGGCCCTCCTGCTGTTCTTTCTTCATGACTTAACTAAATGCCTGTACTCTTCTTGAGTATCCTGAACCTTCTTCTAAAGGTGGGAAACTCTCTTCTTTTTTCTAAGACCCAGCAAAAGCTGCTGTTCAGCCAGGCCAGTAGTTTTCCCTGACAGTTTGTCTCATGACACATGGGCACAGCCTTCTCCTGTGCCTCTAAGAGCTCCTTTTTGAAAGATGTCCAGGCTTCCTTCAGGACTGTGTCCCAGGGCACTTTTTCAAACAGTGACCTGAGCAGGTCAAAGCCCACCCTCGGGAAGTCTGTGGTAGAATATAGCCTGTTATATAACATCATGGTCAATATCTGAACTCAGGGGAAGGCTGGATGTGAGCTGCTGCTTGAGAACTGACAGGACATCAGTCAACAAGTGGTGAACAATTGCATCACTTGTTATACACATGACATTGTCACTACTACTACTACTACGATTTTTTTGTCCCTTTCCTTTTTGTCATATTAAGTTGTCTTTATCTGAACTCACAAATACTACCTTTTTTCCCAGTTCACTCCCCAATACCACTGGGAGGGGGGAGAGTAAATCATATAGAATCAAACAGGTTGGGAAAGAACTTTGAGATCATCAAGTCCAAGCTGTCACCCAATACCTTCTAATGAGTTGAACCATGGCACTAAATGCATCATCCAGTCATTGTTTTTAACACTTCCAGGGACAGTGACTCCACCACCTCCCTGGGCAGCCCATCCCAATGACCAATCACTCTTTCTGTGATAACAGCTGTTATTTTTGTTACTTAAGCTGGTACCCTTGAGATAGCAACTGTCACACGAGGAAAAACCTTTACTCATCTATATAGGCAAACTATCTTCTGTCTTAATGATACAGAAGATATTGTCTTATATCTGTTGGTCTCATGTGACACAAGCTCCACCAGCAATTTATAATACACTAAATATGCAGTTGCAATAAGTTGCTATAGAGTTGTGTGTCTGTGTAGATTTACCCATTACAGAGTTAGCCTTTTTTTCACAGGATCACTGAATGCTAGAGATTGGAAGGGGCCTCCATTGATCATTGAGTCCAACTGCCCTTCCAAACCACAATCACCTAGGCCAGCCCAAACAGGAACACCTTCAGTCAGGTTTGGAAAGCATCCAGAGAAGGAGACTCCATAACCTCTCTGTGCAGCCTCACCATAAAAAGTTTCTTTTCATGCTGAGGTGGAACCTGCTGTGCTCTAGCTTATATATACCTTATATAGCTTATAATAACAGACAGCGTAGGCCATGCAGTCTCACTTTGTGCTTCATTCTTCACCCATTTGCAAAAGAGTTTAAATATACTGAGTTAAAGAAATCGCAAGAAAAATAACATGTTCATATAGGTTTACTGAGACATGATATTTGGATAAAAATGAAACTACTGAGTTATCACTGGAATTCATTTGAACTGTATTTTATTTGGAAGCCGCTGGGTGATAAAACTGTTTGCATAAAGTTCTAGAAAAGATACAGCATCCAATGTCATTTCCTGGCAAAGATGACAAAGTGACAGGGTGAGAAGGGCATTGGATTGATATGTTGTCATGGCTGATGATTTCAGAAAACAGAAAATAAATCCACTGAAGGGAACAATTTGGTTTTACATGCAGTCTGTGTGTGGCACAAGGGAAAGGAGATGCTATTTTGTTTGGTAGTCATGACACAATACAATACAATAAACCAGGTTGGAAGAGACCTTCAAGATCATCACGTCCAACCCATCAAACAGCTAGATCATGTCACCAAGCACCCCAGCAAGTCTCCTCCTGAACACCTCCAATGATGGTGACTCCACCACCTCCCCGGGCAGCCCATTCCAATGGGCAATCACTCTCTCTGTATAGAACTTCCTCCTAACCTCCAGTCTAAACCTGCCTTAGTGCAGCTTGAGACTATGTCCTCTTGTTCTGGTACTGGCTGCCTGGGAGAAGAGACCAATCTCTGCCTGTATACAACCTCCCTTCAGGGAATTGTAGAGAGCAAGAAGGTCACCCCTGAGTCTCCTCTTCTCCAGGCTAAGCAACCCCAGCTCCCTCAGCCTCTCCTCATAGGGCTGTGTTCCAAACCCCTCACCAACTTCGTTGCCCTTCTCTGGACACCTTCCAGCAAGTCAACATCCTTCCTAAACTGAGGGGCCCAGAACTGGACACAGGACTCGCGATGCGGCCTAACCAGTGCAGCGTACAGGGGCAGAATGACCTCCCTGCTCCTGCTGGCCACACCGTTCCTAATGCAGGCCAGGATGCCATTGGCCCTCCTGGCCGCCTGGGCTTACTTACCTTACTGCTCAGATCCTTCAGGGTGTGTGAAAGAGAAGAAATACGGAGGGGTTTAGCACTTTTTAAATGTCACTTCCAATAGCTACCAAATTGAGCTCTTGAAAGCCTAAGGCATTTGTCTTTTTAGTGCATTTGTTATATGCAAGCAGCATATTCATTACACTTTTTTGCGCTATATTGTGTAAAAACCGAATGCACCCAGAAGAAACTTTGTCCAAAACATAATTATATAAAATAATTGAACCAGCAGGTATCCTATATTCTGAGTCTAAAAAGAAACATGCAGAGCATTTTGTTAAAATGATTTGCTTACCACACCATTTTCTGACAAGACTGGGTGCCGTAAAATAAACTAATAAAAACATCCTCTAGTAAGGAGACATTTACAGTTATGGCAATGAGGTTCTAATTTTATAATCATATTAAATCAAGACTTATGAAAATGCAATGAAGTCCAATTTACTGCTAATAGCTGTTTTATTTCTCTGAGAGTAATTTTTTTTTTCATATCAATAAAGAACCCTCATTGTAAATAATTAAAGTAGTATGGTACAACAGCTTTATATATATATATATATATATATTAAACAAAACTGTTTAAGAGGGAAAAAAAGTAGTGTCTTGAAGAGCAAAGTGCTTAGGGAGGAAAGAAACAGTAAAAGCAGCCTTCCAGGAAAACCAAAGGATTTTTCTCATATCTTGTGAGTAAAAACCAGGCTGCCCACAGTTAATATAAGCATTCTGTTCTCTTAAATGCCCTGAGTGCACTGCAGGATGAGCTACCCCTCTCCTCCACCCTGCCCACAATACAAGACTACATCTCAGGCCCCCAGCGCTACCAGCCCTTGTCACAGAAACACTGTAGCAGAGAGAGTCTCCAGCTCTCCACATCCTGGCTAATTCTTGGCCCATCCTTGTCCCCTGGAAGATGCTAGATGTCCAGGATGGACCTTGGTTTCCTGTCTTTGCCCTGATGGACCTCAGGGAGCCTCCAGAACACCTGGTCCACAGCCCATACAGGAATTTACTGGGCCTTATAACATCCTGGGTACACACTTAGACATACAATAATAGCCATGAAAAGTTAACATACAAACAGCAGATACTGCAGAGGGTTTTCCTTTCTGTATTGTTAACTAAGAAGCCTTACGCCGTTTACACCTCTTGTTCTGGTGCTGGTTGCCTGGGAGAAGAGACCAACCCCCTCCTGGCTACAAGCACCCTTCAGGTGGTTGTAGACAGCCATAAGGTCTCCCCTGAGCCTTCTCTTCTCCAGGCCAAACAACCCCAGCTCCCTCAGCCTCTCCTCATAGGGCTTGTGCCCACGGCCTCTCCCCAGCCTCATTGCCCTTCTCTGGACACACTCAAGAGTCTCAATGTCCTTCGTAAATTGAGGGGCCCAGAACTGGACACAGTCATGTGTAAATAGAGACATTGCTGGTGGACGAGAAGCTCAACAGGAGCTCTCAATGTGCGCTTACAGCCCAGAAAGCCAATCAGATCCTGGGCTGCAGCAGGAGAAATGTGGCCAGCAGGTCAAGGGAGGTGCTTCTCCCCCCTCTACTCAGCTCTGGTGAGACCCCACCTGGAGTACTACCTCCAGTTCTGGAGCCCCTATTACAGGAGGGATGTGGACGTGCTGGAGCGTGTCCAGAGAAGGGCCACGAGGATGATCAGAGGGCTGGAGCACCTCTCCTGTGAGGACAGACTGAAGGAGTTGGGGCTGTTCAGTCTGGAGAAGAGAAGGCTCCCAGGTGACCTCATTGTGGCCTTCCAGTATCTGAAGGGGGCCTTCAGGAAGGCTGGGGAGGGACTGCTCAGGATCTCAGGTAGTGATAGGACTAGGGGGAACAGAATGAAGCTGGAAATGGGGAGATTCAGGCTAGATGTGAGGAAGAAGTTCTTCCCCATGAGAGTGGTGAAGCCCTGGAATGGGTTATCCAGGGAGGTGGTTGAGGCCCCGTCCCTGGAGGTGTTTAAGCCCAGGCTGGACGAGGCTCTGGCCAGCCTGATCTCGTGTGGGGTGTCCCTGCCCATGGCAGGGGTTGGAACTAGATATTCCTTGTGCTCCCTTCCAACCCTGACTGATTCTATGATTCTATGATTCAAATGTGCTGTCTTTAGTAGCATTGGATATGTAGGACTGGCAGGGAAAACCACTACTACAGTCTACGAAAGTATACATATGTATATATATATATATATATATAAAATCTATCTATCTATCTATCTATCTATCTATCTATCTATCTATCTATCTATCTATCTATCTATCTATCAATCAAACCATTTCTGTCCTAGTCAGGGAGTACAGTTCTGCTGTATTCTGTGACACTGGGCTATGAAAACACATTTTGATCACAGACAGTTTTGATCCATACACTTTTTAATACCATTCTGCCTCTACACAAACATGAGACTTGTTTTTGCTGAACTGAATTTCTTCTGAAACTAATTATAGGATGGAGATACTCATCTGAAAAGATATGTTAGGTGAGAAAAAATGGTGTATTTTCAGACAGAGGAGAGAACTAATTGACGTTTCCATCTAGAATACTTCTCTGACCTTAAGTTAAATGGGCAAAAGAAGACCATTACTATCTTTTCTTTCTGTCATCACTCCTTTTAAATCTGGATCAAATTCTGGTATCAATAAAATCAGCAAAGGTTTTGCTATAATTCTGATATTCCAGAATTATCCTCTCTGAACACTTTTGTGCGAAAGCAATTTTTCAGACAACTGTTATTAGACTCCAGATGAAGATGAAGTTTTGATTTCACAAATACACCAGAATATACTTTTACTTACTTTCTGTAACATACAGAATTTCAGTCCCTCCACAGCTCTGCTTGGCAATTCAGCTTTACAAACAAACCTTCCTTTAAAATGAAGCAGCTTCACTGAGACTATACACTGATTACAGATGGGAAAGCGAATACTTAGGAAAATACACCCTCTCATTTTCTAAATCAAATACTACCTTCTGTGCTTCTCCCAGGACATTAAGCAGGCTACCCTGAGCACTTGCTTGTTGGTATTCATTACATTTCGAAATTACTAGTTAGAATTCTCTATACTGTGCTACAGAACTCTTTCTGATCTTGATCTGTGTGGTGGGTTGAAAATTCCCCCACCATTAAACTGCCAGACCAGCTGAGTTGGAAGCAAATGAAGCTGTATTTACAAGCAAAACTACAATCTGAAAGGAAATGCAATGACTATGTACAAAATACGTAGCATTTACAATATTTACAGGTATTTACAATTGATAAACAGTACAAGAATCAACCCGGGCCCCAAACCAGGGGAGCCAGCAACAGCTTCCCCTCCCTGCTCCCCTGCTTATGCCACTGGACACAAAGGGACAAGAGAAAAGAGCAGAGAGTTATTTTGTTAGGATAATCAGGCAAAACAAAGAACAGAGCCAAGGTCAACAAAGCCAAGCAGAATCAAGTTAGTGTCTCCCAAAGTGAGGAAGATGAAAAAGAGAAAGACAGTACATACACCCGCACTTTATTGCTAGTGTGCCTAATGGGATTGTTTAGAATTTGTCATGATTTTCCTTTTTACACCCAATAGTAATCTATTTGCATTCTACAACTTTCTGTTCAAGATCTGTGGAAAATTTTAAAGGTACAGCCTGGAACTACCACAGTCAAATTTGTGAATAAAATTTAAAATTCATACTGTTAAAACCCAAGGGAGGTGTGGCTTGGGGAGCAAAAACCAGGGCATGTTTCTGTCAAAGTTAAATCCTCCAGCTGTCACAAATCCTTGTAAACCTCCTGGGTTTAGAAATCAAACTCTGTCTTTAGAAGATTGTGTGGTATCTCTTAAGAAGCACTATTAAAGGAACCAGGAAAATTTGTCCTTCTATGAGAGATGTTACAAGTTAAGGCTGAAGTTTTACCTTGAATGTCCTTTCAGGTCTGAATTATTTTACTTTGCTTTCAACCTGATATTTTTTCACACCTAATGAAAGTCAGCTTGAAGACTGATTACATTTACAATGGGCATAAAGCTATTAGATCCATATGTTAAATGGGATTCAACTGAAATTGCTAATTGTTTACGTGCCTTTGAATGCCAATAGCACAATAAAGACAATCCCTACGGCTAGCATCTCTACACACTGAATTTGCTGTATACTGGAATTAGCTTACTATTCAAATCTTATCTCTTAGTGAACTCCAAATGCCACAAAACTTTATCTTTGTTGTTGCTGTTCTCTTCTGAGAATGGGAGTGATATCGTTTTTGATCAAATGGATAAGATGGAAATATGATAAAATATTGATATGATTTATTAAATATCAAACATTATTTTTCTGAGCCAGTTTGATCCAGGTTCATTTGCCCTGTTGATGGTAGGTTAATTACACACCATAGGATGATAATAAACAGTGGAATAACAGTCTAGGAAAATCAGAACTTGGAATATAGAGGAACAAACTGGAAACGTCTCATAAGCATGAAACAAACAGCAATGCCACCTCAGGTGGTGAGATGAACCACCTTGGGCTCACAACCAACAGGTAACCAAGCTATAAACCTTAGAAATAACCAGGTAAATTAGCGTAAGTCACTCACAAACTGCCAAGCTACCAAAAGCTTTGTTGAATGAAGAGAGGCTCTGAGTTTGTATTTGTAGTCCGAAGGGCAGGAATAATCCAAAAGGTAGTATACAAAATTAGTGGAAGTGAGAGGGAGAGCACACTGCTGTGATGGAGACCACCACCAACAGAACAAGAGGACAGTCCCAAGCTGCGCCAGGGGAGGTTTAGGCTGGATGTTAGGAAGAAGTTCTTCACAGAGAGATTGGCCATTGGAATGTGCTGCCCAGGGAGGTGGTGCAGTCCCCAGCCCTGGAGGTGTTTAAGAAGAGACTGGATGGGGTGCTTGGTGCCAAGGTTTAGTTGATTAGTTGATTAGATAGTGCCTGCCGCAGCGCCGGATCACAAACATCCGAGCCCACTCACTGGGAGCCGTCGCCCCGCCCTGCCATGTAGGCTTACTTCACAAGGGCCGGTGAAGGGAGCCTGCCTACTTCACAAGGGCCTGCTAAGGGAGCCTGCCAACTGCCTAGCTTATGTTCTGCCCCATCACTGCCACTGCAAGGGGTAGAAGGTTGCCCCCACTGTTGCTGTCCAGAGGGAAGCCCCCAGCAACCGCAGCTTGCCACAACCTAGCAACTAACCTCACTACACACAAAAGACACAGTGTCTTTACACTCACTAATAGTCAGTTTAAAGCACCTGTGCCTAGCAGCATAACATTTCCAGCTCAAGCCTCTGACATATTGTAATACTGTATACAGCATCCCGTCGACTCTCCACCTGGTGGACAAGCGGTGGAATTGCACCCTATGTTCCTTTAATTGAAATTAATTCTGTAAATATTCCAGTGGGGTTCCAATTGTAACTACTAAACCACTTATGAGATGTATTTCACAGTCGTGCACTAGAATATGTAGATAATATAGCAATTAATCAGTTACTAATAATTTTAAATAAATAAAAATAATATTTTAATTAATATTTCACATTAATAAATTAATAACCTCTTCATCACACTGGAGAAGTCATATGTTTTCTTATGGTTTGTTTGTTTTGGTGTTTCTGTTTCTGGTTTGGGTTGGTTGTTTTTTTGTTTGGTTGTGTCTTTTTCTGGTTCATGATGTGGTTGAGTCTACTCACATATACCTGTATTAAACTTAATCAATGCTTCACAATTCAGATTGAAAAGGAAAGGAAGAGTGTGGAAAGCTTCCTATATCAATATTTTGTGGTCAGTAAGATTTTTCATTAGGTAGTGGGAGGATAAAACTGTCTTCAAATGCTTCAAGATGTCTCTTAAAGCACTTGTGAGGCATCAATGCTGTCATTACATTAAAAATGTGGCAGGACCATGACTTCCCTGATGATGGCCTGAAATGTTAGCAAGATTTGATCACATGTATGAGAGCTCCTCATACATATTGTACCAAATTCCATCACAATGAAGCACACAAAAATCTCAATATAGATACTTAAAAAATAAAAATCAAGCCTTGCTTTAACTTCTAGGAGTTAACTGTAGACAACTAACACCTCTACTTCTTTGCAAAACTGGATGAGAATTTGCTTTTGCTTTTTTTTTTGTTTGTTTTGTTAAATCAATGAACTTTGGAATAATAGACTTTATACAATCCTGTCAATATCACATGTCAAGATAATGCATACATTATAATTGCTATAAATACCTACCTAGAGTCTTTGAATCAAAGTTTTAGTAGAATCATGACCGCTGATATTTTTTCAATCACAGAATTGTCAGGGTTGGAAAGGACCAAAGGATCATCTAGCTCCAACCCCCTGCCATGGGCAGGGACACCCTCCACTAAACCAGGTTGCCCAGAACCACATCCAGCCTGACCTTAAAAACATCCAGGGATGGGACTGCCACCATGTCCCTGGGCAACCTGTTTCAGTGTTTCACCACCCTCATGGGGAAGAACTTCTTCCTAACATCCAACCTGAATTTACCTTCCTCTAGCTTGGATCCATTCACCCCAGGCTTTCACTTCCCAACACCCTAAAAAGTCCCTCACCAGCATTTTTTAGGTCCCCTTCAGATATTGAAAGGCCACAATAAAGTCACCTCAGATTCTTCTCCAGACTGAACAACCTCAACTCTCTCAGCCTGTCTTCATGGGAGAGGAGCTCCAACCCTCTGATCATCCTCATGGCCCTTCTCTGAACACGTTCCAGCACATCCATATCTTTCTTGTAACTGGCAAACCCATTAACTAGGAAACTCTTCTTGAAAGCAGTTTGCTTCATTACAGGAACAAATACACTTCCATTCTTTCTTGCCTCCTTCTATCAAAAAACGCCACAGCAAACAATTTAAGTACTGTAGGTGACACCAGAAAAGAAGGATTTAATGTAGTACACCATCTGTGTCAGAGTGTGTTAAAGATGGAATTTTTTATCAAGTAAAACTTTTATTTGTTTTGCTTTCATGAGATTGCTTATGTTGAACATATGCAGTTCCTGTTGATGTAAATGCCAAAACACACATGTAAAGAGGTGATCCAACAACATACGTTTTGCGTTCTTGCTTTATAGGATGCTTTAGTCTTACCCATACCCCCTTAGCGTCTTTCCTCTATTCTTCACCTTTAAACTTCACAGTCAAATTCTGCATCATTTATTTACGTGCACATGCTACATTTCTTGTTTTAAAAGCATTCTTATTTTGAAGTATTCTTAAGCACACTTTTATCTGCCAGACATATAATAAAATATGTTTCATGGAAAGGCAAATATAACCACAGTATTTTTCAGTAAAAGGTAATGATATATTTTAAGGTTCAGTCAGATCTGGCTTTACTTGCTTGTCATCAACAGTAAAAGAAGCACCTTGAAACATGTAGGAGTAGCTCTACTAGAGATATTACCACTTGGAGTGTCTACTGTGGTCACAGATACTCTGCTTTTGAAGTATCACTGCCTGTATGTGCAAAATGATTTACTTTTTTCTTGTGCAGCCTAGGAGTGCTTTGTATCACTAGAGCCTACATGCATGTACCTACCAGTAATCAGAACTGTTCATCTCACATTACGTTCAACCAGAAAGAAATCATGCAAATAATGTAACTGATACTGAAAACCAATGTGATGAAATGAGAGTATTATGAAATTTAGGTCTCTGATAATTCCAAAGCCATAAGTATTAAAGTTTATAATTTTGAGAGTGTCACATTAGATTATTCAAATAAGATCTAAAAAATAGTGGTGATAATTAAGAGACAGGCTAATTCTTAGAGTCTTCAATCTTTGTGCTTCTGATTTTCTGTACGATAGTGAGTCGGTGTAGAGAGAAAGCTTTGGCCATCTCTCATGTTCAGCTACGTCGAGCTAGCTGGACAGCTTTTACCTCTGCAAACTGACTGGATTCTCCTTCTCCATCCTTTGCCTCTGCAACTCGGCGTGTTGGACTCCACACTGCAGACTTCCACCTTCGGTTGTTCCCAACCAGCCGACAGGAACCGTCTGTGAACAAAGCATATTTCTTTTCATCATCAGATAGGTCGTTGTAAGGAGGAGCTTCCTCAGCACGAGTTACTCTCTCCTCTGGAGGTTTAGTACAGTTGGTACCTTCAGGCCAACTTGAGATCACCTCCAGCAGACCAGATCTTTCAAGATTTCCCATTCAAGCTCTCTGTGTTATCAGAGCCATCCACTTAGACCAGGTGGAGTCTCTGGCATGATGTGGTGTGGAACCTTTGCCTTTGAACATCCGATTCAAAACTGGTAATCTGGGAGCTAAGAGAAGTTGTGATTCAGTTCCAATCACTTCAGAAGCTGCTTTTACTCCTTCATAGGCAGCTAGAATCTCTTTCTCTGTTGGAGTATAATTAGCCTCTGAACCTCTGTAACCTCGACTCCAAAACCCAAGAGGTCGTCCACGTGTGTCACCTGGAGCTCTTTGCCACAAGCACCAGGTTGGACCATTGTCATTTGCAACCATGTACAAAATGTTCTTAATGTCTGGACCATCTCGGACAGGTCCCAGACCCATTGCTTGCACTACCTCTTGCTTTATCTGGTCAAAGGCTGCTTGTTGTTCAGGTCCCCACTGGAAACTGTTTCTCTTTCAAGTCACATCATACAGAGGCTTCACAATCTGACTGTATCCAGGAATGTGCAGTCTCCAAAATCCCACTATCCCCAAGAAACGCAGAGTTTCTTGCTTGTTCATGGGGTTTGCCATGGTAGAGACTCTATTTACCACATCCACTGGAATGTGTCGGCGTCCATCCTGCCACCGCACTCCCAGAAACTGGATCTCTCTGGTAGGTCCTTTCACCTTGTCTCGCTTGATGGCGAAACCTGCATTCAGAAGAATGTCAATGATTTTGTTACCTTTCTCGAAGACTTCCTCAGCAGTTTTACCCCAGATGATGATGTCATCAATGAACTGGATGTGTTCTGGAGCACCACCTTCCTCCAGAGCATCGTGGATCACTGCATGACAGATGCTTGAGCTGTGGATCCAGCCCATTGGCAATCTGTTGAAAGTGTACTGGATTCCTCTCCAGGTGAAAGCAAACTGAGGCCTACATTCCTCTGCTATGGGAATAGAGAAGAAGGCATTAGCAATGTCTATGGTAGCATACCATTTGGCCTCTTTGGATTCCAGCTCATACTGCAGTTCCATCATGTCTGGTACTGCTGCACTCATAGGTGGAGTTACTTCATTCAGGGCTCGGTAGTCGACTGTCAGACGCCAGTCTCCATTCGGCTTTCGCACAGGCCACACTGGACTGTTGAAAGGTGAATGAGTTTTGCTGATGACTTTCTGACTCTCCAACTGACGAATCAGATTCTGAATGGGCAACAAAGAGTCACGGTTGGTTCTGTATTGTCTGTGATGCACAGTCTGAGAAACAACCGGCAATTTAATGTCCTGAATCTTGTGTTGTCCCACAACTGCAGATTCATCAGAAAGCTCAGGTCTAACAGACAGCTTCAGCTTTTGTCCATCAGTTTCTACAGATGCTACTCCAAAAGCCCATTTGTAACCTCTAGGGTCTTTGAAACACCCTTCTCTCAGAAAATCAATTCCCAGAATACAAGGTGCATCAGGTCTGGTCACAACTGTATGCTTCCTCCACTGTTTACCAGTTAAACTTATATCAACCTCCACCTTAGTTAACTCCTGAGATCCACCAGTGACTCCCAGAATAGTTATAGCTTCTGATCCCTGATAATTTGATGGCATTATGGTGCACTGAGCCCCTGTGTCAACCAAGGCCCTGTACTTCTGAAATTGTGAAGTGCCAGGCCACTGGATGTACACATCCCAATAGATTCTGTTATCTCTGTTACCCCTCTCCTGCCTCCTAGGCAGGGCACCCCTAGTTATGGGGAACATGCCCACATGTGCAATGAGCACAGTGTGCAGTGTTAGAACTGGAGCCACTGTTGGAGCTACTAGAGTTGCCCTGGGGAACTGTGGAAGTAACAGCTACCCTTCTGGTATTGCTACCTCGGGTTCTGCCACTTTGTAGTTCCCTCAGTCTCCTGAAAAGATTAGCAGTTGGTTGACCATCCCATCTGTTCATGTTCTCACCAAACTGACCACACACAGTATCCAAATGCGCCCATGTGATTGCCTCTGTGGTCTGTTCTGGTTTGACCTATTTGGAGGGCACCTGTTTGTAACAGCTGAAACTTGTATCCATTTGGAAGAAGAGGAATTGGAATCATCCCCTTTCACCAATTTGGATATGGAGGTTTTGACTTCCTCCTTCTTCATTTCACTTGACAGAGTGAAATGCAGGAATGTGATGAATATGTACAAGACATACTGTATTTACAATTTACAATATTCACAAACAACATGAAATTCATATTAACAAACAACATGAAATTCCCTCCTGGTCAGAGACCAGAGAACCTGTTTCTCTCCCCCTCCCACCCCCTGTCCAAAAGGGAAAAAGGAGCAGAGAGAAAGTAGCAGTTAGGTTTAACCAAAATAATGCAGCCAAGGTCATCAGAGGCAGGTTAATCTCTCCCAAGCAAAATAAGCAGAGAAGCCCCCAGAATGTTTTGGTACAAGAAGTCTCATGGCAGATATTTCTCCAATGGAATTGTTGAGAATTATCTTTAGTTTTAATTTTTGCACCTTTTTTATTTACATTTTTCTACTTTCCTACTCAAAATCTGCAACAAAATTTTAAAGGCATAGCCTAAAGCTACCACAGATAGACTTTTTCTTATGTGAATTTTTAGCAAATCTTTCCTTCCAATTTCCTGAAGGAAATTCACCATTTCACCCACCTGGAAAGATGGAATAAAATGCTTAATTTAACAGGCCTTTGCTAGGTGTTGTAAAGATAAGTACTGTATTGGAATTTGAAATCTTGAAGTGAGAATGGTCAGAGAAATTGAAAATATTAACTTCCTCTTTGTCACAAAAACATTTTATGCACGATTGGAGCATGCCTGTTTGCATATAATTTTTGTGCCATAATTTTTATCTCTTTGTTTACCCCAGCTGTGGTGCCATTCAACACTCTCCTGTAAATACAGATTAGTCTCATCTTATAGTAAGTGGTTCTGCTGAGTTTACTCCATATACTAAAATTCTGGAAAATAAATTACACCTTTAATAATCAATTATGCAACTTCAGTGCCCACAATATTTATCTGCGTATTTCAGTGCATGGTCCAGATAAAGTTGAGACTATATTATATTTTCCTTCCCATTTTCATTTTTAGTAGAATCACTAAGTACAGCTGATAAAGAGGTGAGAGATCAGCATTACATGCTTAATTTGTTCTGATCGTCAGTAAAAATGGGCATCTGCTGCCCATAAACAACCACAAAGAATTTTCCAGTGTAAGTTTTTTCTGTCTTAAGTTTAGTATTTCCTAGAAAATGATCATTTAATTCTATTGCTAGACTAGGCTAGACTAGAGTAGACTGCACTGTACTACTTTACACTATTCTACACTACACTATAAATTGATAGCACTGATGTACAGCATGCATTAGAGTGCGAACTTTTTCCAAAGGCCTTTGACACTGTCCCCCACAGCAAACTGCTGGCTAAGCTGTCAGCTTGTGGCTTGGACAACAACACTCTGTGCTGGGTTAGGAACTGGCTGGAGCCAGAGAGTGGTGGTGAATGGTGCCACATCCAGCTGGAGGCCAGTCACCAGTGGGGTTCCCCAGGGATCAGTGCTGGGCCCCATCCTCTTTAATGTCTTCACTGGTGACCTGGATGAGGGGATTGAGACAGTCATCAGCAAATTTGCAGATGACACCAAGTTGGGAGCAGATGTTGGTCAGTTAGAGGGCAGAAGGGCCCTGCAGAGGGACCTCAACCAACTGGACAGATGGGCAGAGTCCAACAGGATGGAATTCAACAAGTCCAAGTGCCAGGTGCTGCACTTTGGCCACAGCAACACCATGCAGAGCTACAGGCTGGGGTCGGAGTGGCTGGAGAGTGGCCAAACAGAGAGGGACCTGGGGGTGCTGGTTGACAGCCGCCTAAACACGAGCCAGCAGTGTGCCCAGGTGGCCAAGAGGGCAAACGGCATCATGGCCTGCATTAGGAATAGTGTGCCCAGCAGGAGCAGGGAGGTCATTCTGCCCCTGTACTCTGCTTTGGTTAGGCCACACCTTGAGTCCTGTGTCCAGTTCTGGGCCCCTCAGTTTAGGAAGGACATCGAGACACTTGATCATGTCCAGAGAAGGGCAACAAGGCTGGGGAGAGACCTTGAGCACAAGCCCTATGAGGAGAGGTTGGGATTGTTTAGCGTGGAGAAGAGGAGGCTCAGGGGTGACCTCATTGCTCTCTATAACTACCTGAAAGGTGGTTGTAGCCAGGAAGGGGTTGGTCTCTTCTCTCTAGCAACCAGCACCAGAACAAGGGGACACAGTCTCAAGCTGCACCAGGGGAAGTTTAGGCTTGAGGTGAGGAGGAAGTTCTTCACCGAGAGAGTGATTCATCATTGGAATGGGCTGCCCAGGGAGGTGGTGGAATCACCATTCCTGGAGGTGTTCAAGAGGGGATTGGACATGGCACTTGGTGCCATGGTCTAGTCATGAGGTCTGTGGTGACATGTTGGACTCTTCCAACTTTAGTGATACTGTGATACTGTGATACCCATCTACAAAATAATTTGACAACTAGAGTGACAAAAGGTGATCACTAAGACTCACTCACCCTTCAACAGCCCTGTATGGCTGGTAAAGAAGTCTAATGGTGAATGGAGACTGACAGTAAACTACTGTGCTCTGAACAAGGTTACACCAGCGATGAGTGCTGCTGTGCCAGACATGCTGGAGCTCTGGTACCAGCTGCAGTCTAAGGCAGCCAAGTGGTACGCCACAATTATATTGCTAATGCATTCTTCTCCATTCCCATAGCACCAGAATGCAGGCCGCAGTTTGCCTTCACCTGGAGAGGTCTCAAACATACCTGGAATTGGCTGCCCCAGGGGTGGAAACACAGCCCCATCATTCGTCATGGACTGATCCAAACTGTACTGGAAAAGGGTGGAGCTCCAGAACACTTGCAATACATTGATGACATCATTGTGTGGGGAGACACAACGGAGTTTATAAGAAAGGGAAGAAAAATGTCCAGGTTCTTCTGAAGGCTGGGCTTGCCGTAAAGCAAAGGAAGGTCAAGGGACCTGCAAGAGAGATTCAGTTTTTAGAGATAAAAATAGCCGTACAGAAATCACCAGATCCCAAGAGATGTCATCAACAAGATAACAGCTATGTCTCCACCCACTGGCACTCAAGGTGCGGCCTAACCAAAGCAGAGTACAGGGGCACAATGACCTCCCTGCTCCTGCTGGCCATACTATTCCTAATGCAGGCCAGGATGCGGTTGGCCCTCTTGGCTGCCTGGGCACACTGCTGGCTCATGTTCAGCTTCCCATCAACCAGCACCCCCAGGTCCCTCTCTGCCTGGCTGCTCTCCAGCCACTCTGACCCCAGCCTGTAGCGCTGCCTGGGGTTGTTATGGCCAATGTGCAGAACCCGGCACTTGGATGTGTTAAATCTCATGCCATTGGACTCTGCCCATCTGTCCAGCCTGTCCAGGTCTCTCTGCAAAGCCTCTCTGCCCTCCAGCAGATCAACTCCTGCCCCCAGCTTGGTGTCATCTGCAAATTTACTGATGATGGACTCAATGCCCTCATCCAGATCATCAATAAAGATGTTGAAAAGCATGGGGCCCAGCACTGATCCTTGGGGCACACCACTAGTGACAGGCCGCCAGCTGGATGTGGCACCATTCACCACCACTCTCTGGGCTTGGCCCTCCAGCCAGTTCCTAACCCAACGCAGTGTGCTCCTGTCCAAGCCATGGGCTGCCAGCTTGGCCAGGAGTTTGCTGTGGGGGACTGTGTCAAAGGCCTTACTGAGGTCCAGGTAGACCACATCCACAGGCCTCCCCACGTCCACCAGGCGGGTCACCTGATCATAGAAGGAGATCAGGTTGGTCAGGCAGGACCTGCCCCTCCTAAATCCATGCTGGCTAGGCCTGAGCCCCTGGCCATCCTGTAAGTGCTGTGTGATCGCACTCGAGATGACCTGCTCCATAATCTTGCCTGGCACTGAGGTCAGGCTGACAGGCCTATCATTCCCTGGCTCTTCCAACTGGCCCTTCTTATGGATGGGCACCACGTTGGCCAGCTTCCAGTCTTCTGGGACCTCTCCAGTGAGCCAGGACTGCTGAAAAATGATGGAGAGCGGCCTGGACAGCTCATCCGCCAGCTCCCTCAGCACCCTAGGATGGATCCCATCCAGTCCCATGGACTTGTGGGGGTCCAAGCGGCTGAGAAGATCTCTAGCTATCCCATCCTGGAACAGGGGAAAACTATGCTGCTCCCTGGCTCCTTCTGCCAGCTCTGCAGGCCAGCTGTCTGGAAGCCGTTCTGTCCTGCTAGTAAAAATTGAGGTAAAGAAGGTGTTAAGCACCTCTGCCTTTTCCTCATCCTTTGTTACAATATTCCCCTCCATGCCCACCAAGGAGTGGAGCTTCTCCTTGCCCTTCCTCTTGCTATTAATATATTTATAGAAGGACTTTTTGTTGTCCTTCACAGCAGAGGCCAGTCTGAGCTCCAAATGTGCTTTTGCCTCCCTAATTTTCTTCCTACAAGACCTAGCAACATCCCTAAACATTCCATGGGTTGCCTCCCCTTTTTTCCAAAGATAATACACCCTCTTTTTTTCCCTTAGTTCCTTTAGAAGTTCATTACCCATCCAGGCTGGCCGTCTGCCCCAGCGGCTCATCTTCCGGCACACTGGCACAGCCTGTTCCTGCGCCTTCAAGAGTTCTTTCTTGAAGTAGGTCCAGCTCTCCTGAACCCCTTTGTTTTTAAGGGCTGTTTCCCAAGGAACCTTCTGAGTTAGTTCCTTGAGTAGCCTGAAGTCCGCCCTCCGGAAGTCCAGAGTGGAGGTCTTCTTGTTCTCCCTCTTGGCTTGGCTGAATACTGAAAACTCAATTATCTCGTGGTCACGAGATAATTGACCTGTTCACTGATGGGTCATGCCTCATTGTGGGAAAGCACCAAAAGTAAAAGGCTGCTGAGTGGAGTCCCACCCACTAGGTTGCAGGGGCTGCTGATGGAGAGGGTGGATTAAGTCAAGTTTGCAGGGGTGAAAGTCATCCAACTGGCTTTGAATATTTCTGAGCAAGAAAAATGGCCAATGCTCTGTCTCTATACAGACTCTTACATTGTGCCAAATGCTTTGAGGGGATAGCTGCAGCAGTGAAAGACAAACAACAAGCAGTGCAGAGGTAAACCCATCTGGGCAGATGAACTGTGGCAAGATATTTTTCCTTGGGCAAAGAACTTGATTGTCAAAGTGGATGCCCATGTGCCCCAGAGCTGAGCCACTGAAGAATGTTTCGACAACCAACATGTAGATCAAGCTGCTCAGATTAAAGTGGCTCAAGTAGATCTGGACTGGTAACATAAGGGTAAATGATCTCTAGCTCAATGGGCTAATGATGCCTCAGGCCATCAAGGAAGAGGTGCAACATAGAGATGGGGTTGAGATCAAGGGGTGGACTTAGCCATGTACACTATAGCACAGGTTATACATTGTGCCAGTTCATCCAGTTGAGTTGGGATTGGGGTGGAGAGCAGAAGTGTGGGAAAAAGGGTAAGGAGGAAGGCACTGGCCCTCTTTCAAGGCCATGTCAGCTGACACCTGGCCCCTTCCCCCAAGACACGTGTCAGGGGCAAACACCTGTGCTGGCACAAGCCCAGATGTGCATAACTGATGCTGATCAGTTTTCTGCCCTTTTTTGGCATAACTGGAATATGATCTGTGGCATCTATGACGCTGACATTTGGGCCGTGAGCTGATGTAAAAGGGGTCTGATAAAGAGCATGATGGCTATTCCTGGGGTTTTCTCCCCCTGTACATGTGGATTACAAATTGCAGTTCTGGGAAGATTTCTCAAGAAAAAGATAAACCAAGAGGACTTCTCACAACTAGAAGCAGCATTGTCAGTATATCTGGAATGTGCCTATGTCTCTGGGGAACACCTTCTCTTGTTAGCAGAGGCGACCTCATTGCTCTCTACAACTACCTGAAGGGTGGTTGTAGCCAGGAAGGGGTTGGCCTCTTCTCTCTAGCAACCAGCACCAGAACAAGGGGACACAGTCTCAAGCTGCACCAGGGGAAGTTTAGGCTCGAGGTGAGGAGAAAGTTCTTCACTGAGAGAGTGATTCATCATTGGAATGGGCTGCCCGGGGAGGTGGTTGAGTCTCCATCCCTGGAGGCGTTCAGGAGGGGACTGGATGTGGCACTTGGTGCCATGGTCTAGTTGTGAGGTTGTGGTTACAGGTTGGACTCGATGATCTTCAAGGTCTCTTCCAACCTTGGTAATTCTATTCTATTCTATTCTATTCTATTCTATTCTATTCTATTCTATTCTATTCTATTCTATTCTATTCTATTCTATTCTATTCTATTCTAATATATTGTTGATGGACTCGATCATTTTCCAAATACCGATCTGAACTGCTTGTTCCATTCCTGTACCCTGGGGATACTGTGCACACCAGCAACAAACCTCTAAATAGCATTTTATTCATTTTGTATTAAAGTTATGCAAGTGGTGGGGTTTTTAAATTAATAAATAATTTATATTTGTGTTAATTTCCCATCTGCATCCTTTCATTTGTAACAGCCATGAATGTGAAACGTGTGCTGCAATCAAGCAGGCCAAGTGGATAAAGCCTTTATGGTACGGGGGGGGGGGGTGATGGCTGAAATATAAATACAGAGAAGCCTGGCAAATTGATTACATCACACTGGCACAAACCTGCCAAGGCAAACATTATGTGCTTACAATGCTACAAACAACCATTAGATGGCTGGAAACATAGTCAGTGCCCCGTGCCACTGCTCGAAATACCTTCCTAGGCCTTGAAAAACTAGTGCTGTTGAAAAACACAGCACCCCAGAAATGGTTGGGTTGGGTAATGGAACTCATTTTTGCAACCACCTCATAAACACTTGAGCACAGCATCAAGAGGATGTAACACATCCCTTACCACATTCCAAATGCTGGGAATGTCGAGAGTTACAGCAGCCTGCTAAAAACGATTCTGAAAGCAATGTAGGAAGGACTTTCAAGCTGCTTGGCTGGTCAACACCAGGGGATCTACTAACCAGGCCTGCGCTGCTCAATCCCAACTGCCACATGCTGTAGGAGATGCTAAAGCTCCTGTGGTACACATAAAGAATATCCCATTCCTGGGATTGTTTTCACCCAAGGACCAGGATGCACCGGGTGGGTAATGCAGGAAGATGGAAAAGTTTATTGTGTGCCACAGAATAATCTCACTCTAGGTGAGAATGCACAGTAAATTGTTTGTATATTGTGATGTTAACTGCTGTTAGTATGATACAGAATAGTGTGGAATAAGGGTTGGAGGATGTCATGGTTTGAACCACATAATATTCCTCACTATCAGAATCATGAATTTACAGTAATTGTGACATTTTACAGCTGTAGGGGATTACCACCTGGGACAGGAGACTCTCAGGCTCTCTCCCTTTTCTGGGTCTTGAGCGGGTAGCTGTGTTGTTTGCTTGCTGGGGGATCCGGACAACAGTCATCTCTATTTCTGTTACATATATATCTGTATCTATATATTTATGTAATCTGATTTTTTTTTAGTGGAGGAGTAAAATATTCTGGGTAAATCAACTAAAAACTCTCCCTCTGCCTTTTTTCCCCCTCCCTTTCTTATCTCTTGGTGAGAAGGGAGGGCGGAGGTGGGAGTGGGAAGGGGGGAAGTGGGGGAGTTTTTCTGCTCTTGCACTGAAACAGTTACAGTGTTGCAGGAAGAAAATCTGTCTCTGTGTTGCTCTAATATATACTGTGTTTGGTAGGTTTTGAATGTTCACAGACTAAGCAGAATAAGTTTTGATTGAAAAGCGAATTGTAGAGGATGCGAATTGTGGCAGATTCTGGTTGGCCAAACAGTATGAAACATTCTGAAGCAAAAATATGCTTCTACTAATCTAGAAAACAATGTCTTCAAATCATCTTTGAGTGTATGTTTAGCAATATAATTCACAGTATTTAAAATTCGTGTATTTCAAATGGAAAACAGCTTCTTTACAGACCTCATCCTTTTTGCCTTTACAGGAAATGCAGAAGAACTTCAGTTTTGAATGTCTATTCAAGCACATTGCATCATATGCTGAGCACAAAGAAAATGAAGGAGCTATTTTTTCTCAAATTCATAATTCACTCACAAATGATTAATTCTAAAGCATGCTTCATTCATTAGTAGACTTTCTCTTTTCATAGCTCATTTACACAGCATCCTGCCAAGATGCTCTTAAGTCAGTGAATCATAATGTACTTGATTACAAATGCAGAAGCTAAGTTGAGAATTCAACATCCTTTCAATTTGGAAATGCATTATTATAATGACTGGATTCAGACACATTATGGAGATAGAGGAATATCAAGGAAGTTACCTTTATCAAGAAACACAGAAAATGCAAAGTGAGCCCCATTTTCACAAATTAATGGCTTTTCTGCCAAGGCTTCATAGATTAAACAGTCTTGTGTTTAGCAATACGGTCTTGAAGGCATGTCCCAGTGTCTTTTCTGAACAAGGAATTTGTAATATTGTGGTGAAGTCAATGGCCACTCAAGCATAAATGAGATGTAACAATTGGTGATTAAAAATTAGCTACTATTGTCATACTCTGGATTTGCTGATGCCTTAGCAGTCTTAAAATTAACTTTCTGTCTTACTTAAACCACAGTTATGTTGAATACTAGTGATGCTCTTCCTGATCAGTAAGTTTCCACAGCTTCATGTACAGAATGTAAATTAAGTGACCATAGGTATGTGAATTAAGTGACCATATGTACTGTACTGCAGATAAATGACAGGATTAATGCAAACGAAATGCAAGTATCTCTCCATTCTAACTATGATTTCTTTTCCCTCAGAGCGCTTTAGATACAGCCTTCAGGTAATTACAAGAAAATGAATAATCCTCAGAGATAAAATTACTGAAACTAACTGGATGGTAGACTGGCTTTAGACACTGCTGAATGATAAAAATGGTCAATACTTTATATTGACTCATGGGTGGTGGAAAATGCCCTGTGGGGATACTTGCAGCAGTGGAAGCAGAGCAACCATCAACATTAAGGTAAACTCCTCTGAGCTGCTGCATTGTGACAAGATCTTACTACTGGAGTAAAGAACCTGGCTGTGAAAGTGCATCAAGTAGATAGTATCACAGTCTCACAGTATTACTAAGGTTGGAAGAGACCTTGAAGATCATTGAGTCCAACCTGTCACCACAGACCTCACGACTAGACCATGGCACCAAGTGCCACATCCAGTCCCCTCTTGAACACCTCCAGGGATGGTGACTCCACCACCTCCCTGGGCAGAACATCCCAATGGTGAATGACTCTCTTGGTGAAGAACTTTCTCCTCACCTCCAGCCTAAACTTCCCCTGGTGCAGCTTGAGACTGTGTCCCCTTGTTCTGGTGCTGGTTGCTAGGGAGAAGAGACCAACCCCTTCCTGGCTACAACCACTTTTCAGGTAGTTGTAGAGAGCAATGAGGTCTCCCCTGAGCCTCCTCTTCTCCAGGCTAAACAACCCCAGCTCCCTCAGCCTCTCCTCATAGGGCTTGTGCTCAAGGCCTCTCCCCAGCCTTGTTGCCCTTCTCTGGACACGTTCAAGTGTCTCAATGTCCTTCTTAAACTGAGGGGCCCAGAACTGGACACAGGACTCAAGGTGTGGCCTAACCAAAGCAGAGTACAGGGGCACAATGACCTCCCTGCTCCTGCTGGCCACACCATTCCTGATGCAGGCCAGGATGCCACTGGCCTTCTTGGCCACCTGGGCACACTGCTGGCTCATGTTCAGGTGGCTGTCAATCAGCACCCCCAGGTCCCTCTCCATTTGGCCGCTCTTCAGCCACTCTGACCCCAGCCTGTAGCTCTGCATGGGGTTGCTGTGGCCAAAGTGCAGCACCCGGCACTTGGACTTGTTGAATTCCACCCCATTGGACTCCCCCATCTGTCCAGCCGATGGAGGTCCCTCTGCAAGGTACTCAAGGCTGCTGAGGAACACTGAAAAAAAAATCAGTGTATTAAACCACTAAGATTGAAGTGGCTCAGGTGGATTTGGAATTATTTACAGCTCACTTGCCCACGACATCTCAAGCCATCAAGGAAGAGATGAAATGTATAAATGGGATCATGGTTGAGGGGTAGACTTGACCATTGATGTAACTGCATGTCAACCATGTATGTGAAACACATGCTGAAAACATCAGCCAAACAGTTAAAGCCTCTGTGGTATGGAGAACAATGGCTGAAATATAAATATGGGGAAGCCTAGCAGACTAGTTGTGTCGCACTCCCACAAACATGCCAAGGGAAGTGCTATGTGCTCACAGATAGGTAGAAGCAACCACTGGATGGATGGAAACATGTCCAGTGCCCCATGCCACTGCCTGGAACATGATCCTGGGCCTTGAAAAGTAAATCTTATGGCCACATGGTGATCCTGAGAGAACTGAGTCAGACAGTGGGACTCATTTCCAAAAAGAACCTTGAAGGCACTTGGGCCAAAGTGCCACTAGTGGGTATATCACATTTTCTATCTAGCACCAGTCTTTGGGAAAATTGAATTATATAATCACAGAATCACAAAATTTTTGAGGCTGCAATAGACCTCTGAGATCATCAAGTCCAGACTATGACCTAACACCACCACATTGACTAGACCATGTCGCTAAGTGCCACATCCAATCTTTCTTTAAACACCTCCAGGGATGGCAACTCCACCACATCACTGGGCATTCCAGTGTCTAATTACCTTTTCCATAAGGACGTGCTTCCTAATATCCAACCAAAACCTCCCTTGGCACAGCTTCAGGCCATGCCCTCTGGTCTTGTGACAAGTTGCCTGGGAGTAGAACCTGACCTCCACCTGACTACAACTTCCCTTCAGGTAGTTGTAGAGAGTGATAAGGCCCCCTCTAAGGCTCCTCTTCTCCAGCCTGAACATCCTCAGCACCTTCAGTCTTTCTTCCTATGACTTTTCCTCCAGCTCCCTCGCCAGTTGTGGTGGTTTAAGCCTTAACAGGGCGTTAAGAGCTCAGATGGGGGCAAGGCTGAGAATCTCTTCCCCACTCCCCCTTCCTCCCTCCCAACAGAGAGGGGAAAAATAAAAGGAAGGGGCAAATCCACCAAACAATAATTTGGAGTCGGCTTGGAAGTAGAGAGGTAAAGAGTTGTCTTTTATATATATATATGTTTGTTGCTTTCCTCTGGACCTGCTCCAGCACCTCTCTCCAGCACCTCCCTCCCTCCAGCACCTTCCTCCCCTCCTTCCTTCCTTCCTTCCTTCCTTCCTTCCTTCCTTCCTTCCTTCCTTCCTTCCTTCCTTCCTTCCTTCCTTCCTTCCTTCCTTCCTTCCTTCCTTCCTTCCTTCCTTCCTTCCTTCCTTCCTTCCTTCCTTCCTTCCTTCCTTCCTTCCTTCCTTCCTTCCTTCCTTCCTTCCTTCCTTCCTTCCTTCCTTCCTAGTTCCTTCCTTCCTTCTGAGTTCCTGCCTTCCTTCCGAGTTCCTTCCTTCCTTCCTTCTGAGTTCCTTCCTTCCTTCCGAGTTCCTTCCTTCCAAGTTCCTTCCTTCCTTCCACTCAGTTGGAACTATTAGAAATGCAAACCTTCCTCCACTTTCAGTAAGTTCCAGATGCTTTACAGTGCCACAGTGTCATGGAACAGCCATAATGATGGCTAAACTGTTCATCGGACTGATTTTTGCAGCTGCTTTTGCATTGCTAAAGAGAATGAAAGCAGTTAGTGCATAGAAGGTAATCCAGCCCATATTCCTTCCTGCAAAGCATTTGAATAAAGGTCTCAAAAGTCATCTGTTGACTTCTCTTGTGAGCTGATGAATGAGGTGATTCTAACTTGTCTCTGAATGTTTTGGCAGGATGTGGCAAAACAATGTGTGTCTGACCATCTTCATATAGAAGTGCATCTATAATGGTGCTGATAGTTATATGTAATACCTTTGCTCTTGGTATGTGTCTTTCTTTTTAACAGTGAAGTCAGGCCTCAGGTAGTTTACAGTCAATAACCTGTGGAAGAAAGACTCTAACTCTTTTTTTCCCCACCTCGTTGATAACAGTGTCTTTGCTTCTGGTTCCAGAACCGTCATTTGGTTTGCCTCTTTCTACCTGCTCAACTTGCATTTTCTTAAACTGGATCCTCTGTTTTTCACTTACTGATGGGCTCACTTTCACAATCTTCATAGCTGTAAACAGCCAGTTTCATTTAACTTTGGACACTCTTGTCTAGTTGATCTGGTCTTTCTGTGTAGGTGATAGTTGTCATGGAGGCAGCTCATCTCTTTCCTGGCTTTGTGTTTCAGCACTACTGGTGAGCTCTCTTTAGTTCTTCATGATCTCTTTCATCCTTAGCCTCTTGATTTTTAGACAAAATCTTTTGATTCAGTCTTTACTTCACTCCCACTCCCAGCTCTCTTACTTTTTTTGTCACACTTTTCTACTCTTTTCTGCTATCACAGATTCACAGAACTATTCAGGCTGGAAAAGACCCCTGAGATATCAAGTGTAGCCTATGACCTAACACCACCACATCAACTAAACCACGGCCACCAAGTGCCACATCCAACCTTTTCTTAAAGATGGTGACTCCACCACCTCCCTGGGCAGTCCATCCCAGTGCCTAATCAGCCTTTTTGTAATACAATAATACAATAAACCAGGTTGAAAGAGACCATCAAGATCATCGTGTCCAACCCATCAAACAACTAGATCATGTCACCAAGCACCCCATCAAGTCTCCTCCTGAGCACCTCCAATGACGGTGACTCCACCACCTCCCCAGGCAGCCCATGCCAATGGGGAATCACTCTCTCTGTATAGAACTTCCTCCTAACGTCCAGTCTAAACCTCCCCTGGCACAGCTTGAGACTGTGTCCTCTTGTTTTGGTGCTGGCTGCCTGGGAGAAGAGACCAAAAGAAGAAGAAGTGCTGAAGTGTGAAGAAGTGCTTCCTAATATCCAACCTAAACCTCCCCTGGCACAGCTGCAGGCCATGCCCTCTTGTACTGTCACAAGTTGCCTGGGAGAAGAGCCTGACCCCCACCTGACTACTACTTCCTTTTAGGTAGCTGTAGAGAGTGATAAGGTCCCCTTTAAGGTTCCCTCTTCTCCAGACTGAACACCCCCAGTTCCCTCAGCCTCTCCTCATATGACTTTCCCTCCAGCCCTCTTACCAGTCTGGTTGTTCTCCTCTGGACCTGCTCCAGCACCTCAAGATCCTTCCTGAAGTGAGGGGCCCAGAGCTGCACACAGTGCTTGAGGTGAGGCCTCAACAGTGACAAGCACAGGGCAGAATCCCATCCCTAATGCTGCTGGCCACACCATTCCTGATCCACGCCAAGATGCCATTGGCCTTCCATGCCCCCTGGGCACACTGCTGGCTCTTGTCCAGCTGCTGTCACCCAGCACTGCCAGGTGCCTCTCTGTCAGGCTGCTCTCCAGCCACTCATCCCCCAGCCTGTAGCCTGCACGAGGTTATTGTGGTCAAAGTGCAGGACTCTACTCTTGGCCTTGTTGAATCTGGTACCATTGGCCTCAGCCAACTGACCCAGCCTGGCCAGGGCCCTCTGCAGCATCCTCCTACCCTTCAAGTGTTCCACACTCCCTCCCAACTTGATGTCATCTGCAAATTTACTAACAGTAGACTGGATCCCCTTATCCAGGTGGTCAATAAAGATGTCAAATAGAACTGGGCCCAGTACTGATCCCTGGGGGACACCATGGGTCACTGGACACCAGCTGAATGCTGCCCCATTCACAGTCACTCTCTGTGCTCAGTCATCCAGCCAGTTTTTAAACCCAGCAAAGGGTGCACCTGTCCAAGCCTTGGGTTGCCAGCTTTGCCTGGAGGATGATGTGGGGGACTGTGTCAAAGGCTTTGCTGAAGTCTAGGTAGACCACATCCCCAACCCTCCCCTCATCTACCAGGCAGGTCACCCAGTCATAGAATGAGATTAGATAGGTTAGGCAGGACCTTCCTTTCCTAAACCCATGTGGCTGGGCCTGATTCCCTGGTTTTGTTGTACATGATGCTCAATGACACTCAGGATGAGCTGCTCCATAACCTTGCCAAGTACTGAGGTCAGGCTGACAGGCCTATAGTTTTCTGGATCCTCCTGCTGAACCTTCTTGTGGTTGGGCATCACATTGGCCAACCTCCAGTCATCTGGGACCTCCCAGACAGCCAGGATTGTTGATAAATGATGGAGAGCTGCTTAGCCAGCTCTTGCACCAGGATGAATCCCATCTGGACCCATAGACTTGTTACGGTCTAAGCGGCACAGCTGGTCACTAACTACTTCCTTCTGGATTACAGGAGAGATATTCTGCTTCCCATCCCTATCTACCAACTCAAGAGCCCAGTTGCCCTGGGGATAGTCAGTCTCTTTGTTAAAGACCAAAGGAAAGAAGGTGTTAAGTACCTCAGCCTTTTCTTTGTCTTCTGGTACTATGTTCCCTTCTTCATCCAATAAGGAATGAAGATTTTCCCTGGACCTCCTTTTGCTATGAATGTATTTCTGAAAGCACTTTTTATTATCAACCTTGTCAGAATTGGCCAGATTAAGGTCAAACTGAGATTTTCCATCTGTAATTTTCTTTCTAAATGACCTTACAATATCTTTAAATGCTTCCTGGTTCACCTGTCCCTTTTTCTAAAGTTGGTACATTCTTTTCCCCCTCTGAGTCCTTGCAAAAGCTCCTTGCTTAACCAGGCCAGTCTTCCTCCCTGCTGGCTTGTTTTTACAGCACACAGAGACAGCCTGGTATCTGTTACTGACTCATAGAGGTAATATGGTGACAGGGTGACTTCCTGGAAGTGTCCACATCCAGCCAGGCCCCTCCTGTGAATGAATTTTGTTAAGGAATTCTTGACTTCACCTTGTGATCCTGGTAAGGAGCACACTTATAGGATCTTGGTTGGTAAGAGTATGTGCAGTCTGCTTAGCTGGGTGATAAGAAATGCTGAGAAGAAAATATTAGCATTAATTACTTTACTAATGTAAAGAGTGTTCTTTATGTCTTGTAGAATAGAATAGAATAGAATAGAATAGAATAGAATAGAATAGAATAGAATAGAATAGAATAGAATAGAATAGAAGTAGGGTAGAATAGAATAGAATAGAATAGAATAGAATAGAATAGAATAGAATAGAATAGAATAGAATAGAATAGAATAGAATAGAATAGAATAGAATAGAATAGAATATGTTGGAAAAGACCTTTAAGATCTTCAAGTCCAACCTATCATCCAGCACCATCTAATCAACCAAACCATGGCACCAAGTGCCTCATCCAGTCTCTTCCTAAACATCTCCGCTTCCTTTTCAACATCATGTTCTCAGTGAAGTTCCTTCACACTTTGTATTTGGTATTAATTCATCTTCTGTGTAAGATACCTCTCCTCTCTTCTAAAGAGTGAAGTAAATAACATTTTCCTTTGAAGTACAGTAGTCAATTTAATTCCCACTAAGACCCTTTGGAAGGAAAACATCTGAAATTTGCAGAACATCACACATCATATACTTGGAGAGCTGCTGGGATTTTCAAAGCAGTTGCAAAGTGTAGAACACTCTAAACCTGTTGGTGTTTAATGGATGTTTAGCATAAAAAGAAAAAAGAAAAATCTCTGCCTAACCAGGACTTAAATAGACTTGCTTAGGTCTATCACATGTTTGAAGATGAGGAGTTGTTGTTAGCACTTCATCATAATAAGTTAAATTTCTGCTAAGATGAAAAGTAATAAGCTCCATTACCTTTTGCTGTTAAGTAAATACCTTGGCACTGTGGAGCCAATAGCAATGCACACAGTAGACTTTGTCAGTTGCAGCTCTGCTCTTCTCTCACTAATTATAATGT
The DNA here is from genome assembly GCA_033816785.1 of Picus viridis. NCBI lineage: Eukaryota > Metazoa > Chordata > Aves > Piciformes > Picidae > Picus > Picus viridis. The sequence continues at coordinate 3,938,092 of CM066575.1, forward strand.
GTTTCTAAATTCAGGAACTTAGGTGAGTACCCACGGGTGCTGAGAGAACTGGCAGATGAGGTTGCTAAACCCCTCTCTAGTCTATTCCAAAAGTCCTGGCAGCCTGGGGCAGTCCCCACAGGCTGGAAAAGGGGAAACATTGCTCTCATCTGCAAAAGGGGTAAGAAGGAGGAACCTGGGAACTCCAGGCCAGTCAGTCTCACCTCTGTGCCCAGATAGATCATGGAGCAGATCCTCCTGGAGGCACTAATGACTCAGAAGAATAGTGAAGAGGTGATTTGGAACAGTCAGCATGGCTTTGCCAAGGGCAAATCCTGCCTGACAAACCTGGTGTCCTTCCATGATCAGGTGACAGCATTAATAGCTGAGGGGCGAGCAACTGATGTCGTTTACCTGGCCCTGAGCAAAGCCTTCGGCACTGTCCCGCACCACCTCCTGGTCTCCAGGCTGGTGACACATGGGTTTGATGGGTGACCACTAGATGGATACAGAACTGGCTTGATGGCTGCACCCAAAGAGTGACTGTCAACGGGTCCATGTCCCAGTGGAGGCCAGGGACAAGCAGAGTCCCTCAGGGATCAATCCTGGGACCTGTCTTGTTCAACATCTTTGTGGGTGCCATGGGCAGTGGCATCGAGTGCACCCTCAGCAAGGTTGCTGATGACACCAAGCTGTGTGGTGCAGTGGACACGCTGGAGGGAAGGGATCCATCCAGAGGGACCTTGACAGGCTAGAGAGGTGGGCACAAGCCAACCTCAGGAGCTTCAACAAGACCAAGTGCAGGGTCCTGCATCTGGGTGGAGGCAATCCCAGGCACAAATGCAGGCTGGGCAGGGACTGGCTGGAGAGCAGCCCTGAGGAGAGAGACTTGGGGGTGCTGGGGGAGGAGAAGCTCAACAGGAGCTCTCAGTGTGCACTTGCAGCCCGGAAAGCCAATCAGATCCTGTGCTGCATCAGAAGTGTGGCCAGCAGGTCAAGGGAGGTGATTCTCCTCACCTCCAGCCTGAATCTCCCTACCTCCAGCTTCATTCCATTCCCTCTAGTCCTATCACTACCTGATAGATACTGTAACATCTCAGTCTGATAGCTCTGGAGCTTACAAGACAGACTCACCTTCTGAAATATATGTACTAGTGTGTGATATTGAATCTGTGTTGCACAAGAACATTGAGGAATATCCCCATTTCAGTCTGTGTATAAAGCATCCTAGACCTCATGGGAACTCATGGGGAATGGGTATCTTGTAAATGTTTTAACCAGAAAAAACCACAACCACCCCATCAGCCTGGTAAAAATAAACCAGTATCATAGCACAAAACACAAACAAACAAACCAAACCAAACCAAACAAAACCCAACCAAGCATCCCCTTGGAAAGACAACCAAATCAAAGAAGTAAACAGCCCCTCCCACCCACCCCCCATACATTTCTCCCAGCAAATCTATTTTTTTATTTCACGAAGGAACAGAGCTGCTGCTGTGATTTTCTTTCACTCTCAGTGGTTCAGAGGGAGTTGAGTGCAGGAGGTGGAATTAAATGTAATTAAATTTTGAACTAGGAATTTCCTGACTACTTATGTACTACTTATGTAGTTGTATTTATGAGGTTGGTCTCTTCTCCCAGGCAGCCAGTACCAGAACAAGAGGACACAGTCTCAAGCTGTGCCAGGGCAGGTTTAGGCTGGATGTCAGGAAGAAGTTCTATACAGAGAGAGTGATTGCCCATTGGAATGGGCTGCCCGGGGAGGTGGTGGAGTCACCTTCATTGGAAGTGTTCAGGAGGAGACTTGATGGGGTGCTTGGTGCCATGGGTTAGTTGTTTAGGTGGGTTGGATTGGTTGATGGGTTGGATGCGATGATCTTGAAGGTCTCTTCCAACCTGGTCTGTTCTATTCTATTCTATTCTATTCTATTCTATTCTATTCTATTCTATTCTATTCTATTCTATTCTATTCTATTCTATCCTATCCTATCCTATCCTATCCTATCCTATCCTATCCTATCCTATCCTAATAAGCTTTTAACTGTCATGCCGAAACACTCTCATGGTGAAGAACTTCCTCCTCACCTCCAGCCTGAATCTCCCCATCTCCAGCTTCATTCCATTCCCCCTAGTCCTATCACTACCTGATAGCCTGAGAAGTCCCTCCCCAGCCTTCCTGTAGCCCCCTTCAGATACTGGAAGGCCACAATGAGGTCACCTCAGAGCCTTCTCTTCTCCAGACTCAACAGCCCCAACTCCTTCAGTCTGTCCTCATAGGAGAGGTGCTCCAGCCCTCTGATCATCCTCGTGGCCCTTCTCTGGACACCTTCCAGTACCTCCAGATCCCTCTTGTAATAGGGGCTCCAGAACTGGAGGCAGTACTCCAGGTGGGGTCTCACCAGGGCTGGACTCTCTCAAGTAGATCCCTCATCCTCTTGAACTGGGGAGCAATTGGCCCAGGCATTTTTTATCATCAATTACTGATCGGGAATTTATGGAAGCACAAAAATTAAAGCATTTTGTCCTACTGAACTAGTTATTAACCATGTACCAAATGGGCCAAGGGGTAAATCCCTATCCCAGATACAGGCCAACCTGAATCTTTAATACTACCATCTGTAAATATGTAAAGGGTAAGTCCCAAGAGGATGGAGGCAGGCTCTTCTTGGAGGTCCCCAATGACAGGACAAGGGGCTATGGGAGGAAGTTGAGGCATCGGAATTTTCATGTAAATATGAGGGGGGAAAAAATCACTGTGAGGGTAACAGAGCACTGGAACAGGCTGCCCAGGGAGCTTGTGGAGTCTCCCTCTCTGGAGATATTCAAAACTCACCTGGATGCATTCCTATGGGAAGACACACCACATCAGCATATGGTGGATAGTCCCTAATTGTTAACTGTAGATCCCAGTGTCTTTACACCATGGCCAGTTTTGTCTCCTTACAGGACAGAGACCATACGGAAGACTTGGTTCCAGTGAAGCAGCCAGCACCTAGAAGGATGAAGACTCACTCTTCAGTCATGAAAACACATCAACAAGGTGGCAGTTGAGACCACCGTATTGATCCTGAGCATGATTCTGTATGTGTATCCTCACTACGTTACTTTGGGCAGTCAGAGCAATTGATGATCTATTATCAGACTCGACTCAGAGCAATTATTGCTCCACCAGAATTGCCCTGGTTATGCAGAGCTGTCAGTACATTGTTGTATGTGACTCTGATACAAGGAGTACAAAACTAACCTTGCCAAACTGAAACCCCTTTTAACTTTGGAGGCAAGAGGTGAAAGCCCACCACTCCAAGAGGCCACTACTAACTGTGTGTCCTATGTCAATAGGGTGGAATGTGGTAATGTACCCCAAGCCCCTCCCTCCCATGAAGACAGGATGGCAGGAAAACAGCAAGGCTGGGATGAAGGCAGCCAGGGAAGAGATACCTCCCCTCCCAGGCCTATGGATCGGTGGATTCACATGGGTCCAGCACAGACCCTGTTCAAGATCAAGTCTAGGCATGGGTGTGTTTAAGCATTGAACTGATGGCTATCAGTTCTAGCTCTTGTCTGGTGACAATTCCAACAAAAATTAGATGCCTACATTAAAACAAGTGAGCTGCAGAGAGCACAAGGCTCTTCTCTCTTGGGTTTTCCCCACCACACACATGGATCATAATCATCATCAGCAGCAGTCTCCAGAGGATTTTCATGTGGGAACCCAAAAAGGGAATAATAATGGAATGTTCAGATGGCCTTCATGTCTGTGAGGCCCTGGAGGTGATAAGAGATGTTGTACCTCAAAACCACGTGAGAAAGGGATAGGAGCAAAAAATAACAAAATATTGCCCCTTAGAAATGGATGAGAAGGCCACTGGGGAGAAGGGCATCTGTTAAAATAAAGATAAATCAGTGGGCTTGATGAGGCAGCCTGTGGGGAAGTGGAACTGTGACAGTAACAGAGGTCTCAATAAATAACCTGGCTCTGCAGGTCTGGGCCAAATTGCCCAGCCTGTGACAGTGGTCACCTCCTCACACCTGCTCTGTCAGTTGTATTTCTGCTCTCTGTGTTGCGACTGGCAGGTCCAGGATCAACAGAGTGTTTGATGCACTCAGGAAAACCCACATTTTTCAACAAGAAGAGACAAAAGAGGAATTCCCCCAATCAGCAAACAGCATTTGTGAGTAATTAATGTATTACTGAAGTCACTTGAAATTCCTACCTTTTGTTAGCAGGGGTAACATACTGCTTTTGGATCTATCTTTTCCAAATACTGCTTCTCAAACTGTTTGCAACCATTCCTGTTGTAAAGATATTCTCCACCAAATACACAACCTTTATAATCTTTAATTACTTTTGTATATATTTACATGGGAGGCAAAGACATATTAATAAATAATTTATATTTTTATTAATTCCCTGCCTTATCCCTCTTTATTCATAACAGTAACAGATGCTACTTGTACTTATATCTTTTTCCCAAGTGCCTTCACAAATAGTCCTTTGTATCCCCATAGTGCAATGTGTTCAGGAGATACTTTTCTGTCTGGCAACAGAAAAGGCTCCAGATAAGAATAATTGCCTGTTAAGTGCCTTTGTCACTGATCAGCTGTTGGATATCCTGCTGCTCTTCCAGCAAGGATGCCTGATAACAAAGCTGCCATGGAGTCACATATGTTCTGTAGACAGCTTAACATTTGCCTGGTTTCAAGTGGTAGTATGGAGCTCAGTTGCTGGGCAAAGGGAAATTTCTAGAAAGTTAGCTCAAAGCTATCCTCCATCAGGAAAATTATGATATTATTGCCCTGATGGGAACATGGTAGGATGAATTGCATACCTGGAATGCTGTGTTGGAGAGCTATAGGCTCTTTAGAAGCTATAGGCCCAGAAGGAAAGGAGGTGGGGAGGTCCTGTATGTTAAGAAAGGTCTCAACTCTCTTGAGCATGACAATGATGCATCAGGGGAAAGGCTGAAAAGGCAGATGTCATGATGGGGGACAAGGAGGTTGATTAATTGCTTTACAAGTTCTGAGGAAGATCTCAGAATCATTAGCCCTTATTCTTGTGGGGAATTGCAACTTACTGGAGATCTGCTGGAGATATAATACAGCAGACAGGAAGCAGTCCTGGAGGTTCTTGGAATGTATGGAAGATAACTTCCTAACACAGCTGGTGAATGTGCCAAGGAAGTATAGTTCTCTTATGAGACCTGCTGCTTGTAAACAGAGAAAGGAGGGTGACTCCACCACCCAGAGAGGTGGCGGAGGTCACCATCACTGGAGGTGTTTAGAAAGAGACTGGGTGGGGTGTTTGGTGCCATGGTTTAGTTGATTAGATGGTGTTGGGTGACAGGTTGGACTTGATGATCTCAAAGGTCTTTTCCAAACTGGTTAATTCTATTCTATTCTATTCTATTCTATTCTATTCTATTCTATTCTATTCTATTCTATTCTATTCTATTCCATTCCATTCCATTCTATTCTATTCTATCTATATCTATCCTATCTATCCTATCCTATCCTATCCTATCCTATCCTATCCTATCCTATCCTATCCTATCCTATCCTATCCTATCCTATCCTAATAGGAGATGTAAAGATTGGTGGCTGCCTTGGACAAAGTCACCACAAGCTGGTGGAGTTTTCAGTTCCTAGTCAAATTAAGAGAGGAGTCAACAGAATTACATCCTTAGTTTCTGGAGGGCAGACTTTGACTTTGACTTTGACTTGGTGCCATGGTCTAGTCATGGGGTCTGTGGTGACAGGCTGGACTCGATGATCTTCAAGGTCTCTTCCAACCTTAGTGATACCGTGATACTGTGATATTATGTCTTCAGAGCTGTCACAGAATGAAAGACTGAAAATAGGTTGATTTTGTCTACATGAAGAAATTATGCTCCCATTTACCAAATAGACATTTTGAAAATGAAAATGTTTAAGAAGGCTGAAAAATCTTGCAAAAATTTTCTTCCTAGATTATTTCCCATGGAAGCTCCATTCTGTCACCCACCAGTCCTTTGTGCTTGAATGAAATCCTGATTTCTGATTGACATTAAGAATGGTAACATTTGCTAAGGGCAACATAATGAGTTGTGTTTAAAATAAAACTGGACAAGTTTTGTTGAGATAAACCAGCATTCTGGATGATCTCCACAGAATTTCCCATAGTATCATAGTATCATAGTATCAGTCAGGATTGGAAGGGACCACAAGGATCACCTAGTTCCACCCCCTGCCATGGGCAGGGACACCCTACACTAGATCAGGCTGGCCAGAGCCTCATCCAGCCTGGTCTTAAACACCTACACCATCCTACACCTATAGAAGTTTTTAGCAGTGTATGTCAGTGCTATGGATTGAAGAGGGGTCTTACATTCAAATGGTCTTCCTGTAACGGTGCTGCATAGTTTTGGGAACACTAAAGACTAAAACCTTGATTTTTTTTTCCTCCCCATTGGTTATTGGTTTCTTCCTTTTCCTAGTTAGTTTCTGTTCCACAAAAAACATTAGCAAAAACATATTCCAAAAGACACTGGGAGTTGTTTCCCTCTTCCTTTTACTTATGTCAGTTGGGTTTGGGCTTTGTTCATTTTTGTTTGTTGCATTTTTTATAGAATAGAGTAGAGTAGAGTAGAGTAGAGTAGAGTAGAGTAGAGTAGAATAGAATAGAATAGAATAGAATAGAATAGAATAGAATAGAATAGAATAGAATAGAATAGAATAGAATAGAATAGAATAACCCAGGTTGGAAAAAAGCTCCAAGATCATCAAGTCCAACCCATCATCCAACACCATCTAATCAACTAAACCATGGCAACAAGAACCCTATCCAGTCTCTTCCTAAACACCTCAAGGGATGGTAATTCCACCACCACCCTGGGCAGACCAGTCCAACGACCAATCTCTTTCTGGGAAGAACTTCCTCCTAACATCCAGCCTGAACCTCCCCTGGCACAGGTTGAGACTGTGTCCTCTTGTTCTGTCATAGGTTGCTTGTGAGAAAAGACCAACCCCCTCCTGGTTACCACCTTCCTTCAGGGAGTTGGAGAGAGCAAGGTCTCCCCTGAGCCTCCTCTTCTCCAAGCTAAGCAACCCCAGCTCCCTCAGCCTCTCCACATAGGACTGTGCTCCAAACCCCTCCCTAGCCTTGTTGCTCTTCTCTGGACATGTTCCAGCAAGTCAACATCTTTCCTAAACTGAGAGGCCCAGAACTGGACACAGGACTCAAGCTGTGGCCCAACCAGTGCTGAGCACAGGGCAGAAGGACTTCCCTGCTCCTGCTGGCCACACTATTCCTGATACAGGCCAGCATGTCATTGGCCTTTTTGGCCACCTGGGCACACTGCTGGCTCATGTTCAGCTTACCATCAACCAGTACCCTCAGGTCCCTTTCTGCCTGGCTGCTCTCCAGCCACTCTGACCCCAGCCTGTAGCACTGCATGGGGTTGTTGTGGCCAATGTGTAGAACTTGGCACTTAGATATGTTCAATCTCCTGCCCTTGGACTCTGCCCATCTGTCCAGCCTGGCAAGGTCCCTCTGCAGAGCTCTCCTACCTTCTAAAAGATCAACTCCTGCCCCCAGCTTGGTGTCATCTGCAAATTTACTGATGGTGGACTTGATGCCCTCATCCAGATCACCAATAAAGATATTGAACAGGATGGGGCCCAGCAGTGATCCCTTGAGGACACCACTAGTGCCTGGCTGCCAGCTGGATGTGGCACCATTCACCACCACTCTGTTTTTTAATAGCAGAGCTCATAGAGCAAGCCAACAAACAAAATTAACAACAAAAAAAGCTCCAAACCACCTTCCCATGACAAAATTACTGCACTGCTGTTTTGGCTCATATGCTGACTGTGTCATATGTTTTTGTTGTTGAGGAAGTTAAATTTCAGTAACATAAGATGAAATATAGGAGAAAATAAATGAACATAGCATCACCTCTGGCAACAGCTTTCCTTCTGTCCCCATCAGAATGTGAATTGAAATCACATCAGCATTCAGGTCTTCTAAACCATCTGAGCAAACAAATCTTGGGAATAATGGGATATGATAGGAGTTTCTATAGGAGCTTTTAGTGGAGATGCTCCAAAAAAAGTGTGGTCCCCACTGTATATGGCAAATTACTCTGAAACTGGATTGAGTTTATCACATCTGCAGCTTAGAAGAAAATTCATAAATGTTTTTATAATTGATTGGTAGTTCATAATGCAATTTCCTATTCCTGTATCACTTACACAAATTTTGCTTCAACTTTGTTTCTCTGAATGAAATACTTAGGAAAAACAATACAAATAGACAATGAGTACTAAGATTTACACCACTTACCCTTGGTCTTAGTTGGTAGAGCTCCACTGCATCAGCCCAGCTTCCCAGCCTCTATTGTGTTTGCCAATGGGAGACTGTGGAAGTTTTAGGCTGATGCCTAGGAAAACTTTACACAGATTGAATAGGAAAGTGGCATAATGTAAATAAATTACAGCATCACAGTATCACAGTATCACTAAGGTTGGAAGAGACCTCGAAGATCACCGAGTCTAACCTGTCACCATGGACCCCATGACTAGACCATGGCCACATCCAATCCCCTCTTGAACACCTCCAGGGACGGTGACTCCACCACCTCCCTGGGCAGCACATCCCAATGGCGAATCACTCTCTAGTTGAAGAACTTTCTCCTCACCTCCAGCCTAAACTTCCCCTGGCACAGCTTGAGACTGTGTCCCCTTGTTCTGGTGCTGGTTGCTAGGGAGAAGAGACCAACCCCTTCCTGGCTACAACCACTTTTCAGGTAGTTGTAGAGAGCAATGAGGTCTCCCAGGAGCCTCCTCTTCTCCAGGCTAAACAACCCCAGCTCCCTCAGCCTCTCCTCATAGGGCTGTGCTCAAGGCCTCTCCCCAGCCTCGTTGCCCTTCTCTGGACACGTTCAAGTGTCTCGATGTCCTTCTTAAACTGAGGGGCCCAGAACTGGACACTGGACTCAAGGTGTGGCCTAATCAATGCAGAGTACAGGGGCACAATGACCTCCCTGCTCCTGCTGGCCACACTATTCCTAATGCATGGTTTAGTTGTTTAGGTTGGATTGGTTGTTAAGGTTGGATTGGTTGATAGGTTGGATGCGATACAATACAATACAATACAACACAATACAATACAATACACCAGGTTGAAAGAGACCTTCAAGATCATCACATCCAACCCATCAACCAATCCAACCCACCAACCAATCCAACCCACCTAAACAACTAAATCATGGCACCAAGCACCCTATCAAGTCTCCTCCTGAACACCTCCAATGAAGGTGACTCCACCACCTCCCCGGGCAGCCCATTCCAATGGGCAATCACTCTCTCTGTATAGAACTTCTTCCTAACATCCAGCCTAAAACTGCCCTGGCACAGCCTGAGACTGTGTCCTCTTGTTCAGGTACTGGCTGCCTGGGAGAAGAGACCAAAAGCGATGATCTTGAAGGTCTCTTCCAACCTGGTCTATTCTATTCTATTCTATTCTATTCTATTCTATTCTATTCTATTCTATTCTATTCTATTCTATTCTATTCTATTCTAAAATGAAACAAAAAACCCACCACACACAACCCCAAAGTTTAATTATATTCTAATTGTAATAATAATAATAATAATAATAATAATAATAATAATAATAATAATAATAAAAACATGAAGTATTTTAAAACCTTTTGGCTTCTAATTTTCAGTCTGTCTCTCAAATCAGGAAAAGAAATTTACCAAATTTCATTGCTAGAAACAAGATAATTTTGTTTCTTGAGTTTATTTTTTTCCTACTTAGATTAAAAGCAAAAGCATTGCACAAGCTTTTTAACAAATATGAAGTCAGAAGATCTCTCAAGCAAAACCAAGCTAACAAAAAACCCAAGAAAACTCAACCAAACCAACCAGCTCTCAACAATATTGTAAGTAGTGAAAAAGTATAATAAAATTACATTGGTGAGAAAATACATGTGTCACTCTGGTGGGCTGAGATGACCCCCAACAAATTGGAAATTACCCCTAGAGTAAATTCCTTCCACAAAACAAACAAACAAACAAACAAACAAACACAACCGAAAAGCACCCAAGCTCAGAACTCTGAAGCAAAATGAAAGTTGTATTTACAAGAGGCAAGCTAAAATCATTGCCGAGAAGTTGGTGCTGGTCTCTTCTCACAGGTAATGAGTGATAGAGCAAGAGGGAATGGCCTCAAGCTACGACTGGGTAGGTTTAGACTGGACAGTAGGGGGTGGAAAAAATAATGGAAAGAGTGGTCAGGGATTGAATGTGCTGCCCAGGGAGGTGGTTGAGTCACCCACCCTGGATGTGTTGAAAGGTAGTTTGGATGTGGTGTTTAGGGATATGGTTTAGGGGTGAACCTTGTAGAGTAGGGTTCTGGGTTGGACTTGGTGATCCTGATCTTTTCCAGCCTGAAGGTTTCTGTGATTCTGTTTATGTAACAATGATTTAAAAAAAAAAAAAAAAAAAATCCCACTGGGAGCACCAGAAGTATTACAACAGGAATTATGAAAGGAGATAGGAAAAGACATCAGAAATAAGCTGAATAAACATGAGGAAGCAAGAACCATCTTATAAGCATAACTTTTTGTCAGAGCAGTAATCAGCATTTAAAACCACACTGAAATTGTAAGTCCACTAATTTCAGAATAGAAGGATCATGGGAAAGAGAAAGGGCAGGCCTACAAGAAAGCTGGGGAGGTATTTTTTAGGGTGTCAGACAGCAACAGGACTAGGGGGAATAGAAAAAAAAAAAGAAATGGGTAAATTCAGATTGGATGTTATGAAGATATTCTTCCCCATGAGGGTGGTGGGACACTGGCACAGGTTGCCCAGGGAGGTGGTGGAAGCCTCATGCCTGGAGTTTTTTAAGGCCAGGCTGGATGTGGCTGTGAGCAACCTGCTGTAGTGTGAGGTGTTCCTGCCCATGGCAGAGGGAGTTGGAACTGGATGATCCTTGAGGTCCCTTCCAACCCTAACAATTCTATGACTCTAAACTGGTATTTTGGTAAAATCTTTGAAATTTGTCCGTTTTATTAAAGGTGTACCTGCTTTAACTGAAGAATTAGGAGAATATGGATTTTAATCTAGAAACATGTCTGTACTTCATAATGGAATACATTGTAAAAATACCTAAGCTATTGCTGGGTCAGGCTGGTGTATATACAGAACTCAGCAAGTGCTACAGGCTGGGGTCAGAGTGGCTGAGAGCAGCCAGGCAGAAAGGGACCTGGGGGTACTGGTTGATAGTCCGAACATGAGCCAGCAGTGTGCCCAAGCGGCCAAGAATGCCAATGACATCCTGGCCTGCATCAGGAATAGCGTGGCCAGCAGGAGCAGGAAGTCATTCTGCCCTGTGCTCAGCACTGGTTGGGCCACACCTTGAGTCCTGTGTCCAGTTCTGGGCTCCTCAGTTTAGGAAAGACATTGACTTGCTGTAACATGTCCAGAGAAGGACAACAAAGCTGGGGAAGGGTTTGGAGCACAGCCCTGTGAGGAGAGGCTGAGGGAGCTGGGGTGGATTAGCCTGGAGAAGAGGAGGCTCAGGGAGACTTCATTTCTGTCTACAACTACCTGAAGGGAGGTTGTAGCCAGGTGGGGCTTGGTCTCGTCTCCTAGGCACCCAGCACCAGAACAAGAGGACACAGTCTCAAGCTGTGCCAGGGCAGGTTTAGGCTGGATGTTAGAAAGAAGTTCTTCATAGAAAGAGAGATTGGCCATTGGACTGGTCTGCCCAGGGAGGTGGTGGAGTCACCATCACTGGAGGAGTTTAGGAAGAGACTGGATGAGGCAATTGGTGCCATGGTTGAGTTGATTAGAACATGCTGGGTGATACGTTGGACTGAATGATCTTTGAGTTTTTTTCCAACCTGGTTAATTCTCCTCTCCCTCTCCCTCCCTCCCCTCCCCTCCCCTCCCCTCCCCTCCCCCTCCCCCTCCCCTCCCCCTCCCCTCCCTCCCCTCCCCTCCCCTCCCTCCCCTCCCTCCTTCCCTCCCCCTCCCCTCCTCTCCCTCTCCTCTCCCTCTCCTCTCCTCTCCTCTCCCTCTCCTCTCCCTCCCCTCTCCTCTCCCTCCCTCCTCCTCTCCTCTCCTCTCCCTCTCCCTCTCCTCCCTCCCTCCTCTCCTCTCCTCTCCTCTCCTCTCCTCTCCTCTCCCTCTCCTCTCCTCTCCTCTCCTCTCCCTCTCCCTCTCCCTCCTCCCTCTCCTCTCCTCTCCTCCTCCCTCCTTCCCTCCCCTCCCTCCTCCCCTCTCCCTCCTCCCCTCCTCCCCTCCCTCCCCTCCCCTCCCCTTCCCTCCCCTCCCCTCCCTTCCTCCCCCCCCTTCCCCTCCTTCCCCCCCTTCCCTCCTCCCCCCTCCCCTCCCTCCTCCCCTCCCCTCCCCCTTCCCTTCTCCCTTCCCTTCCCTCCCCTCCCTCCTCCTCCCCTCCCTTCCCTCCTTCCTCCCTCCCAAACCCCCTCCCCTCCCTCCCCTCCCCCTCCCCCCCTCCCCCCTCCTCCCTTCCCTTCCCCTTCCCTCCCTTCCCCTTCCCTCCCCTTCCCCCTCCCTTCCCTTCCCCCTCCCTTCCCCCTTCCCTCCCTTCCCTTCCCTTTCCCAAACCTTCCCTCCCCTTCCCTTTCCTTCCCCTCCCCTTCCCTTCCCTCCCCTCCCTTCCCCTCCCTTCCCTTCCCTTCCCCCTTCCTTCCCTTCCCTTCCCTTTCCCTCCCTTCCTTCCCTTCCCTTCCCTTCCCTTCCCTTCCCTTCCCTTCCTTCCCTTCCTTTCCTCTTTCTTCTTCTTCTCTCTTCTCTCTCTCTTCTCTTCTCTTCTCTTCTCTTCTCTTCTCTTCTCTCTTTCTCTTCTCTTCTCTTCTCTTCTCTTCTCTTCTCTTCTCTTCTCTTCTCTTCTCTTCTCTTACCTTACCCAAACCCTCCCTTCCCTGTAAAGATACTTCTTTAATCTTGAAGTGGAACCATTAAACCAGGTAAAACCTGATTACAATTTTTCAGAGTTACATCTCATATAATATTCCCATTTGCTAAAAAAAAAGACTCAGAAAATTCTAGAGTACCATAGGGAAAGTATTCTTAGTACAAAGGAGAAAGTGGCAATATCATTCTGGCTGATTTAGGAAAAATGACCAAGAGGTCTTGCCTTCCCAAGGTATTAGACATCGCTCCCATAGTATTTTGTAAGTAGCTAAAACTCAGAGGAACTAAAAGGATACATTAGCATATGATCTCATTGCTATAAATGAAGTCAATCTGAACTGAATATTAAAAAAATAATAACCCAAACAATGAAGATCTGGAATAGTCTGCCAATTAAAGTAGTAGGGCAAGCCACTTTAGGGAAAGGCTTGGCATTGTTATGGGAAGGACTGTGAGAATGGAAAACTACACCTGTGGTGTGAGTGCTTTGGTATTTTATATGTTGATATCTCCATGGAGGACCAGAAACAGAATGAAGAGGACATACATTTGTTTTCATAGGGTTTTTTTATTAAACCTATGCTTCATGACTTTTATTATTCATCAGCTGATAACAAAGATACTTTTCTCCTTTCATACACAATTAGATTTAAAAATGTGTTCTGCAACACTAAATCCTGCCTACACTAAACCCAAGATATGACATGGAAGGATTTGCATGCATTCAGAATGATGCTTGAATCTCTTCAGGTAATAGTCTTAGACCATCAGGTTGTGATTTCTGGGGCACAGTTTGGAAATACAGTGATGAAAAAAGAACAATCAAATGCCCTGTCCTGCTGAGGAGGGGGTGGTAGAGTGGCTTTGATGGGCAACTGCTGTCCAGGGAGGGTTAACTCACCACATATATGTATAACGCAGGGCAAATCTCACTAATGGTGTCATCACTTCCATTTTGGTCTCCTGCTTATCCACTGAGGAAACCTCATTTTATTGTGCCATTATTCCTGCCTCAAGACCTCGGTTTTCTTGAAAATCAACAGCATAAGGAGATAAATGCAATGGAAAACACTCAGGATGGACTTCAGATTCTAAATGGATATATTCTTGTAAGTCTTATGGTATGGATATAGCTGAAAGTTGTTCTTGTACATCTCTGCTAAGTCTTAAAATCACAGAGTTTCAAATCGTACAATAAATCCTTAAATACATAAATTCTTAAACTTAGGATTTTTTTCTGCCTATTTTGGGAGGGACTCTTGAAGTCTGAAAACAGCCATAAATGTAATGAAGAATTCAGTATTTCAGGACCTGGTTGTGAGATCACCTTTTATCCATTCTCCCATCAATTTGGATGCCTTTTTAGGATACAAAAGACTTCTTTTGATTTCCTCTTGTGATGGGTTAGGCAGCCCCCCTCCAAACCCTCCCCATCACGGGCAGAATAAAACAACTCAAAACAAAACGGATTGCAAAAGTGATGGAAAGTTTAAAGGAAAAGCGGTGAATCTTTACAGAAAGCCAAAAGCAGAGTGACAAAAGAAATCCCAAAACAGTCCCAAGATAATCCCATCCCCACCTGGGGGTACATCCAAGACCCCCAGGGCTCCTTCTTCCCCTCCTCCCCACTGCTAGGCTAGTCTCAGCTGGCCAGATCTGAGACTGCCCATCCCCCCGTGGCCTTGGGCCTAGCCAGGCCCATGGCCGGGAGACAACAACTCCCCCATTACCGGGCGACGGCGAGGAAGAAAGAGGAGGTGCTTAGACCTCGCACTAGATCTTATAGTGGTGCAGAGAATTATGGTAGAAATACCCAATTTCCTGTGTCCACCCACTGGGCTGGACCTCTGGACACAGGAAGCAGGGGGGCACCCAGCCCAAACTGCAACACCTCTCCAATTGAAGCAAGAGCTTGACCCAAAATTCACATTGTGGTTTGTTAGTGTTTTAATGATCAGGAAGCTGGATATTCTTGGATGTATGTCAATCTTTTAAAAGGCATTACAAATTAGTAACTTTAGCAGTTATTTTAAATAGATTATCCTGGTTTCAAAGCAAGAAAGGAAGATGCTGTAACCTCGTCCTTCAGTTTGGCCACCAGGCTAAGCAGACCGTCGATCTGCTCACACCCAATGCAGGAGTTGTCCTCACTACCCTGCATCTCAAGAGCCAGGTTCCAGCACTCTCTGCAGCCAGATACCTGGACACCTACCTGCTTGTGTTCCACCTCAGTCTGGGTCGATACTGATGTTCTGAAGGAGTTTTTGCTGCTCCTGATGAGAAAAGCAGTGGATGCCTTTCGAGGCTGCTGGTCTCGGCATGGACCCGAGAGAGCTTCCCGCTGAAATGAGGGAAGAAAGAAGCCAACACCCAAGACCCAGAACACAAAAGCAGCAAGAAGAACAGAAAGCCTCTCATGTTGCAATCTGAATTTCAAGCTCCATAATACTCTGCTCCAGTTACCACTTTCATTTTTGAAGCTGACATGACTGCAGCATGGGAAAATAGACAAGTTAACCTGGTGATTTGGTTTGACTCATTTGGTTCTGATTTAAACCACTATGGTGAATGAAACTTGCTTATATTTGACCTTCAGATTATCTTACCTAGCTTGATTTAGCTTCATCTTATTATAATAGGTGTTCAAGGAGATCTGTATATAATCCAAGCCTGATTAAAATAGTTACACTGTATTAAAATTAAATTAACAGCATGTTTTGGCATCATTCACCTCAAAGATGGAACAGTTTATGTAGTTCTTCAGCATTCAAAGAGCAAATTTTCCCATCTGTAAAGAAATGTGGAGTGGCATGTAAATTATTAGTATTTTTTTAAAATATCATTTTTTACTTAATCCCAGTTTACCCCAATTAATCTACCTCATGGGATATATTATTACATTCACCTTCCAGAAGTTTTAGGAATCTTTTCATTGAAAATATAACAGAAACATGCTGAAAGCCTTTGATAATAAGTGATAAGAATAGAGTATCGGATGATTTTGGTTTTGCTTTAGTGCATGTCCCATAACTAAGATAAGATAAATTAGAAACATTTCCAGAGATAAAAGATAACAGAAAATTGGCATTTCAGAGCTTCTAAAGGCAAACTAGTTTGGAAAAGAAAGCAAGACGTGAGATATATACAGTGATTTGAAGTTGTATTTAAGTTTTTGCAGAACATAGAAGAACCTGGATGTTAGATTCTACGATGAGAGGAAGTATGAATCAGATGTTTCCTGCTGAACTACCTTCGTCTAATCTCCACCTATTTTTTCAATAACCTCTAGAAGCAGTATGATTAGTTATACTGAGGTTGACTGATTGTAGTGAATGGCGCTTATGGCCAGGATTGTGCCCCAAATATTTCCAGAACATGCTTCTCTGTGTGTGTGTCAGATCCCCTCCATTTCCCCTCCCTTCTGTAGGCGGCAGGGGGAACCTTGTCGCCACTGAGTCCAGGTAAAAACCCTGCCTGGGCATGGCCCCACCCCTGTGGTACCCAAGGTCCAGGCTATATGTTTGTTTCCCTGTTTACAGCGTATGCTTATGCCATATTTGGTCAATATCAGTTCATTGGTTAATCTTTGTGTTAGAAACAGATGCTCATTGGACCAGTATTCATTAGGGCAAACGGTAAATAGGGGTTGTTTGGTAAACAAGTGCCCCATACTCGTGTTCGAGCCTATGCCTGTATGCGTGTCAGTGCTGCTGTGGTCCACCTTGCCTAGGACTCGAACCAGTTCTCCAGGAGGCCTCGCGGTACATTGCCACTGTCACCCAGCTGCGTGCATTGCCATGGACAGTACCCCATGGGATCAACTGCTGCGTGATCCATAAGCCGCAGGAGAAAACCTGGTAGCCCGTGTGAACCAGCGTTCCTGAACTGCTACAGCTTCCCCCTAGTGGGGAACCTTTGTACTCTGGGAGAAGCAGCACCACGCGGTCAGCGCCATTTCCTATTTCCTTATTACAACATATCTGTGTCACGTTCTTTGGACTATAAACATATTATCAAGGAAAGATTTCACGAAGTTCTCATCTCGTGAGTACGCCAAGCCTTGCTTTATAGAATTTCAGTTAGGGTAGCGCTCAAATCTTTCAGCATGGAGGGTTGCCAGTCACAGAGAAACCCCTCCCCCGCTGCTTTCTGAATCAGTTTCGATTGTAAGTTCTGTGAATCGTTTGATTTGTTTGAAGTGCCCGTACATAAACATTCTGTAAAGATAGTTCCACCAACCAAATATCGATACCTGTGAAAGGTGACTGTAAATACCCCATTGCAGAGCTTGTATATATAGATAAACCACTAACATATATTCACTGATATCTTTGCCGCTTGTTTCTGAGGGCACATTCACAACACTGATACGAGGGATATCTTCACACTCAGCTATGGTTTAACTAAGGGCTTTACGCATAAACTAATAAATCACCATTTGGACACATTTACTGTGGCCCCATTTTAAAAAGCTCTGCAGAATTAATTTTGATTCTGTTACTATCCATTTCTCTCATCAGTTTTATTATTTTGCCCATTTAAAAAAATGCCTCAGCCCAAGTTCTGAGATGGTATCGAGAAGATTCAATTATAGTACATCCTTCAAGATCAGAATTAGAGAGCCACTTGTTCTTAAGATGTACTTGATTTCAGTACTAATGAAGACTAGGATTTCTTGTTTTTCCCACTTTGCTAAAGCTGTTTTGTATAGTGCATTTCATAATTGTTTGCATTGCTTCTATTCACTTTTGGAAGGATCCTGTGGTGCAGCTGGTGAAGGCAGGAAATGGAAAGGCTGAGCAGGCAGGAAACACTAGGATCTGCAGAAAGAAAAATGAGAGTAGTGACTCTTTCTAAGTTACCAATTCCACAGGAAACAGGATCTGTTCCCTTGAGAGAAGATTAGGTTCGGCCAGAAGGCAACTCCCAGAAGACTCTGGGGAGTCTTTGAGTCCTCCTGAGTTTGCCTCCACTCTGGTATTTGGCACTGAAGAGCCTCTTCCACTGGTGGTACTTGACAGTTCTAATCATTATGGAAGAATGTAATTACACTCAATTAGGGGCATTTTTTTTTTGTTTAATTTTTATTTTTTAACTGTGTCTTAGTAAAACTAAAGTTTCAAATTTTGCCTGTGGTGGGGAGGGGGCTGCCTCAACCCACTACACCCTGTGTCTGTGTTCACAAATGAGCTAGTAAAACAGCAATCTGTGTGAAGATTACAAATAGTAAAAATGGCACCAAATCATGGAAGGAAACAAAAAGTTTTTCTGACTGCAAATTTAGTTGCAGTAGCTTATCTACAGAAATGTGTAAACAGTGCCTTTAGGATGCATACTAAGCACAAAGTACACACAGTAAGCAGAACCCCAGACCCAACAGGACTGAGGGAAGATGGAAGAATCAGGATCTTGTAAGAATCATAGAATCATAGAATCATAGAATCATAGAATCAGTCAGGGTTGGAAGGGACCACAAGGATCATCTAGTTCCAACCCCTGCCATGGGCAGGGACACCCTACACTAGATCACGCTGGCCAGAGCCTCGTCCAGCCTGGTCTTAAACACCTCCAGGGACTGGGCCTCAACCACCTCCCGGGACAACCCATTCCAGGGCTTCACCACTCTCATGGTAAAGAACTTCTTCCTCACATCCAGCCTGAATCTCCCCATTTCCAGCTTCATTCCATTCCCCCTAGTTCTATCACTACCTGAGATCCTGAGAAGTCCTCTCCCCAGCCTTCCTGTAGGCCCCCTTCAGATAC
Source organism: Picus viridis (assembly GCA_033816785.1). NCBI lineage: Eukaryota > Metazoa > Chordata > Aves > Piciformes > Picidae > Picus > Picus viridis. Next base: position 3,956,761 of record CM066575.1, read on the forward strand.
TGGAAAGCCACAATGAGGTCACCTGGGAGCCTTCTCTTCTCCAGACTGAACAGCCCCAACTCCTTCAGTCTGTCCTCATAGGAGAGGTGCTCCAGCCCTCTGATCATCCTCGTGGCCCTTCTCTGGACACGCTCCAGCACGTCCACATCCCTCCTGTAATAGGGGCTCCAGAACTGGAGGTAGTACTCCAGGTGGGGTCTCACCAGAGCTGAGTAGAGGGGAGAAGCACCTCCCTTGACCTGCTGGTCACACTTCTCCTGATGCAGCCCAGGATCTGATTGGCTTTCCGGGCTGCAAGCGCACATTGAGAGCTCATGTTGAGCTTCTCGTCCACCAGCACCCCCAAGTCTCTCTCCTCAGGGCTGCTCTCCAGCCAGTCACTGCCCAGCCTGTATTTGTGCCTGGGATTGCCTCGACCCAGATGCAGGACCCTGCCCTTGGTCTTGTTGAAGCTCATGAGGTTGGCTTGTGCCCACCTCTCCAGCCTGTCCAGGTCCCTCTGGATGGCATCCCTTCCCTCCAGGGTGTCCACTGCACCACACAGCTTGGTGTCATCAGCAAACTTGCTGAGGGTGCACTCGATGCCACTGTCCATGTCACCCACAAAGATGTTGAACAAGACAGGTCCCAGGACTGATCCCTGAGGGACTCCGCTTGTCACTGGCCTCCACTGGGACATGGACCCGTTGACAGCCACTCTTTGGGTGCGGCCATCAAGCCAATTCTTTATCCATCTAGTGGTCCATCCATCAAACCCATGTGTCGCCAGCTTGGAGACCAGGAGGTGGTGTGGGACAGTGTCGAAGGCTTTGCTCAAGTCCAGGTAAACGACATCAGTTGCTCGCCCCTCATCTATTAATGCTGTCACCTGATCATAGAAGGCCACCAGGTTTGTCAGGCAGGATTTGCCCTTGGCAAAGCCATGCTGACTATTCCCAATCACCTCTTCACTATTCTTCTGAGTCATTAGTGCCCCCAGGAGGATCTGCTCCATGATCTTTCCGGGCACAGAGGTGAGACTGACTGGCCTGGAGTTCCCCGGTTCCTCCTTCTTGCCCTTTGTGAAAATGGGAGTAATGTTTCCCCTTTTCCAGTCTGTGGGGACTTCCCCAGTCTGCCATGACTTCTGGAATATAATAGAGAGGGGCTTGGCAACCTCATCTGCCAGTTCTCTCAGCACCCGTGGGTGTATCCCGTCGGGTCCCATGGACTTGAACACTTTCAGGTTCTTCAGTTGATCACGAACCTGAGCTTCACTTATGATGGGCAGTTCTTCCTCCCCGTCCCTGGCATCGTCTGCCATGACACCAGGAGTGTGGCTGGAGGCCCTTGCAGTGAAGACTGAGGTAAAGAAGTGATTGAGTACCTCAGCCTTTTCCACATCACTTGTGACCAATTCACCACTTTCCTTTCTGAGGGGGCCCACACCTTCCCTAGTCTTCTTCTTGCCATTAATATACCTATAGAAATTCTTAGTGTTCCCTTTAACCCCCCTGGCTAGATTCAGTTCAAACTCTGCTTTGGCTTTCCTAACCAGGCCTCTTGCTGCTCGGGCAGCTTCCTTATATACCCCCTGTTCTATCTGTCCTTCCTTCCACTTCCTGTCTGAGAGTTACCCCCTGTTCTGGTTTGGTAGAAGTTAGATTGTGAGGATAGTCAGTGTTCCTTTCACTGTCTCTTATAGCTCTAAGCCTTTCTACCTCTTCTTTTAGTTCAGCCACCATGCTCATCAGATCGCTGATCTGCTCACAACTCACACAGGAGTTGTTCCTTCCATCCTCCATATTGAGTGCCAGGTCCCAGCACTCACTGCAGCCACCTACCTGAACACCTGCATGCTTGTGAGTGGCCTCTGTTTGGGTGCCAACTGTTCTTCTACTAGCCTTACTAGCTGTTCTTCTACTAGCCTTACTTCTAGTAGTAACCATATTGCAGTAGTCACCCTCTGAATCACCCTCTAAATCTCCCTCGCCACCCGGCCTTTTTTTTTTTTTTTTTTTTTTTTTTTTTTTTTTTTTTTTTTTTTTTTTTTTTTTTTTTTTTTTTTTTTTTTTTTTCCCGTCAGTAAGGAGGCTGAGCCGAGCTCCGAGCTGCTGCCTGCTCTCAGCCACGCGCTGGGGTATGTTTGGTTTGGAGCCGAGCTCCTCGCTGCTGCCTGCTCTCAGCCACGCGCTGGGGTCTGTTTGGTTTGGAGCCGAGCTCCGAGCTGCTGCCTGCTCTCAGCCACGCGCTGGGGTATGTTTGGTTTGGAGCCGAGCTCCTCGCTGCTGCCTGCTCTCAGCGCGCTGGGGTCTGTTTGGTTTGGAGCCGAGCTCCAGCTGCTGCCTGCTCTCAGCCACGCGCTGGGGTATGTTTGGTTTGGAGCCGAGCTCCTCGCTGCTGCCTGCTCTCAGCCACGCGCTGGGGTCTGTTTGGTTTGGAGCCGAGCTCCGAGCTTGCTCTCAGCCACGCGCTGGGGTATGTTTGGTTTGGAAGCTCCGAGCTGCTGCCTGCTCTCAGCCACGCGCTGGGGTCTGTTTGGTTAGCTGGGGTCTGTTTGGTTTGAAGAAAATGTAGAATTTGAAGTTTGTAGTGTTTGGCCCCATGAAGTAGCTTTGCTTACAGTTGTCAGTAGAACTTCATGCAGGAATATGACAGATAAGGTATAGGCTGTCAGATGATCTGCCCTGAGCTAGAGACAAAGAAAACCAACCCAGCAGTAATTCCTGGTAAGCCAAACTAACTGGGCAGCAATGAGAATATCTGGGAAATCACACACCTCATAGAATAGAATAGAATAGAATAGAATAGAATAGAATAGAATAGAATAGAATAGAATAGAATAGAATAGAATAGAATAGAATAGAATAGACCAGGTTGGAAAAGGCCTTTAAGATCATCAAGTCCAACCTATCACCCAACATCGTCTAATCAACTAAACCATGGCACCAAGCACCCCAACCAGTCTCTTCCTAAACACCTCCAGTGATGGTGATTCCACCACCTCCCTGGGAAACACATTTCAATGGCCAATCTCTCTTTCTGTGAAGAATTTCTTCCTAACATCCAGCCTTAACCTCTCTTGGCACAGCTTGAGACTGTGGCCTCTTGTTCTGGTGCTGGTTGCCTGGGACAAGAGACCAACCCCCACCCGGCTGCAACCTCCCTTCAGGTAGTTGTAGACATCAATGAGGTCTCTTCTTAGCCTCCTCTTCCCCAGGCTAAGCAACCCCAGTTCCCTCAGCCTCTCCTCAGAGGGCTTGTGCTCCAAACCCCTCACCAGCTTCGTTGCCCTTCTCTGGAAACATTCCAGCAAGTCAACATCTTTCCTAAACTGAGGAGCCCAGAACTGGACACAGGACTCAAAGTGTGGCCTAACCAGTGCTGAGTACAGGGCAGAATGACTTCCCTGCTCCTGCTGGCCACACTATTCCTGACACAGGCCAGGATGCCATTGGCCTTCTTGGTCACCTGGGCACACTGCTGGCTCTTGTTATACATAGGTTAGGAATGCCACAAATCTGAGGTCTTGCCATTTTACCAGGGTAAATAGTGGGAGGAAAAAAAGTAAAACAACAACAACAACAACAAAAAAAAAAAAAACACACCACCAACAAACTACGAAACAAACAAAAAAAATCTGACTTGTAGTTTAGGGAAGTGTTACGAAAATCTTAAACATCCTTTAAAGGGAAAGTGGAAATGTACAGCAGAATATTATGTAGGTTAGATAGATGAGTACATAAAAGCTATTTCCTTTTACTGGGAAACATTTATACTGTGTTGCACCATGCACTTCTGAACAGATAAGTGGATATGAATCAGAATTGGCATTGTAAGCTAACACTAGTTTTGTTTTTTTCCAGATTTACAAGTCCTAAGTTTAGTAAAAATATTTTTCATGTTTCAAAGTTGTTTTCAAAATATTAGATGGGGGAAAAAAAAGGTCATCCATCTAGATTTCATCCTTCTTTTCCTCACACTTGACAAAAGCTTTGCCACTGACTTCTAACAGGAGTTGGACTTTTGAGGATTTAAACATCTTTAACATCTCCTTGATATAGCACTAAAATGTTTGACCAAAAGCCTGTCATGATTTATTATGGAAGTCATTACAGTGAGGAAATGGTGAGCTGGTCAATCAGTGTTTGTTTTCAACAGTCTTGTTAGGTTAAAGAATGCCCTAAACCATTTAATTTCCCGTTGGCAGCAGGAAAAAAAATGACAATGATTTCCCCATTGGTGTTTTCAATAAATTTATATTAATGGGTTTACATTCTGGTCTAAAACCCTTGAGCCAGAAATATGAATTTCTTCGTGATGTAAACAGAACAACTTAATGTAGAGAGTAAAGCAGAAAAAGGTGGTCCTGGAACATAGCTTTTTGAATAAGATTGTAGAAGTTACTTTAGTACTTTTCTTTCAAGTATGAAGTTGTAGTACCCTGTCTGAGATTTTCTTAGCTGTTTGAAATATATTTGTTATAGAAAGCAAAGTTGCTGAGAGAGAGGGGATGGGGGAGTGGCAACAAAACCAAGATTATATTCAACCCTTGCATTATTTTTTGGAGTCCCCAACATGCAGCTAACAGTGTCAAGCTGAGATACCAAACAAGAGAATCCAGTTTTGATAGAGTTAATTTGTTTGCCCTATATTTGCTTCAATATGACTAATTTGTTTTCCTGGCTGCATTACCTTTCCTGGTGGTGCTATATAAGCTGTCATGCATTTTTTGCACTTGCATTCCCTATGGTAACATTCATGATGCTTGTGTTTGTCACCCTGGCACAATGGCTAAAGATTATCCTGCTGCTGTTCCTTTTAATAGCATGTCTGATATGGTGGACTATTTCATCAGTTGTTTGGTTAGGCCAGGTTTTGTATGAAGTGTCATCATTTATCAGTAATCTCACCTGTCTGATGGATGGAACAGACCAGAGCATATATACACCCTTTGAGGATTTCAACTACCCCTGGGATACCAACAACAGACTGCTTCTGATGTCGTGTCTATTAAATTTGCGTATCTCAAATTTCTTCCGAGAATACCATTTGGTGACCTGCCCTGAGGCTGAATTATTATGAGTGGCAGGGTATGTAAGAAAGTCTGGGCCAGTGTTTGGCCCCCTGGTCACCTCCAGTGTTTTGGAACTCCTGAGCAATTGCAAAATCTTGATGAGTTGGTGAAATGTGTGATAAAAGGATGTTGTCGGCTAAAAAGTTCCTGGGAGATACAAATCACTGCAATGTGTTGGTGTAATGGTTTGAGCTGCATCATATATATGCCTACACTATTCTGAGCAATGCTGGCTGAAATGTTTACAACTTGTGAGATGTTATTGCAGTCAGGGGGGTGTCGGGCCTGGACTTGCTCTCTTTCCAGTTTCGTTTTCTTATGAATTTCAGTTGGGTATTATTGAGTCCCTGTTGCAGAAGCCCTTTGTGACAAATGATGCATGGTCCCCATTGTTGCTTCACAACAAAGCTCCAGAAATGCAGACTAAGAGAATAGCATTTCAGGAGAGAATTGCAGAATAAAGACGATGATGAAGAAGATGACGAAGAAGATGAAGATGAAGAAGATGAAGAGGATGACAAAGAAGAAGACAAAGAAGATGAAGAATAAGGCAAAGATGTAAAAGACAAAGATGAGGAAGAGGAAGAAGACAAAGAGGAAGATGACAAAGATGAGGGAGAGGAAGAGGAAGAGGAAGAGGAAGAGGAAGAGGAAGAGGAAGAGGAAGAGGAAGAGGAAGAGGAAGAGGAAGAGGAAGAGGAAGAGGAAGAGGAAGAGGAAGAGGAAGAGGAAGGTGATGAAGAAGATCAAGAAAAAGAAGACGGAGAAGAAGATGGAGAAGAAGATGGAGAAGAAGATGGAGAAGAAGATGAAGAAGAAGGTGAAGAAGATCAAGAAGATCAAGAAAAAGAAGATGGAGAAGAAGAAAAATCCTTTCTTGCCCAAAGGAGCTGATTTTTATAGTGCATCTTATCTTGCATATTAACCCAGTTAACCAATAAAATTCAGCCCTGTACACAAGCTAAAAATATTCCCCTATAAAAAGCACTAAAAATAGTTCCCTATAGAAGCAAGCCCATCACCTGCATGGGTCCCATGCTAATATAATACAATACACCAGGTTGGAAGAGACCTTCAAGATCATCGCGTCCAACCCATCAGCCAGTCCAACCCACCCAACAACTAAACCATGCAGCCATGCACCCCATCAAGTCTCCTCCTGAACACCTCCAATGAAGGTGACTCCACCACCTCCACGGGTAGCCGATTCCAATGGGCAATCACTTTCTCCGTGTAGAACTTCTTCCTAACATCCAGCCTAAACCTCCCCTGGTGCAGCCTGAGACTGTGTCCTCTTGTTCTGGTGCTGGCTGCCTGGGAGAAGAGGCCAACCTCTGCCTGTCTACAACCTCCCTTCAGGTAGTTGTAGAGAGCAATAAGGTCACCCCTCAGTCTCCTCCTCTCCAGGCTAAGCAACCCCAGCTCCCTCAGCCTTTCCTCATAGGGCTTGTGTTCCAAACCCCTCACCAGCTTTGTTGCCCTCCTCTGGACACGCTCCAGAAAGACAACCTCATTCCTAAACTGAGGGGCCCAGAACTGGACACAGGACTCAAGCTGTGGCCTAACCAGTGCAGTGTACAGGGGCAGAATGACCTCCCTGCTCCTGCTGGCCACACTCTTCCTGATGCAAGCCAGGATGCCATTGGCCTTCTTGGCTGCCTGGGCACACTGCAGGCTCATGTTCAGCCTACAATCAACCAGTGCCCCCAGGTCCCTCTCTGCCTGGCCACTCTCCAGCCACTCGGACCCCAGCCTGTAGCACTGCCTAGGGTTGTTGTGGCCAATGTGCAGAACCTGGCACTTGGATGTGTTCAATCTCATGCCATTGGATTCTGCCCATCTGTCCAGCCTGTCGAGGTCCCTCTGCAAAGCCTCTCTGCCCTCCAGCAGATCAACTCCTGCCCCCAGCTTGGTGTCATCCGCAAATTTACTGATGATGGACTCAATGCCCTCATCCAGATCATCAATAAAGATGTCGAAGAGCATGGGGCCCAGTACTGATCCTTGGGGCACACCACTAGTGACAGGCCGCCAGCTGGATGTGGCACCATTCACCACCACTCTCTGGGCTCGGCCCTCCAGCCAGTTCCTAACCCAACGCAGTGTGCTCCTGTCCAAGCCATGGGCTGCCAGCGTGGCCAGGAGTTTGCTGTGGGGGACGGTGTCAAAGGCCTTGCTGAGGTCCAGGTAGACCACATCCACAGGCCTCCCCACATCCACCAGGCGGGTCACCTGATCATAGAAGGAGATCAGGTTGGTCAGGCAGGACCTGCCCTTCCTAAATCCATGCTGGCTGGGCCTGATCCCTTGGCCATCCTGTAAGTGCTGTGTGATCGCACTCAAGATGACCTGCTCCATAACCTTGCCTGGCACTGAGGTCAGGCTGACAGGCCTATAATTCCCTGGCTCATCCAACCGGCCCTTCTTGTGGATGGGCACCACGTTGGCCAGCTTCCAGTCTTCTGGGACCTCTCCAGTGAGCCAGGACTGCTGAAAAATGATGGAAAGTGGCTTGGACAGCTCATCTGTCAGCAATCTCAGCATCCTAGGATGGATCCCATCCGGTCCCATGGCCTTGTGGGGGTCCAAGTGGCTCAGAAGATCTCTAACTTCCTCTTGGAGCAGCGGGAAACTATGCAGCTCCCTGGCTCCTTCTGCCAGCTCTGCAGGCCAGCTGTCTGGAAGACGTTCTGCCCTGCTAGTGAAGATTGAGGCAAAGAAGGTGTTAAGTACCTCTGCCTTTTCCTCATCCTTTGTTACAACGTTCCCCTCCGTGTCAACCAAGGAGTGGAGGTTGTCCTTGCCCTTCTTCTTGCTATTGATGTGTTTATAGAAGGACTTTTTGTTGTCCTTCATAACAGAGGCCAGTCTAAGTTCTAAATGGGCTTTTGCCTCCCTAATTTTCTTCCTGCATGTCCTAGCAACATCCCTAAACACTCCGTGGGTTGCCTCCCCTTTCTTCCAAAGATAATACATCCTCTTTTTTCCCTTAGTTCTATTAAAAGTTCATTACTCATCCAGGCTGGCCGTCTGCCCCGGCGGCTCATCTTCCGGCACACCGGCACAGCCTGTTCTTGTCCTGGGTCTGGCTTCTACAGGATGTTTTCTTGAGGCAGGCATGCAATGTTTTCCTTTTGTTCTTTGCAGCATGTAGTTCTTCAGTTAGGAAATCTTAGCTTTTGTTACTTGCAGAGCAGCTGCCACATCTCCCCTTTTTCTTTATATTTTAGAACACCTTGGACAGTTAAGGCAACCGCAATACTTGCTACTGCTTGCTTCATTTTTATAATCATTGACCAAAAAACTTGTAATACAAATACAAGCATCAAAGTTATTGCCATTCCTACCACTATAAAAATCCACACTCTTAAATTTAAGCCACTAAATTGATTTAACCATTTGAGATTATTACCCAAATCATCTGTGATATTCTCACGAGTCAATGTTTGTAATTTGGTAATTTTATCTTCTAATTGATCATGCAGCATTTTAACATTCCTTTCCAGTGTTAAGTCATAAGCTCCTAATAAAATATTATTTATTTGATCCCATGTATCCCATGTATCCCATTGCTAGCAACCAGCACCAGAACAAGGGGACACAGTCTCAAGCTGCACCAGGGGAAGTTTAGGCTCCCAAGTTTGCTCAAAGGTTAGAGCTCCCAAACAGAGAGGGACCTGGGGGTGCTGATCGACAGCCGTCTGAACATGAGCCAGCAGTGTGGCCAGGTGGCCAAGAAGGCCAAGGTCATCCTGGCCTGCATTAGGAATAGTGTGGCCAGCAGGAGCAGGGAGGTCATTGTGCCCCTGTACTCTGCACTGGTTAGGCCGCAACTTGAGTCCTGTGTCCAGTTCTGGGCCCCTCAGTTTAGGAAGGACATTGAGACACTTGAACGTGTCCAGAGAAGGGCAGTGAGGCTGGGGAGAGGCCTTGAGCACAAGCCCTATGAGGAGAGGCTGAGGGAGCTGGGGTTGTTTAGCCTGGAGAAGAGGAGGCTCAGGGGAGACCTCATTGCTCTCTACAGCTACCTGAAAGGTGATTGTAGCCAGGAAGGGGTTGGCCTCTTCTCTCTAGCAACCAGCACCAGATCAAGGGGACACAGTCTCAAGCTGCACCAGGGGAAGTTTAGGCTTGAGGTGAGGAGAAAGTTCTTCACTGAGAGAGTGATTCGCCATTGGAATGGGCTGCCCAGGGAGGTGGTGGAGTCGCCGTCCCTGGAGGTGTTCAAGAGGGGACTGGACGTGGCACTTGGTGCCATGGTCTAGTCATGGGGTCTGTGGTGCCAGGTTGGACTCGATGATCTTCGAGGTCTCTTCCAACCTTAGCAATACTGTGATACTGTGATACTTAGTGCCATGGTCTAGTCATGGGGTCTGTGGTGACAGGTTGGATTCGATCTTCGAGGTCTCTTCCAACCTTAGTGATAGTGTGATACTGTGATACTGTATGTTCTGAACTATTTCACTTTAAGGCAGTAACACACAAACATGCAAACGTGCTCCCTAATCATAAAATAATTGGGCAGTCATGGCAATCAGTGCGGCTTCAGAAGTCTTCTGGTTTCATTTACATGGGATACTCCTCACACCACTGCCATCAGTTCAGTTCGGCGTGGCAGTCATTGTGGTCAGTCTTAGGTCAGCTGACTTTCAACTTCATGGACACTGCCGTCATGGCAGTTAGCCTTCATTCGTATGTAGTGTTCCTAGTGATATTTTGCTTATGCACTGATTCCTGAGTTATCAGATGAAATATGTGTGATAGTGAGTTGGGGAACTGATCTGTCTAGCTCATGACATGGCTTGACTGTTTTTGCTGCTATCCACTGAGAATCTGTGGGTGACAAAACACACATAGGGCCTTTCTCTCCGTTAACAGATCTGCTGGCCTTTTCTAGGCTGAATCTCTCTGGGTGATGTATATGGAAATTTCCCTTTCTGTTTTCTTTTAGGGCAGGAGTTTCAGTGTAGCATGACCATGTTTGACTGTTGCCTGTGCTGTGATGTCATAGGGAATGCTCGTCCCATGCTGAATCTGCCAGTGCTGCAAAATGATAGTGTATTAGCCCATTTACTGTAATAACAATCATTTTTTCTCCCTAAATCTCATCAAAATCCTTATCTTACAGCACTATGTTGAATATAAAGAAAAGACCAAAACCAGCCCGTAATAGCCCTGTTTCAAACTCTTGACTTTATCCATGCTAGCACCAGAAATCTGTGCCAAACCAAAAGACTATGTTAAACTATTGCATTAATTTCTGTACAGTTAGCCTGGTGTCCTGTCTCAGAACCTTCTCTGGAGCAATTGGAGTCACTCTGGGAAACTGAGGCAGGTACCCTTTTGATAGTGCTACCTCTGGTTTTGCCACTTTACAGTTCCTGCACTCTCCTCAAAAGAAAAGAGGTGGGTTGACCACCACACTTACTCATATTCTCACCCTTGTCACACAGGATTCTCCAAAGAGATCCATCTGATTGCTTGCACTGCCTAGTTTGAACTGGTCTCCCAGGAGGACATCTATTTCTGATGGCTGAGACATGGATCAATTCAGAAAGGGAAGGGGTGGTAGCATTCCCCTTCACCAACTTGGATATGGAGGTCTTAAATTCCTCTTTCAGCTCCCTCATGCCATCCTTCACCTCTCCAACCAAAGTTTTTGTGGCTGAGACCAATGTATTTTGTGATAGACTCTCTTCCAGTTGCCTTGTTTGGTCAACAAAATCACCAGCATGGAAGGCATCCCCCCATTGTCTTTTCCCACAATTCTGCTTGCCAATATAAGAGCATAAGAGGAAGGAGCAAGCTCAGTGAACTTTTTCAAGAGAGCTTTCCCCACAGGAATTTTACTAGGATCCTCTGTGCCATAATTCCCATAAATTACCTCTCTCATAGCCAGCTAGTGCAGACAGTTGATACCCTGTTCAATTCCAGGAGGATTCCAGGTTAAATCATCTCTGGAAGGGTAACGCATTAACACAGCCAAAAGAAGGTGTGTCCAGAGGGAAACTGCACCAATATCCCTCCCTATATTCTTATCAATTCCACCATCTTTAGCTAAAGACCTCAGCTGTCTAGCTGATTTGATGTTTACTTTTAAAGCATCTGCATCTCCATCAAAACACCTCACCAGCTAACTCATCACCAATTCATTATCTCTTCTGGTATAATCCTTCCTTACATGCCTCAATTCCTTCCTAGACATTGTCTCTATATCCTCCTCAGCTTCATCTGAATCATTGTCACCATCTTGTCTTTGAAATTTTCAGTGGATATCCCTAAAATTATAATAAAATTCTCTACAGCATGGCCTCGTACTTGTAAATCCTCAGCACGAGATGTACCCTGTCCTGTGTCATCAGCATCAGATGGTGGTTTTAATAGCCACACAACATTCCTAAGACTAATGTCATCTTCCTGAGATGTACCCTGCCCTGCTTGATCATTCTGACTGTCATCCGAGTCTTTCTGCTCTTTCTTTTTTGCCTTGCATGGAGCACGAAAGGCTGTAGCCTGGGAAGTACCTTCCTCTGGATTATCTAACACTGGCCTGTCTGTGTTTTGCCTTCTGCGGAGTCAGATTGCAGATGCTGGTCCTGCTACTGGTCTGGCAGCTGCAGGCAGAGCTGCCTTTGCTTTGGCAGCCTCGGTACTAGTGGGCGTGGTTCCATACGTCAGAATTAGCACCGCAGGCACAGCAAACAGGCTGCGATGGTTGACTCCATCTGGGGAATTCGCTGCTGCTGTCGCCCGTGCTTGCCTGCATTTGCCACTGCTGCTGCCCACAGCCAAATTCTCCATCACTATCACTGCCAGCTGCCCCATACTCCCTCTCCCCGCCCCGCCGGCAGCTTTGCCACTGCCGTCACCCATGCTGCCCTCCACATTTATCCATACAAACGGTTTCCGAGTCACCTCCTGATCCCATACTGTTGTCTGGGGCGGGTGAGGGCGGCACCTAGCTCCTTTTCCCAAATTCCCAGGAATGGCCATTTTAGCACACAGCAGACTGCTTGCCTCTGCCAGCCGTGGCTTTGCCCCCACCACAGCTCAAAGAGACTTCTCCACGGGTCCCTGCTTCCTCACTGTCTTCTGCCTCTGCCTTCAGCTCGGCTGAAATGGCAGAGCTACTGCCGGCTGCCATATCCCCCTGCTGCCTGGTTTCCTCTTTGCTTGCGTGACTAGAATTTGATCTGGACCACCTGCACCTTTTCCTCCTTCTACATAATATTCATAATTAATCTTACTGATTACCTTTGTGTACATTTCTTGTTACTATTGTCCTATAAAGCTCTTTAAAAACATTCTGCTAATGCTAAAATTGGAGAGAAAGATTTGAAAATACCCACACAAACTGGTCAGGATTTCTTGCACCAAAGCAGAGTGGTTTTACCTAAAAGGAGGTTCTTCATATAGGTAGAGGCAATTTGTGGATTTAATTATTACACCTGTATTGAACCTTAGTATTAAAAAAAAAACCCCAAAAGCAAACACCAAAACCCAACAATACAATACAATACAATACAATACAATACAATACAATGCAATACAATGCAATACACCAGGTTGAAAGAGACCTTCAAGATCATTGCATCCAACCCATCAACCAATCCAACCAACCTAAACAACTAAACCATACAACCAAGCACCCCATCAAGTCTCCTCCTGAACACCTCCAATGATGCTGACTCCACCACCTCCACGGACAGCACATTCCAATGGGCAATCACTCTCTCTGTATAGAACTCCTTCCTAACATCCAGCCTAAACTTTCCCTGGCACAGCCTGAGACTGTGTCCTCTTGTTCTTGTACTGGCTGCCTGGGAGAAGAGACCAAACTCTGACTGTATACAACCTCCCTTCAGGGAGTTGTAGAGAGCAATAAGGTCACCCCTGAGTTGCCTCTTCTCCAGGCTAAGCAATCCCAGCTCCCTTAGCCTTTCCTCATAGGGCTTGTGTTCCAAACCCCTCACCAACTTCATTGCCGTTCTCTGGACAAGACAACATCCCTCCTAAACTGAGGGGCCCAGAACTGGACACAGTACTCGAGGTGTGGCCTGACCAGTGCAGTGTACAGTGTACAGAATGACCTTAGATCACAGTATCACCAAAGTTGGAAGAGACCTCAAAGATCATCAAGTCCCTGCTCCTGCTGGCCACACTGTTCCTGATGCAGGCCAGGATGCCATTGACCTTCCTGGCTACCTGGGCACACTACAGGCTCATGTTCAGCCTACCATCAACCAGCACCCCCAGGTCCCTCTCTGCCTGGCCGCTCTCCAGCCAGTCTGACCCCAGCCTGTAGCACTGCCTGGGGTTGTTGTGGCCAATGTGCAGAACCTGGCACTTGGATGTGTTCAGTCTCCTGCCCTTGGCCTCTGCCCATCTGTCCAGCCTGTCGAGGTCCCTCTGCAAAGCCTCTCTACCCTCCAGCGGATCAACTCCTGCCCCCAGCTTGGTGTCATCCGCAAATTTACTGCTGATGGACTCAATGCCCTCATCCAGATCATAAACATCTCCTACGCTAAAAGGTCGATTAGAATGCTTCTGAGCTGCGTCCTTAAGAAGAAGAATTAAATTACAAATGAGTCTAATGATTTTTTTTAAAATATTGTGCTTCTGAAGAAATTTGTGTAGATTACTTTGAAAAACTGGCCAGTTTCAAGAAGCAGTTATCAAACAGGGAGAGACTCTAACATGTAGCTATAGTAATCAGTCTACAGGCATGATAAATGCATCTGCAGTTGGACCAGTTGGGATTTCATGGTCTGAAGTGTTATGAATTTGTTAGTGCTGTTTGATATTTTTCCCCTGCAACATGACTCCATCATATTATTCACATTATTTTGGGGGGGGGGGGGGGAGAGGGAGAATGTCAAATTGAAAAGGCTTAATATTGGATTTTGTACTGACTCCAGGCAATCTGCTCTTGCCCAGAATAATTTTCCTATCTGTTGATAGATCCTTGCTGTAATACTCGCAATCCATTTGTGGCTGGTCACAGACCATTAACTATCTGTTCCTCTATTAAGAAAACTTCTTTTTATAATGTAAGCATTTAATTTTAATAAACTTTATCTGCTAAGCATTTGTCTTGCACATAATAAGGAACTGCTTCAAACATGAACACTGGCCCATACAAAAGCAATAGTATTTTTGAGGGCATTCTTTGGCTATAAAAGGGAAAGACATTGTATAGATTCTTGGAAATGAGAACTGTATCTTAAAAGCATGATAGGAACAAGAAGTTTTACAAAAATTATCAGGGGGTTGGAGTCTACGAGGGCAGGCTGAGGGAGCTGGGGGTGCTCAGCCTAAAGAAAAGAAGGCTCCTGGGAGACCTAATAGCAGCCTGCAAGGACCTGAAGGAGGCTACAAGAAAGATGGAGAAAGTTTGTAAAGGACTGCAGTGAGAGGATAAGGGGCAATGGCTTCAAACTAGAGAAGGGCAGATTTAGACTGGATATCAGGAAGTTCTTTACTATGAGGGCAGTGGAGCACTGGGACAGGTTGCCCAGGAGGTGGTTGAGGCTCCTTCCCTGGAGATTTTCAAGGTGAGGCTCAATGAGGCCCTGAGCAGCCTGATCTAATTGGGGATGCCCCTAATGACTGCGGGAAGGGTGGACTGGATGAGCTTTGGAGGTCCCTACCAGCCTGGATTCCACATCCTGATGTATTTATCTAATGTAACAGCACATACATAGAAAGTGAGCTGTGGAGAGTAGATTTGGTTTTACAGATTAAATTATGCAGCAGAGATAAGACCTGCTACAGCCATATTTATGAAATATTTCCAACACAATATAGCTGTTGAGTGTTTGTTAAAAAAATACATTTACCTGTCTTGTTTGTTTAAGATGATTTGGTGAACATAATGAAACATGTCCACCAGCTGCAACAAAATGGTGTCTGTGAAGTCCAAAAAGCACAGGCTACAAAAGAATTGAGATTACCTGAGTGACCTTTAGTTTCAAAATGAGACAGAACTGCAACAGAAATTCACTTCTGTGTTAACCTGTAGGATTATGGAGGAATACTTGGAATCAGAGAATCATAGAATCAATGTGGTTGGAAAAGACCTCAAAGATCATCAAGTCCAACCTTTCACCAAAGACCTCATGAGTAACTAAACCATGGCTCCAAGTAGCATTTGAATTTTCCGCTAGCAACAAAATTACTGATTTTATGGTGTTTCTTTGGTGGGGTTTTGTTTATTTGGTTGGTTGGTTTGGGGTTTTGTTTGTTTGTTGGGGTTTTTTGGGTGCACTCTGTAGTTTATTTTGTTTATATAGAGTAATAACTGAAATGACTTGGGCTGTGAAGGCTGAGATCCTACACATAATCTGGAACTTCATTTAACAGAAGCTGACCAGCTCTGGTTAGTTTGTGGAGAGATCTGTTCTATTTACCTGCCACCTGTGAGAGACTAAAAGCTTGTCTCTTCTGGTGTGACTCAACAAAGATAGAATCACTTGCTGCTTGCCTAGACAATAGCTGATGTGTGTTGGGCAGAGCCACTGGAAGGACTCTTGGAAGGTGCAAAGATAACATTGCTCACGGGACCGCAGCTGGCCTACAACAATGGCCCGAGGCCACCTTCAGGAATATTTATAAGACAAGATAATCTTCACCCATCAAGTACCCTGGGAAGGGAGGATGGTGAGACAATGGATTCACCACCTGTTTCCTGATGTGTAATGAGTGTGTGGGCAGGTAGATGGAGAAGGAGGAGGCGAGGCAGAGGGGCCCCGCCTTCATCCAGACCCCTGCCCAAACACACAAGAATACACAGAAAGATTTCCTGGGGAACGATACCTGGATACTTACCTAAGGATGATTTCCTGGCCCCTGAGTTCCTGAGGGGCAATACTTGGACACATAGCTAAGGACTAAAAAACCGTATAAAAGACTTGAGCAACTACTGGCTTAGAAGAAGAAAAACAGAGAACCAAAAACACAGATGAAGGAAAACACAGGAGAAGCACAATGCTGCTGAGAAGGAAAGCACGGGAGAAGGCAAAGCCCGGGGCAATGCTGCTCCGAAGAAAAGAGGCCATGGAGCCTGGAAGAAGCAGACTGAACCCTCTCTCCATGTCCTAAGTTCCGCCTGCTGCAACTCATGGAGCTGAAGAGGCTGCCCAGAGGACCACATCTCTTCTACAGCCAAAGTCTCAGCACCCTTCCTCTACAGACCCAATATCTCCCACAGCACCTTTCCTCCACAGATTCAAACTGTCTTGGGGGGAGAGGGGTGTGGTAATATAATTCCTTTCCTCTTCTCTCTCTCTCTCCCTCTCTCTTTTCTCTCTCTCCCCTTCTGATCCATCCACTTTATTTATGTAATCAATAGCCTAGCTGTTGATATTTTGGCCTCGTTTGTGCCTCTCGTTTCACAATATGGGAATATTCAAAAGAACTGAGGCTCTTGCCCTCTCTGGACCGAGACACCACCTGAACTCAGTTTCTTTTTTCTCCTTTTTTTTTTTTTTTCTCTTCAATTTTGTTTTATTGAACTCTTCACCTGCTTACCAGTTTTCTTGAAGAAAACAACAACAGAAAGAAAACAACACATTCCTCTGTGTTGTGGCTTCATTTTTTTGACTTTGCTTCCTGGCTGTTCATTTCTTCCACTCAATTTCTTGTTTAAATATGTTCTTCTGCAGCTTCCACTGTGGTTGTGTGGTGGGTTGACCTTGATTGGAAACCAGGCGCCTACCACGCCACTTTGTGTTTCCTACCTCCTCAGCAGGAGAGGGGGAAGAAAACAGGATGGGAACAACCAAAAGGGCACATTAGAAAACAAAGTAAACCAGAAGTTTTTATTCTTTTCTTCACACGAGTGGATGATGCCCAGCCACCTCCCAGAAGGCAGAGTCTCAGTAGGCATAACAGTGGCAATCACAAGGTTTAACGATGAATTAATTTCTCATCTGAATTTTGCCCTAATGCCAACCTTGGCTGTCCTTCCTCTGAGCTCTATAGATAGCACCAATTTTGTGATACAAGCTTTTATTGCTTTATGTATTGGATACAAACAGGTACTTAACAACTAAATAAAGATTATTTCCCCCCCCTTCATTTATAGAGCATTTATAAATAAAGTAGAATTGTTTTTTTTTCTTGAAGGTTCCTTAATTGATTTTCCCTGGGAGTTGCTATAGTAACAGTGCAATAATTGAACCTTAAAGGTAATGTCTCATTTATATTGACGGATAATGCATGCAAAGGGAGAGAGTATGGAAGTTCTTTTATTAAATAATTTAAAGTATATTTAAGAAGGGACTTTAAAAATGGCAAAACTGTTTTTATTTCACATAACTATATTTGTGTGGTTTTGTTATTGGTTTTAAAGTTTTTATTTAAGAAAAAACCAACAAGATGCAAGCATAAAGCCTGATAAAACTTTATTTAAAGGAATAAATATTCCTTTAATACAGAATTAAATATATATACATATTTAAGATCTGAATGCAATCCAAAATTGACTCACTAAGAATGAAGTCTGCTTTTTAGGCTGGATGTTAGGAAGAAGTTCTATACAGAGAGAGTGATTGCCCATTGGAATGGACTGCCCGGGGAGGTGGTGGAGTCACCTTCATTGGAGGTGTTCAGGAGGAGACTTGATGGGGTGCTTGGTGCCATGGGTTAGTTGTTTAGGTGGGTTGTATTGGTTGATGGGTTGGACGCGATGATCTTGAAGGTCTCTTCTAACATGGTCTGGTCTATTCTATTCTATTCTATTCTATTCTATTCTATTCTATTCTATTCTATTCTATTCTATCTCTCTGGATGTGCTGCCATTCCAAGGGTGTACACTCCCATGCAGAAAGTTGTAGTCATTCACCTGGGCACAAGATCATGACCAAAAGAGGTTTTTTGCACACAGTGATGTCAACAAGAGTTTGACTTTAACAAAATCAGCATCAGTGACAAGGCTCAAATGTCAGTTGTTTCTTAGCTGGGATAAAGTTGAGCTGAAAAAGTATGTATTTTCCAGGTTTAAATTCTAAAGATTACATTATATTATCACCAGTATCAGAACTAGACAGTGGGATAATGACAAATTGCACTGTCAGCTGTTTTCACCCACCTGTGGTGTTGCCATTGTCTAGGCAAACTTCTTTCATATTAAGAGATTGCTGTGGAAAGCATTAGCTAATCTAGTTCCATATTCTTTAGTGTAGAGCAGTACAAAAAAATACTAAACCACATTAAAGGAAATTATGTCCTTGAACTTTATGCTCTGCCAGACATTGTGGCTCTTCTCACAGAAGATGCTACACACTATGTCTGCATTTGTAGCAGTTCCCTGTAGCATTAGTCTTAATAATTGCGGGTGAAAGTGACACTGAAAAGCTCTTATTTTTTTGTGTTGCATGTTCAGCTTTGCACTTGACACTTGCAGATTTGCATTGTCAAGGGAGGGGGTGGAATCCCTGAAATACTGTTGCATGCTGCAACAAATGGAAATCTTAGATATTCCAGAATTGTTGTAAAATTACACAGTGGGCAAAATTATGTCTTTTAGACTCTGTGAACAGATGAAGGTTCACTCATCTGAGATGGGGATGAAGAGTATAGCTATGTCCCCAAAATACATACATAGTGCTTTACACCTTGTGGAAAATTTAACATGTAGTTTCAGCTGAGTGACTGGATCTGTAAGAAGCCAGGAAAGTGTGGTGGTGGGAGTGAGTTCTCCCCCCACACACAAAGAAAACCACAGCTAACTCAATCAGAGAAGCAGATGAAGGTGCTGTATTTACAAACCAGGAATGAAACGCAATGAATATGTACACAACATACAGTATTTACAATATATACAGAAATATACAGCAATGAACGTAATACAGAAGACCTCCTCCAGCCAGGAGGGTTCCCCCTCCTCTCCCCCTCTCCCTCCCTACCTCCCTTTTTTCCCAAAAAGAGTTAGAGAGAGAGAGAAAGGCAATTAAGAAGGAAATTCTGTTAGCTCAAAGCATGTGCAAGAATTAGTTTTCTTATCTGGTTAGATTTGCTAATTCAAGGTCGACTCCGTCCAGCAGCTGTTGCTTCAGAGAGAGAGAAACAGACAGGGCCACAGGAACAGAGAGAACAGACTGAGCTGAGACTCAAACTGAACTAAAACTTAAAAGTTGCATTCTACCAATCTACCAATGAAATTAGTTTAGAATATCTGAATGTTTTTTTCAAAACATTCAGCCAGAGTGTTCCAGCAACTGTCCTTTTCTTAAAGGCACAGCCTGAAACGGTCACAGAAAGAATCAGTGACATTGCTTGTCAGACACCAGCAGGCAGTGAGAACCACAGATAGAAAATTATTTTAAATATATCAGACTTCCCCAAATGTGTGCCTAATGGACACAATTTTTATTTATATGAAAGACTCCAAAAATTCACATTGCACTTCTTCCTACGCTTCTCCCATTGCAGGTTTAATGAACCTGACAGAGAGACTGGAAAATTATTCCATTTGCTGGTGCAGACTTCAGCAAATTCATCTTTTCTGTGTGAATGAACTCCAGACTGACACTTTTGTTTGGGAGTAGTTTACTTCAAGTGCTTGCTGTTAGAAGTTCATAGATTGTTTGCAACTCCTTCATCAGTACTCAGGATAACCAACCAGTTCTTTTCCTATTTGTAAATAAAAACCCCAGAAAAGCAGCAAACCCTTCTTGGCATTGACTTTCTTGTCTCCTGAAATCACAGTATCACTAAGGTTGGAAGAGACCTCGAAGATCATCAAGTCCAACCTGTCACCACTGACCCCACGACTAGACCATGGCACCAAGTGCCACATCCAATCCCCTCTTGAAACCTTGAGGGACAGTGATTCCACCACCTCCCCGGGCAGCACATTCCAATGGTGAATGACTCTCTTGGTGAAGAACTTTCTCCTCACCTCCAGCCTAAACTTCCCCTGGTGCAGCTTGAGACTGTGTCCTCTTGTTCTGGCTAAGCAACCCCAGCTCCCTCAGCCTCTCCTCATAGGGCTTGTGCTCAAGGCCTCTCATCAGCCTTGTTGCCCTTCTCTGGACACCTTCAAGTGTCTCAATGTCCTTCCTAAACTGAGGGGCCCGGAACTGGACACAGCACTCAAGGTGTGGCCTAACCAATGCAGAGTACAGGGGCACAATGACCTCCCTGCTCCTGCTGGCCACACTATTCCTAATACAGGCCAGGATGCCACTGGCCTTCTTGGCCACCTGGGCACACTGCTGGCTCATGTTCAGGTGGCTGTCAATCAGCACCCTCAGGTCCCTCTCTGTTTGGCAGCTCTCCAGCCACTCTGACCCCAGCCTGTAGCTCTGCATGGGGTTGCTGTGGCCAAAGTGCAGCACCCGGCACTTGGACTTGTTGAATGCCATCCCATTGGACTCGGCCCATCTGTCCAGTCGGTCGAGGTCCCTCTAAGTCCCTTCCTTTCTGACTAATTCTGCTATCTCTTCACTTTAAGGTACATAATAGAGAGCCTAGGGTACAAGGCTAATTCTATTTGTAGGGTGGATTTTGTTGGGTATTTTTTATTGACTCAAGTCATAGTTACAAGGTCAGCTTGATTTGTCCTTCTTAAATATATTAATTATTTGTTAAAGTCATGCTGCAAAATATTGACAAGTCCAATTTCAGAACATTTATTTATTGCATCCTTCCAAGAATCTGTCCATGTGATAAAGTAGTGAGCAGCTTCCACTAGTAACCTGGGAATTTCATTTCTCATAATGAGGGAATTACAATATTAGCCTCTCTGATAGCATGAATACTATCAGATCATACTTCAGTCTGATGCTAAGACCATTGCATTAGCACATAATTCTTGATTATCCTTCTCCAAAATGATGTAGTCACAGCTATTAAATCTGGTACACCTATTTTCTTTGTAGTATTGACATCATTAGAGCATGATGTTGACTCTTTGCTTCTAGCATTTTACCTGTTTCCAAGGGTAGAACAGTATTTTTCCATATTGTTCTATACCTCCATTGTGTCACAAATACTTCTTAGTGTGATTTATCACAAAATGTTACCATGGAATTCATAAGGAAAATGTAAGTTTTAAGCTTAATATATAAAAGCACTTTTTTTCCTCCCATTATGGAATTAATGAGAAATATCTGCAGTAATGTACTAATTTAGCTGAAGGCAACTGTGTTGAGCTCAAGTATTGAGTGTTTAGGTCAAGTCATTGAAATGAATTTGCTAATCAAGGAATTGTTTCTTATCCTGTTGAAGTAAATAGGAGCCTTATATTGAATTTACATGAAGCTTGAGAAAACCTACAACATTGTAATCCTTAGAAAAATTCTGATCCCTGTTTTGTCACCATGTAATGCTCTTCTTCGCTTGTTCTGTTTGTTTGCCAGAGGCAATAGCTGTGAACCTGTAACATTATTTCAACCAAAGTAGCAAATTCATTTTTGCTGTTTATGTACACCTCCTCTAGAAGAAATTGTCTCTCTGACATCTGTCTCGATCCGGAGAGGGAAAGAGATTCAGGTTTTTAATGAATATTCCCATGTTGTGAAATGAGAGGCACAAACGAGGCCAAAATATCAACAGCTAGACTATTTATTACATAACTAAAGTGGAGGGATCAGAAGGGGAGAGAGAGAGAATAGGGAGAGAGAGAAGAGAGGGAGAAGAAAGGAAAGAATTATATTACCACACCCCTCACCCCCCAAGACAGTTTGAGTCTGTGGAGGAAAGGTGCTGCAGGAGATGTTGGGTCTGTAGAGAAACGGTGCTGCAGGAGATGTTGGGTCTGTAGAGGAAGGGTGCTGAGGCTTTGGCTGTAGAAGGGATGAGGTCCTCTGGGCAGCTTCTTCAGCTCCATGAGTTGCAGCAGGCGGAACTTAGGGCACGGAGAGTCCAAGATCCATTGTGTTGGCCCCGTGATGTTTGCAGCATGTGGTGCCATCTGCTTTCTTCTGCATTTTGCTTCTCCAGTTTTCTCCTTTACAAGCCAGTAGTTGCTCCAGTCTTTTATATAGATTTTTAGCCCTTAGGCAAGTGTCCAGGTGATTTCCCAGACCGATATCCTGGGAAATAACATTTTTAGGACCAGGTATCGTTCCCAGGAAATCTTTCTGTGTACTCAGGTCAGTTTGGGTAGCTGTCTGGATGGAGGGGGAAGGCCTCCGCCTCCTCCTTCTCCATCTACCTACCTACACACTCTTTTCACATCAGGAACCATTGTCCTTTCCTGGGGTATCTGATGGCTGGAAATGATCTTGTCCTGAAGGTGTGAATGCTGGGCCCTTGGGCCATTGTTGTAGGCCAGCTGCAGTCCCGTGAGCAA
The DNA here is from genome assembly GCA_033816785.1 of Picus viridis. NCBI lineage: Eukaryota > Metazoa > Chordata > Aves > Piciformes > Picidae > Picus > Picus viridis. Next base: position 3,979,116 of record CM066575.1, read on the forward strand.
TGTTATCTTTGCACCTTCCAAGAGTCCTTCCAGTGGCTCTGCCCAACGCACATCAGCTGTTGTCTGGACAAGCAGCAAGTGATTTTGTCTTTGTTGAGTCACACCAGGAGAGACAAGCTTTAGTCTCTCACAACATCTGCCTACAGAACTGATATAGCAGAGCTTATAAGACTGTCTGGGGAAATGAGAGGATTTCAAGAATCCAAAGGGGCAAACAGAGGAAAATGCATGAAGCTGCCTGCTACAGATTTGAAATTTGCTAGAAGTGTTTCATTATATTGTTAGTTTTGTGCTTTATTCTCCAATCAGGAATTTCTTAAATGTCTGCAAGATCACTTTTCCCTAATGCAGCCACACATGTATGACATGTATTTCACTTTGTTCTTCCCATGGAGAAAAAGAAAATGTAAATATTTTTCTCACACAGCCTATGTGATTTATAATTCTGATTCCTATTACTTAGTAGAACTTTCTGAAAACAGCAGGCTTCCAAAGAGCTTGTGGTTAAAATAAAAAATGTTGAGCAGTAAGTTATTCTCAAATCTTCTGTGAAAGAAAAAAATGAGATATTCTGCTGATTCAGGGCAAAGATGTAAACTTAGACATTATTCATCTTGTAGAGCTGGCAGTCAGTAGTGTAGTATTGGTCTTGGCTGGGGGCCACATGCCTGCCAAAGCCACTCTTTTACTCCTCTTCTTTAGATGGACAGTGGAGAGGGAAAGCATAACAAGAATCCTGTGGGTCAAGATAGAAGCAGTTTAATAGGGCAAAAGTGAAAACAAACACCAGGCACAGAAGCAAGAGCAAACAAAAATAAGTCTGGCTGCTTCCTGGGAAGCAGAGCTTCAATGCACATAGCAGCTGCTCCAGAGGACAAACACCATTAACACCTCCCTGCCCCTTCCTTCTTCCCCTAGCTTTTATATCTGAGCTGACATCATATAGTATGGACTACTCCGTTGGTCAGTTTGGGTCAGCTGACCTGGCCCTGTGCCCTCCCAAGATTTTGGCCACCTCTCAGCCTACTGTTGAGGGTGGGAATGCTGGAAAAGCACAGCCTTGATGCTGTGCAAGCACTGCTCTGCAGCAGCCAAGACACTGGTGTGTCATCAACACCATTCCATCTACAAATCACAAGGTGCAATGGGGAGAACTAACTCCATCTCAGCCAAATCACATTGCTTCTGGAGCAAAATGTCAGAGAGGTATTGAGAAATCTTTCTACCAATTTAGTGACTGAATGTTATGTATAGAATAGAATAGAATAGAATAGAATAGAATAGAATAGAATAGAATAGAATAGAATAGACCAGGTTGGAAGAGACCTTCAAGATCATTGAGTCCAACCCATCATCCAACACCATCTAATCAACTAAACCATGGCACTGAGCACCCCATCAAGTCTCCTCCTACACACCTCCAGTGGTGGCAACTCCACCACCTCTCCAGGCAGCTCATTCCAATGGGCAATCACTCTCTCCATGAAGAATTTCTTCCTAATATCCAGTCTAAATCTCCCTGGTGCAGCTTGAGACTGTGTCCTCTTGTTCTGGTGCTGGTTGCCTGGGAGAAGAGACCAGCCTCCACCTGGCTACAACCTCCCTTCAGGTAATTGTGGAGAGCAATAAGGTCTCCCCTGAGCCCCTTCAACCAACCCCAGCTCCCTCAGCCTCTTCTCACAGGGATATGCTCCAAACCCCTCCCCAGATTTGTTGCCCTTCTCTGGACATGTTCCAGCAAGTCAACATCTTTCCTAAACTGAGAGGCCTAGAACTGGACACATGTTTCTGCAGTGTGTAAGGTTTTTGTCACAAAGGCAATAAATAAGTAGGGGTTTTCAGCCAGTTCTTGTAGTGAGATAAAATAGTTGTGGTTTGAAAAGTAAGATCCTCTAATAGACTCAAACCCAATACTTTTAAATGAATTGCTGTGATACAAGATTGTATTGTGGGTTAGGTTTTGAAAAGCCATTAGAACACCATTAGATATACCTGTGTTATCTGACTATTCTTTGTGAATACATGACATAGGAACCAGAGTTTCAGGTTAAAGAGAAGAAACTGGGTACAACCTGGTTATCTCTATTATGGAATCTAGTGTGTGACCTAATCCTTTACTCTGAAATGCAGAGGTGGAGCTCTCTGGATAAAGGGGCATTTAGGCTTAGTGTAGCCACCTCCTAAAATAAGAAGGACAGAATCAGAAGTGTGCCTACTTGTTCTGATTTGCACTGTGAACAAAATGGTGCTGAAGGTAGAGTTAAAGGTATTTCTAGTATCCTTTCAACTGGCAACCAAATTCTAGTTCAAGCATGTTAGTATTATGTTGCTCTTCTAGTCCTGAAAGGGGATGGCTAGTGGCATGGCTGTATCTGTATTCCAGTTGGTGGCCAGTCACTAGTGGTGTCTCCCCCAGGGATCAGTACTGGGCCCCATCCTGTTCAATACCTTGACTGATGTTCAATATTGTGATCTGGACAAACAGACACCAAGCTGCGGTCAGGTGTTGATCTGTTAGAGGGTAGGAGAGCTCTGCAGAGGGACCTTGACAGGCTGGACAGATGGGCAGAGTCCAAGGACGTGAGATTTAACACATCTAAGTGCCAGGTTCTACACATTGGCCACAGCAACCCCAGGCAGTGCTACAGGCTGGGGTCAGAGTGGCTTGAGAGTGGCCAGGCAGAGAGGGACCTGGGGGTATTGGCTGATAGCAGGCTGAACATGAGCCTGTAGTGTGCCCAGGTGGCCAAGAAGGCCAATGGCATCCTGGCCTGGATCAGGACTAGTGTAGCTAGCAGGAGCAGGGAAGTCATTCTGTCCCTGTCCTCAGCACTGGTTAGGCCACACCTTGAGTCCTTTGTCCAGTTCTGGGTCCCTCAGTTTAGGAAAGATGTTGAGTTGCTGGAAGGTGTCCAGAGAAGGGCAATAAAGCTGGAGAGAGGTCTAGAACACAAGTCCTATGAGGAGAGGCCTATGCGGAGAGGCTGAGGGAGGTGGGGTTGTTTAGCCTGGAGAAGAGAGGGTTCAGGAGAGACCTTATTGCCATTTGCAACTCCCTGAAGGGAGGTTGTAGCCAGGTGGGGGTTGGTCTCTTCTCCCAGGCAACCAGCAACAGAACAAGAGGACACAGTCTTGAGTGGTGTAGGGGGAAGTTTAGGCTTGATCTTAGAAAAAAGTTCTTCCCAGAAAGAGAGATTGGCCATTGGGATGGGCTGCCCAGGGAGGTGGTGGGGTCACCCTCACTGGAGGTGTTTAGGAAGAGACTGGATAGGGCGTTCAGTGCCATAGTTTAGTTGATAAGATGGTGTTGGGTGATGAGTTGGACTTGATAACCTTGGAGGTCTCTTCCAACCTGGTTGATTCTGTGAGCCTGTGAACTGAGACTGCAGCTCATGTATCCTTCCGCAGAAGAAAGGAGAGTAACAGTGCTGGAACAATTGGAATTCAACCTATGAATGCTTTCAGCATTCAGGGTCTGAATAACAATGCTCCTCTTGTGTTCCACTGCTAGGAGGTGCCAGTCTCTGTACTTTCTCCACCTCTGGGACTGTCACACTATGAGAAGAAGGGAGAGGAGGCACCTTATCATGAAAGACATTTCTCCCATTTGGGACCAATGTTAGTGGTGTTTGTTATAGTTACGATTTATGAAAAATCCCTAAGGAAAATATGATACTAATAACAATACTAATAATTATATTTTAATATAAAAATTTCCCACAAACTTACTAATAGATTTGGTGTATGGCTGGAATATACATTTGCAATGGGAATGTACAATATTTAGGCAACATAGCAATTTAAACCATTTTAAGCAAACCAGAGAAACAACTTGGAAGGAGAATCCCCAGCACAATATGGCACTTGACCACTAGGGGGAGACTCAACAAGAACCTTGCGTGTCAGAACCATTAACAAAGAGGCAAGATAAAGTAATTAGTCATAATGAGTTCCACCCCAGTGGAGGGTGTGTTAGCCGGTAAGGCTTTTGAGGCAGTCTCGGGTGCCTTGCATAGCACGAGGCTGGTGCTGGCTGCCGGCAGGGATGCCAAGCTGTCTCAATGGGCGGGCTGGCCTCAGCCCAATGGCGGACAGCTCTTGAAGCTTCTTCCCAGGATCTCACAAATTGTCCTGGGGTTTCAGGCTCTTAGACAAGTAGCCCATTTCAATGTCTTCATGACAAGGTCTGGTTTTGCAAAGCAAGCACTCAGGCTGGAAGTGACTTATCACCACAGGGCACGATGCTCAGGGGCTTGGCTCTCCCTGGCTTTGTCCCTTCTGCCTGGCAAGACACTTCTGTCTACCCCTGGGCTTTTACAATGTGTTACTGCAAAGGGTACTTGCATCTTTCTGGGCATGGCACAGATTCTGAATTGCAAGGCAAAGCAAGGCTTGTGAATTCTCTCCCAGATCTCAGGCAAGGCAAGGCAAATGCAATTTGGCCTATATTTATCACTTGCCCGAGATTCAATTTGGCCAATAGAGCAGCTGAAGCAAGCAGAACAGTTAACCAATAAAATGGGCTTCTGCTAGGCTGTGACCATAAAAGGCAAAGACATAGGCCTAGTCTAGGAGAGGTATGGTCATTGCACATGCTCTTTTAGAATCATAGAATCAGTCAGGGTTGGAAGGGACCACAAGGATCATCTAGTTCCAACCCCCTGCCATGGGCAGGGACACCCCACACTAGATCACGCTGGCCACAGCCTCCTCCAGCCTGGGCTTAAACACCTCCAGGGACGGGGCCTCAACCACCTCCCTGGATAACCCATTCCATGGCTTCACCACTCTCATGGGGAAGAACTTCTTCCTCACATCTAGCCTGAATCTCCCCATCTCCAGCTTCATTCCGTTCCCCCTAGTCCTATCACTACCTGATAGCCTGAGAAGTCCCTCCCCAGTCTTCCTGAAGGCCCCCTTCAGATACTGGAAGGCCACAATGAGGTCACCTGGGAGCCTTCTCTTCTCCAGACTCAACAGCCCCAACTCCTTCAGTCTGTCCTCACAGGAGAGGTGCTCCAGCCCTCTGATCATCCTCGTGGCCCTTCTCTGGACACGCTCCAGCACGTCCACATCCCTTCTGTAATAGGGGCTCCAGAACTGGATGCAGTACTCCAGGTGGGGTCTCAGCAGAGCTGAGTAGAGGGGGAGAAGCACCTCCCTTGACCTGCTGGTCACACTTCTTTTTACCATAAAGGGAGAACATATCCCTTATTTCCCAGACTTTCTGGTGCCTGGGTTCTTTTGTCCTTTTCCCACGTTTCCCCAGACCCCTGCAGGAGGGAGGGGAAGAGTGGGATCATTCCCAGACATGCCAGAACTTGTTTTGCATTTGTATTTGGCCCATTTGGCCCTACCACCACAGTGTTATGTCGCTCTATTCCAACAGTGCTGAGCAGCTCAGCTGATGTGGGCACAGCAGTACTTTCTGTCTTTCTCACCTGGCACATACCAGTACCCACAACCTCTGCCTTACAAATGAGAGTTTTGCTTACTTTAACAAGTGCTCCCTCACTGAGCTAAAGAAAATCTGTGTACAAGGCAGTATCTGCAAGTTGGCACTTTTACTCGTAGTTTTAGTAGGACAGGGTTGTTTATGCAGTCTGATATGCAGGCTCAGTCTGTCCAAGTAAGATACCTGCAAAATTATTTGTCTCCTGCTTGGGAACTCATGGAGAAGAAGGTATCCTGTTTGGGCTGATAGAATCATAGAATCATAGAATCATAGAATCAGTCAGGGTTGGAAGGGACCACAAGGATCATCTAGTTCCAACCCCCTGCCATGGGCAGGGACACCCTACAAGACTTGAGAATTTATCCTGAGGGGCAGAAAACTATCTCAGTGTCTCAGAACAGGTTTTCAGTCTGCAAAATGGAATTGCAGCAATTGTGGATGCTAAAATTTTGACGATGTTGTAATGCATGAATAGAATACATCTTAGTGTGAGGCACTCAATACTGAAAAAATGAGTAATGGGAAATAGTTTGCATGTGCATGATCTAGTCTTACCACATTTTTGGCACATGATAGCAATACCATGCAGTACTTAAGACTTGTGTAGATCTACTAAGAATAAATACTCTTCTAACTAAGCACTTTAATTGGAAATAGATACTCTGCAGGGTTATATAGTGCATGGGCTAATGTAAAGAGTGGATTGCTGTTCCATTACAGCTTTGATTTTGTTTTCTTCTCTTCCTTTAGGACAGTCTGGTAAAACTCTCTGGAAAATGGAAAGTTGCTAAGATAGCCCAATGACTCTCTTGTCTCAAAGCAATGCATGTGGCAGAGCAGGGATAACAGCCCTTAATGAGTGCAGTGTCTCTGATGTCTGGACAGATGGCTTGACAGTGAAAGATTATTTTCTGGAGAGGCAGGAATTCCCTCTTTAGAACCACTACAACAGCGCCGCTGAAAGGCAAATGTGCACATTGCACTCTGAACAGGTCTGGTCCCACCACCCGTGGAGGTGATGGGGAAACATCAATGTTTGGGGTGTCCACATGTTTGCAGCATGCCTGACAGCTCCACCCCACACAGCCTTCACAGCTGGCCTTACTTTACTGCTTGCTCTGCTCCACACTGCTCCACTCAGCCAGCTCTGCGCTGCCTGTCCCCTGGTTCCCACTGTTGCTCCTCACTTCCCACACAGCCCAGAAGGCTCCCTCTGCCTGTGTAGCTCTGCATCGCTCTGTTTCCGCCACTGTTTCCACTGCTGCCCCAGAGGGTCCCCCTTTCAAGAGTGTGCCTGCTGCCAAGAACTTGGTAGTGTTTCTGTGATAATTCTTGCTCAATCCAGGTATTAGTGAAATCTCTTCCTTTTGCTCCTTGATTCTTCCCCCCCCCCCCACCCCCCTCTCTCTCTCTCTCTCTTTCTCTCTCTCTCTTTCTTTCTCTTCTCTCTCTACTTTTTCATCTCCTTTTCCTTTCAGTTTTCCCTCTCCTCTGGTCCAAACTGTAAACCGAATTCACTAGCCATTTGACACTACTTTGCCCTTATTTACTTCAAGGGAATTATTTGAATCTTAGCACGAACTGCCTGCTGAGCAGGGGTGGTACAGTGTAGTAACCAGGTAATGACAGTTGGTCATTGTGTTTGGGAGCTACTGAGATGACTCAATGTGGAAAAGATTTACGAGATTAGAGGGCAAGGCTATAGCTGGAAGCCTGTACTTCATACATGTTAAGAAACCGCTTCAATCTGGGAGGTCAGAACCAACAACACTAGAGATGGTAGGAGCCTTCCCAAGTGGCTGTAACTCAGAAGGAAGATCTTTGAGTTGGATGGAAGAAAACCTGACCTCAAATGCTGCAGCATGGAGAGCTTGTCAATCCTTCTCTGTTTCCTCACACTGCTTAGAGTTTTCTCTACTTTAAATTTAAGAACTTTTTATTAAATAAGCTTCAGGGCTTTGGGATTTTAAAAACCTTTCATTCTTTTGGGTGAGGTCCAATCACAGTCATCAGTAAATGTGCCACAGCTTGTACATTAATGTGCTACCAAACAGTTCAATTTCATGTTTATTCTAAAATGCAGTGTTTAAACAGCAGCAGCAGCACTTACAGTGGGGACCTGTTCAGCAAACACATCTAGAATGTGAATCTACTTCTTTTCCTTTCTAACTTCTGTAAACTCGCATATTATGAACACAGTGTGATTTGGCCTCATAATTTGACATACAGTGACTTGTTTTTTTTTCTCTTAGCTTTCCATGTAAAGTTCCATTTAAACAAACCCTACCTGACAACTAGATAGTTGTAGTTACTAAAAAAAATAATCATTCTGTATACCTAGAATGTGATAGGCTTCAGTAAAATAGTTACCAAATCACATGCTTGCCCTTTAGAAAGTGTTGCATCCCAAAGATGTAAGGTACAAAACATCAAAGTTAATTAAGCCTTTAATTGCCCTTGTTTTATAATAGAGTTAAGGGCTTAATTTACTTTCAAATCCACTCCTAACCATGACAAATTTCAGTCATGAATAAGGGTCTCTATCACTGAGAAATTTGGTTACAGAGAGTATTAGCAACATTTCACTGAGAACAGCCATATTATGCTAAGTAGCTTTCAAACCCTGAAGCAACAAAAATTGTTAGGTAGAGAGTTTGTTACAAAATGGAGAAAGCTGAAAATAAAGAGAGGATGAGTATCAGGGACATGTTAAGAGATGTTTTGAATATAAAGAAAGTAATTTCACTTGGACGCTAAGTACTGCATAATGGTTAGAAAAGCTGTGGGGAAATTTCCCGTGTCTACAAATAAATTGGCCAGACTATCTAATAAGCTTGTTCCATATCCAGCTTCTGTGATAACAGTCCTGGAGATCAAAGAAATATATTTCAACTTCATGTTATAGAAAATTAGACTAGTCACTAAACCAAACGAAAACAAATACATATTTGTTTTTAGGGTGATCATTAATCAAACTTACTTATTTTTATTGCAGAGTACAGACCTTAATTTCCCATGTAAGAATCTGGAATGGCCTCTAGCTCATATGGTCTCTAGCTGATAATTGTGTTTTATGCAATACATTAAAAGGGAAAGAAAGAGCTCTCTTCTCTGACAGGTTTATATTTTTGCAGTTTACCTAAGCACATTGTGCTTCCAATAGCAGAATACCAAGTTAAATGCTGCTGACAGTTTTGAGCCACAGGAACATTGCTGGTGATAGATTAATTTCTGATGTTCGCTACCTTGAGAGGCTAAGAAGCACTTGTGCATTGAACATCTTGTTACTACAACTTGATCTACTTTTACCACGTGTTGTTTAAGTTTTTTAATCTAGACAGATAAACTTTTGGGTTTCCCTTGTCCTTGCTCACAGCCAGTTCCTCCTGCAACACCTCATATCTGTTCTGCAAGGCCACTGCAAGCAGTGCGCTTCTTACAGGAACACTCTTGCTCCGTTTGTTTCACTGGGCAGAAACCTGTTCCTATTTACTTTGCTCCTGTAGGTTAATATGGGAAGGCAGGAGGGCTTGCTGATGAGAGGATATGAAATCCTCTACTCCACTAAGAGTTACCCCCTGCTCCATTTTTGTAGAGATCAGTTTATTGATATGATCAATTTACCTCTCACTCTCGCTGATGTTTTAATCTACTTACATCTTCCCTGAGCTCTGTCACTTCATCTTAGAGCTGTGTCACCTGGCTGAGCAGGTCATCCATCTGTTCAAGAACCTCCCTAGACCTGCTGGACACACTTTTCTTAATGCACCCCAGGATGCTTTTGTCCCTCTTGGCTACAAGGGCACATTGCTGTCCTATGGATAACTTTGCAATAGGACTCCAAGGTGTTTCTCCATTGAGCTGCTTCCCAGTATCATGATCCCTAGTCTGTACTGGTCTCTGGTGTTAGCCCTATTCAGATGCAGGATTCTGAACTTGTCCTTAATGAACTTCATGATGTTCCTCTTTGATCAGCTCTCCAGCCTGTCCAGATCTCTGGCTGGTAGCTAAGCCTTCCAGTGTATCAGCCACCCCTCCCAGTTTGGTATTACCAGTGAACGTGCACACTCATCATCCAGGTTGTTGGTGAAGACATTGACCAATATTGAACACCACTATAATATAATGAAGCGTAACTGGTGAAATTAGTTTGATATTAATCCATGTTAGTTGAATGGCATGAAACAGTGTGATTTGGATCAAAATAAAATGAAAGGCAGTAGATTCCTTGTGCTTTTTATTTGCAGACACTATGAAGTTCAGAAGAAAATGAAAAACCTTTCAGAGTATCCTATGGTTGTTGAAAGCTCATTTCTTACAAAATCACTCTGATTAGAAAACTCCCATCCAGCTCTTTCTGCGATGTAAATCTGGTAAATACTTGTTCATATTAACTTTATAGTTCAAATCTCCCTCTTCAGGCTCTTTCTGTGGATAAGATATTTTTGTAATATCAATAAAATACATTCCTGCTGCATTATTTAAAGATATTACTGTGGGATTAAGCCTTCCCCCCCCACCTTTGATAGGCCTTCCTAGTATAAAAGTAAAGAACAGATGATTTAAAACTAAGATGTGCATGCCTACTTGTGTATTTGTATAGACAAATACATGTATAAGTAATATATATGTATGCATACGTGGTTAAGACTATTATTAAAGTAATAATTTAAAATAAATAAGAATGTAAATAATAATTAAAATAATAAATAATACTCAAATAATAATTAAAACAATACTATTATTACACATCATGTATAATACATACATGTATAAATAATTGGGTGCCAGTAGATGGTGCTCATTGTGTAGTAGAGTCCCTGTGGTTACTAAGACCAATAAAATTTCTTGTTGTGCAATGAAACTGATGTCTGTGCAACTCTTTACAGCTACTCTGAGCAGATGGTAGGAATGTTCTGTCTAATTTAGTGTGTAATGCTAGCTGGAAGACAGATTCATATATCTCAAAGATTTTCGAGAGACTCCTTTTACTGCCAAGAGAAGGAAAATGCTACCTCTCTTGTGAGTCACAGCTTGAAGTAAACACAGTCCCTCAAAAAGTGAAGGTATATTGGGAGAGATACAATGGGAAAAAAAAAAAGAAATAGATATGCATACTTGTGACCGGTTTAGGCTGTGCCTTTAAGAAAGGGACACTTTCTGAACACTCTGGCCGAATATTTTGGTATATAAATGAAAACAACGATATGCTAATCCAATTTCATTGGTGGAACCCGGCTGTAGGTTCTTGTTTAGTCTTTCAGTCGGGGGGGGGGCAGTGAGTCGTCTTTTCTTCTTCCCCCTGTGCTGTGAGCTGGCTCGTTTCTCTCTACGATTCTTGCTAACCAGATAAGAGAAAAACTAACTTTTGCATTTCGCTTTGAGCTTTAACAAAGTTTTCCCCTTTTAATTACCTTCCTTTCTCTTTTCTCTCTAACCCTTTTGGGAAAAAAGGGAGGTAGGGAGGGAGAAGGGAGGGGCAGGCCGAACCCCCCCTGGCGGCAGGGGGGTTGGGGAAAGGTTTCCTGTATTGCATACATTCCTGTATGCTTCTGTATATGTTGTAAATATTGTATGTTTTTGTACATATTCATTGCATTCCATATCTGCTTGTAAAATACAGCTTTCATCTGCTTCTCCGGCTGGGTTAGCTGTGGAATTCTTTTGTGTGGGGGGGAACCTTCCTACTCCACCACAATACTCTTGAAATTTCAAATTACTAACAGCAAGAATAAGGGGACACAGTCTCAAGCTGCAACAGGGGAAGTTTAGGCTGGAGGTGAGGAGAAAGTTCTTCACTGAGAGAGTCATTCGCCATTGGAATGGGATGCCCAGGGAGGTGGTGGAGTCGCCGTCCCTGGAGGTGTTCAAGAGGGGATTGGACGTGGCACTTGGTACCATGGTCTAGTCATGAGGTCTGTGGTGACAGGTTGGACTCGATGATCTTCAAGGTCTCTTCCAACCTTAGCAATACTGTGATACTGTAAGAGGAAAAAAAGTGGGTTGAGGGGAGAAAAGAGATAGGCAAAGAGTTACAAGAATGAAGGAAATACTGCCGGAGATGGGAAAACAGCAATTGGAACATATTAAAAAGAGCTGAATGTGAAGACGTGTAAAAAAGCATAAGAAAGATGTGTAAGAAGTGAACAGAAGATGTGTAAGAAAATGAATAGAGAAATATTAAGAAGTCAGATGATGCTAAGTGAGAGTAGTAGGTACAGGGAAAGCAGTCAATATTGGAAAAGGCAACATGTAAAGAAATTACTATGTGTATTATTATGAAATAATGATTATTGGTCTTTTGATCTCACATGTGCCAGTACTGCATTGGAGTAAGGTTTGAACAAGAAGAGGGAGGCTTAAATGCCTATCAGTTCTTGACCTGTATTCCCACTTAAAATTTTGAGACTATTAAATTTGTTTGTTTACTTTGATTAGAATACCTTGGGTTATGTCTGTCTCAAGCATTGCTTTCTGCTTGTCTCCTAGAAGACAGTTGTGTCTGGAGGCATATTGTCAGAGGTGCTGTTGTCTCTGTGTGGTAATTTACTATGCTCTTGTTTTTAGCTGTGATGTTGGACCCAGGGACATTGTCTAGAGTCCAACAGAAACACTCTGGTGACTGAATTGTGCCATGAGAGATCTGGATTGACACTGACTGTCTGGTGGCAAGGTTAATACATGGCAGGTGAGTATTGACACCAGTTCACCCAGCAGGTCATATTGCTAGCTCAGTTCCTATTTCTGTGGATTAAGCGAAGGCAGAAGTGTAGCTATGGGCCCAGACAACATTTGCACAGAAAGCTCCTACTAAGAAAGAGGTAGTAGGATGGGAAAGTAAGGCTTTCTTGTTCTTTTCCAGCAGTTGACCAATAGATGGAGAGAGGGATCCTTCTATACACCACCCATGACAAACCTGTGGTTCTCTGTTTCTCAGTCCTTTGGGGCTGAGGTCATTCCATAAAGGCAGCACAGTATCTTTGCATGGCAAAAAGAGTATCAATCGGGAGCTGGAATCCTGGAAATATTACAAGGTCTGAGGATGTCAAAGCTATTTGTTAGAACTCTGAACAGCACTGCAACTTCAGGATCTGAATAGGTAAATGTAACAGCTTCTATTTAAGATGTAATTTATGTTTAGGATCCTAAAACTTGCCCTGCTTACAAGAATAATGGTTAGAAGTTAAAGATGACAATTAGTAATTTCAAAAGCCAGAAATTTAATACAGTTTGGTTTTAACAACTGATTCCGTCTATGCCTTGCTGTATGGAATGAAAGATACAGAATAGATTAGATTAGAATAGAATAGAATAGAATAGAATAGAATAGAATAGAATAGAATAGACCAAGTTGGAAGAGACCTTCAAGATTATCGTGTCCAACCCATCAACCAATCCAACCCACCTACCAATCCAACCCACCTAAACAACTAAACCATGGCACCAAGCACCCCATCAAGTCGTCTCCTGAATACATCCAATGCTAGGGACTCCACCACCTTCCCGGGCAGCCCATTCCAATGGGCTGAAGGGTTAAATCTTGGAGAGCCGAGCTCCAAGCACTGCTGGCCTGATAAGAGGGGATAGTGTTGGCCTTGATGGCTTGTGAATTACGGTCCAGCAGTGTGGTTGGAGGAGGGCATACATTTGATGACGAATGGTTGTTATGACTGGAGTGTGTAACACTTGAGACAGACCAGATTGTTGTAACGGGGTCCCTGCTCCAGCAGTAGGCTGCTTTTGTATTGCATAAGCTTTTATAAAGAAGAATTTTGTGTAATAAACTGGACACCTAGCCTGCATCAGGCTGTGTCCCGTCTCTTAATCGCGGCAATCACTCTCTCTATGTAGAACTTCTTCCTAACATCCAGCCAAAACCTCCCCTGGTGCAGCCTGAGACTGTGTCCTCTTGTTCTGGTGCTGGTTGCCTGGGAGAAGAGACCAACATCCACCTGGCTACAACCTCCCTTCAGGTAGTTGTAGAGAGCAATAGGGTCACCCCTGAGTCTCCTCTTCTCCAGGCTAAGCAACCCCAGCTCCCTCAGCCTCTCCTCATAGGGCTTGTGTTCCAAGCCCCTCACCAACTTCGTTGCCCTTCTCTGGACATGTTCCAGCAACTCAACCTCCTTCCTAAACTGAGGGGCCCAGAACTGGACACAGGACTCAAGGTGTGGCCTAACCAGTGCAGTGTACAGAGGCAGAATGACCTCCCTGTTCCTGCTGGCCACACCATTCTTAATGCAGGCCAGGATGCCATTGGCCCTCTTGGCCCCCTGGGCACACTGCAGGCTCATGTTCAGCCTACCATCGACCAGTACCCCCAGGTTCCTCTCTGCCTGGCCACTCTCCAGCCACTCTGACCCCAGCCTGTAGCTCTGCCTGGGGTTGTTGTGATGTGTTAAATCTCATACCGTTGGATTTTGCCCATCTCTCCTGCCTGTTGAGGTCTGGCTTTATCATCCTCAGGCACTGCAGTTGCAGCAATAGAGTAATCCTACTCTGAACATAAAAAGGTGGTTCTGCACCATTTTGTGCATTTACAGGTTTCACACAATTCTTTCCTGTAGAGCTAGCATGCACCTGCTCCACAAGTGAAAATCATGGTGTTTATTTGCTTACAGGAGTACTGCAGCTGTTGGACAGCCCACTGTAGGCTGTCATTATTTTGAGGACCTCCAGCTAGCAGCCTGTTATGAAACAGGTGTTATGACCCACACAGTGTCCTGCAAAGACATTTAGGTGAGTGTGTAATGTGTTAGTAACTGGGCTGAGGAGAGTCTGATTCTTGTTCTAGCTCTGATTCAGTCACTCTTTCCCAAGTGTCCCTTTCATTAAGGATGTAAGTAGTACCTTGGAAATCAATGGAACTATTCATGAAGTTGGTCAGGAATGTACTTTAAATACATTGCTGAACTGGGACCATTCTGCACCATCTAAATGATTATGCTCTATTCAGGACAATGGGAAATTAGTCTTACTGTTATTTTAAAATTACTTAGAAAATTATTCTATTTGCCTTTAAGTGTCTTCTGTTGAAAAATGAGTATTCCAAGCAAAATACAGAGAATCACTACTTAAAACACTGTAAAATATATATATATATATATAAAAGTTTTCTTGTATTGTTTTGACAACATTGCACTTGTGATGCTGTACCAATAAAAATAAGGAAATTGATTCTTGCTCTAGAATTGCTTGTTCAGAGTACAGTATAGAAACTGATTTTTCTTTAATGGAATGGTTGAAAGAAAAAGAAGTGAAGATTGTTTGTGTTTCATTCCTTAAAAAAAAGAGGAGAAAATTGGATTTCCCCTGGGAACACTTACTGGGACCAGTTTTGTTCAATATCTTTATCAGTGACCTGGATGGGAGGATTGAGTGTACACTCAGCAAGTTCACTGATGGTGAACCCACTGGGTGGGTGGCTGATATCCCATCAGGCTTTGCAGCCATCCAATGAGATCTGGGCAGGCTGAGGACTGGGTAAAGGCAAACTTCATGAAGTTCAATAAGGACAAATACATCTGGGGAGGAATAACAGCAGAAACCAGCACAGGTTAGGGGCTGCCCTGCTGGAAAGCAGCTCCATGGAGAAAGACCTTGGAATGCTAGTGGACAGCAAGCTCAGCATCGGACAGCAATGTGCTCTGGTGGCCAAGAGAGCCAATGGTATCTTGGGGTGCATCAACATAAGTTTGTCTAGCAGGTCTGTGGAGGTTCTTCTCATCCTCTACTCTGCCCTGGTGAGACCACACCTGGAGTGTTGTGTCCAGTTTTGGGTTCCCCAATTCAAGAGAGACAGAGACCTGCTGGAGAGAGTCCAAGGGAGAGCCATGAGGATGATTAGGGAACTTGAGCATCTCCCCTGTGAAGAGAGACTGAGAGCCCTGGAGCTGTTTAGTCCTGAGAAGAGGAGACTGAGAGGGGATCTCATCAATGTCTATAAATATCTGAGGGGTGGGTGTCAAGTGGAGGGGGCCAGTCTTTGATGGTGCACCATAATAAGACAGGGAACAGTGGATACAAATTTAAATATAAAACATTTCAGCCCAACGTGAGGAGAAACTTCTTTATGGTGAGGGTCACAGAGCACTGGAGCAGGCTGCCCAGGGAGACTGTAGAGCCTCTTCTCTGGAGACTCAAAACCCACCTGGATGCATTCCTTGCAGACTATTCTGGGTGATCTTGCTTTTGGCAGGGGGATTGGACTCTGAAGGTCCTTTCAAACCTCTAACATTCTGTGATTCTATGATTGTTGTATTGCGATATTCTTGAACCAATACTGAGTGCCAGACCCGATTGTAGTTTAGTTTATATATCCTAGAAAAGAGTAAAGGGCCCTCTGCAAAGAACAGAGAATGACATAGAAGCAATAAATGTCTACCTACTATTTTTTTCTTTTCTTATCAGTGGACAAACACTGGCAGGAAAGAGGAAGGAGTAAAGACTGGTAACAGATATGTCTAGGTTGAGTCAAGGGAAATTCAAAACTGCTGCATTCTATAGCATTTTGATTAAGTGATAAGAAAAGAAGTTGGGTAGGTCAGAAAACTTTCTCTTTTTTCCCAGTATATGTCATTCTTTCTTCCCTCAGGATGTCACCTGAGGAGGTCATTCTGGCTGTGCCTGAAGTTTCTGCAATACCTTTCAGAGCAAGAGTGCAATGTTCAAAAGAACACTGTTTGTACAAAGGAATGAGGTATTAGAGCATTCAGGTAGAAGGGACTTGGAATATCACCTGACTTGTCCTGCAAGAATATTAGGCTGATGGTAGCTGATGACAACTGGCTGATGATTTTCAAGGCACTACTTACATCCTTGGTCTCTGTCCAGGGGAGTTTTCGAGTGGTTTGCTAATTGTAACTATCTGTATAATCTTGTAACTCCTGGATATTTTGTACATATTCATTGCATTCCACTGCAGAGTGTAGTTCTTGCTTGTAAACATAGTTTCCATTTGCTTCTAACTTAGTTGGTCTGGCAAAATTAATGCTGGAGGGGAAATATTAATCCACCACATCACAGAAATAACTCTGTGCCTATTCAATGTGGGGCAATTCCTTGATTGATTAATTCCTGCTCAGATTAAGGAAGCAAAATGAAGCTGTTTTGGGTTTTGTGGCATTTGATATATTCTGCTCTGACAGTGATACTGGTGGTGCATGTCAGTGATGATTGATAAGCTAGGTAGATACGTGGCATATAAGACATTTCTTTAGTTTAAATACAAGCTGAAAATGATGTATGATCATTGCTTGGGATTTCTTTGGTTGA
Organism: Picus viridis; assembly: GCA_033816785.1. Taxonomy (NCBI): domain Eukaryota; kingdom Metazoa; phylum Chordata; class Aves; order Piciformes; family Picidae; genus Picus; species Picus viridis. The sequence continues at coordinate 3,995,845 of CM066575.1, forward strand.
AAAGATATGATAATGTGACTGTAACTGTTCCTGCAGAGAGATATGAAATCAGCATTCCTGTTAGAGAGAGTTATGTGAACAGCCGGGACCCCCAAATGATTTATTTGCCACGAGTGATTCTGCTTTTGGTGATAATAAATGTGTGCCTGTTGATGGCACTGTACTGAGAGAGACGAGCAGCGAATAGGTGTTCTGTTTTCAGACGTAGCAGGAGACGCTGGAGATCTAGTTCTAATTCAAATGCAGAAATTTCTAGTGATGAGGAAGACACAGAAACAGGACAAACAGGGCAAACAGCTGGAAACAGGCAGACTGGAGTTAATGGGAAGGGAGCTCTGAGTGAGATCGACAGCACTTCTGGTGTTCAGCCCGCGGTGGAGCAGACGCAGCCCACAATGGCAGCGCCAGTAGCCAATAGGGAGAGAAAAGCTTCACCGGCAGCTGTGAGTCAGGCAGCCGCTCGGTCCCAAAGTCCACCTGCCGATGCTGTTTGTGTGCAAAGCCCCTCTGCTTCTGCAAAGTCTGCTGTAAATTTAAACGCAGCTCCAGTTAAACAAATGGCAGCTTTGGATACAAGGGGTAGGCGCAAGGCAGAGGCAGAGGAAGAACAGCAAGATCCCCCTGCTGGTCAGGGACCTTCTGTTAAAAAGGATCCTTCTGAAGATGGAGAGAAAGTCTGCCTTAGAGATACAGCTGAATTACCGAGGCCATCAATGGATAGTGGAGATGCAGGACAGGATATAGGTTGTGGTATGTCAGGAGCTAATGGAGGTGCTTCTGAACTTAAAGAGTATCATCAGGATTATGGGGACAGCCAATTCAAGAAGATGAGGATGATGAAGATGTCATACAGTCAGCTAATGCAACCAGATAGATTAAGCATGCAAGAAAGCATTACATTAGAGGGGAGAAAGAGCCAATTGGTTGGGATGTGCTACGGTACAGAGCCCCCTGCTTTATCCCTCAAAGGGAAAAAGATTCTAGGAAGGGAGTTGGCAGGTTTCATTGATAGGGCTTTAAACTAGATTCGAAGGGGGTAGGGGCAGAAACCAGTTCCTCCAGGCAGGAGTCTGGGGGTGATAAGCTGGAATCAGGGGTGAAACCAGCAGCCCAGCTGAAGTGCATGTACACTAATGTGCACAAAGTATGGGCAACAAACAAGAAGAGCTGGAAGCCTTGTTGCAGCAGGAAAGTTATGATGTAGTTGCCATCATAGAGACATGGTGGGATGACTCACATGACTGGAGCGCTGCAGTTGGTAGCTACAGGCTCTTCAGGAGAGACAGGCAAGGAAGGAGGGGTGGAGGGGTGGCCCTGTACATCAGGGAGGCACTAGATGCCATTGAGATGGAGATCAGGGACAAACGGATTGAGTGCTTGTGGGTGAAAATTAGAGGGAAGACCAGCAGGGCAGACATCCTGGTTGGAGTCTGTTATAGACCACCCAACCAGGAGGATGATGTTGATGAAGCATTCTATAGGCAGCTTAAGGCTGTCTCAAGATCGCCTGACCTCGTTCTCATGGGTGACTTCAACCTGCCTGATATCTGCTGGGATCTCAACACAGCAGAGAGGAGGCAGTCTAGAAGGTTCTTAGAGTGCATGGAGGACAGCTTCTTATCCCAGGTGCTACGTGAGCCTACCAGGGGTAAGGCTATGCTTGACCTCCTCTTCACCAAAAGGGAAGGGCTGGTGGGTGATGTGGTGGTCGGAGGGTGTTTGGGGTCCAGTGACCACGAGATAATTGAATTCACTACTCAGCCAAGCTAAGAGGGGCAGCAAGAAGACCTCCACTCTGGAGTCTGGTGGGTGGACTTCAGGTTACTCAAGGAACTAACTCAGAAGGTTCCTTGGGATACAGACTCTGATCTTGATCTCAGTTGGAAACACCACGGCGAGATGTTCTGATCTTGCTGGGCTCATGATTTGTCAGGACATCAAGGCAGAGATGCAACCTACCAGTGGGCTCGTGACAGATCCATAGACGTTTCCATGGATGCTATCACACAAGTCATCTATGACTGTGACATTTGTGCTGCTATTAAGCAGGAAAAGCTAATTAAGCCCTTGTGGTATGGTGATAGATGGTCCAAGAATAGAATAGAATAGAATAGAATAGAATAGAATAGAATAGAATAGAATAGAATAGACCAGACCAGGTTGGAAGAGACCTTCAAGATCATTGCGTCCTACCCATCAACCAATCCAACCCACCTAAATAACTAAACCATGGCACCAAGCACCCCATCAAGTCTCCTCCTGAACACCTCCAATGATGGTGACTCCACCACCTCCTCAGACAGCCCATTCCAATGGGCAATCACTCTCTCTGTATAGAACTTCTTCCTAACATCCAGCCTAAACCTTCCCTGGTGCAGCCTGAGACTGTGTTGTCTTGTTCTGGTGCTGGCTGCATGGGAGAAGAGACCAACCTCTGCCTGGCTACAACCTCCCTTCAGGTAGTTGTAGAGAGCTGTAGAGAGCAATAAGGTCACCCCTGAGTCTCCTCTTCTCCAGGCTAAGCAACCCCAGCTCCTTCAGCCTCTCCTCGTAGGGCTTGTGTTCCAAACCCCTCACCAACTTTGTTGCCCTTCAAGTATGGTGAAGCTTGGCAGGTTGACTACATCACTCTACCACGTTCTCGTTCTGGTAAGCAGTATGTGCTTACTATGGCAGAGGCAAACACTGGATGGTTAGAAACTTATCCAGTTCCACATGCAACTGCACACAACACCATTCTTGGTCTGGAGAGACAAATCCTGTGGAGACACAGAACTCCATAGAGGATTGAGTCAGACAATGAAACTCACTTCAAATACACTCTTGTAAAGAACTGGGCCAAAGAGCACAGCATGGAGTGGATATTCCACATCCCCTACTATGCACCAGCTGCAGGGAAGATTGAATGCCACAACAGTTTGCTGAAGACCACTCTCAAAGCCATGGGGGGTGGATCTTTGAAAAACTGGGAAAAACATTTACACAAGCAACCTGGCTGGAAAATAGTAGAGGCTCAGTGAACCGAGCTGGACCTGCACACTCAGATCTGCTACAGAAAGTAGAAGGTGATAGAGTTCCTGTTGTTAGAGAAAAGAACCTGTTAGGTAAAACTGTTTGGGTATTTTCTCCCTCAGGAGAGGCCAAATCTGTCCAAGGGGTGGTTTCTGCTGAAGGTCCTGGTCACACTTATGGGGTAATGCAAGAGAATGGAGAAATTCAGTGTGTTCTACAAAAAAAATCTACCTTTAGCTGAAAGAGTTTAATTTCATAATGTTGTACACTGTGACCGGTTTAGGCTGTGCCTTTAAGAAAGAGACACTTTCTGAACACTCTGGGCGAATATTTTGTGTGTGGGGGGGAACCTTCCTACTCCACCACATACACGTACAGCACCGAGCCCAAAGGAAGAATCACACCCAGGAAGCGACTCTGTGCTATTGCAACAGGACAAGGGGTAATGGCTTTAAACTAAAAGAGGATAGATTCAGACTAGATATAAGGATGAAATTTTTATGATGAAGGTGATGAAACAATGGCACAGGCTGCTCATAGAAGTGGTAGAAGCCCTGTCCCTGGAGATATCCAAGATCAAGTTGAACAGGGTTCTGAACAACCTTATCTGATTGAACATGTCCCTGATGATTATGGTGGTGGGGAAAGTGGGTTGGGCATTGGACTTGAGGACCTTTAAAGGTCTCTTCCAACCCAAACTACTCTATGATTCTTCAATGACCTTTAAAGGTCTCTTCCAATCCAAACTACTCTATGATTCTTCAATACCAGAAAAACATTTATCTGTCGTGTCCAAATGACACTTTATATTTCAATGACAACTTGACAAAGAAATATTTTCTACCCAGTAGTTAAATAACTGCTTTTGTAGTATGGAACAAAAATTGAAGGATGAAACCTAGCATGAAAAATTGCAGTGTTCCATCCCTGTCATAAAACTCTGCATCATTGGATAATGATAATATGGTTTAAATATCATTTTCAAGAGAAAAAGCACCACTTTTCTGTGCAGACTGCACATTATGGGTGTTACTCTGGCTGTGGTTTTCCAACAGCATCATTCTGGATAAAATGTAGCCTTATTTTCCTCCTGAGTGTCTTCATGTGAATCTCTGCTCCTGTGATAGAAGGTGAGTTTAGTGCTTGCAGTATTTGCCTGGAGAAATTGGCTGATACCCAAAAAATTCATGGTTAATGCCGGTTTGTAACATGCTCTCTGGTGTCTGACACATGCCATTACTTGCCAATGTTCAGGTCATATTTGATTCAAGTGTCTTCACACAGACTTCATAAACCCACATCAAAGCTTATAAACTGTGGAATCACTGTCACTGAGCAGATAATGTCAGTGCTAGTCTGTTTTACCACATTTTTTCATCTTTCTTTCAGAATTCACTATAGGAAGAGAATACCTCTCAGCTTTACCACCACAAGTTGAAACAAGTTGTTATGAACAGAAGAGTCCACTTAGGTTTTCATGCCTGCTATAGCATGTGCTATGCAATTACAACTTGAGTTTGAAAAGCAATTGTTCATTTCCAAAACAATACTCATAGCATTCTGGTAGAGAAAACTCAATTTTCAGGTTGGATTGACTGCTCTGAATTACTTGTGTTGAAGAAACGATCATCATTTTGAGATTCAGTGTTCCTTGCAATATTTCCAGTATGTATTCATTTACACTAGGATGAAAAGAATTATTTCTCACTCCATCTCTGACAGTTCTTCTTTCTGTCATAACAGAAATAATTTCAATGTTCTTAGCAGATCGCATCATCCATTCATAGTTGCAATAAACTATAGTGCACTGGAGGACAAAAGTATAATTTTTCAACAAAGATTACATCAAAGTTCTTGTGGAGATCTCAGATGAATCAACATTAGCTCTTATGGAAGGAAATGCCTGCATTAGGAATGGTGTGGCCAGCAGGGGTAGGGAGGGCATTGTGCCCCTGTACTCTGCTTTGGTTAGACTGCACCTTGAGTCCTGTGTCCAGTTCTGGGCCCCTCAGTTTAAGAAGGACATCGAGACACTTGAACATGTCCAGAGAAGGGCAACAAGGCTGGGGAGAGGCCTTGAGCACAAGCCCTATGAGGAGAGGCTGAGGGAGCTGGCGTTATTTAGCCTGGAGAAGAGGAGGCTCAGGGGTGACCTCATTGCTCCCTACAACTACCTGAAAAGTGGTTGTAGCCAGGAAGGGGTTGGCCTCTTCTCCCTAGCAACCAGCACCAGAACAAGGGGACACAGCCTCAAGCTGCACCGGGGGAAGTTTAGGCTGGAGGTGAGGAGAAAGTTCTTCACCGAGAGAGTGATTCGCCATTGGGATGTGCTGCCCAGGGAGGTGGTTGAGTCTCTGTCCCTGGAGGCGTTCAAGAGGGGACTGGATGTGGCACTTGGTGCTATGGTCTAGTCGTGAGGTATGTGGTGCCAGGTTGGACTCGATGATCTTCAAGGTCTCTTCCAACCTTAGCAATACTGTGATACTTTGTGATACTGTGAAATCTACATATCCTTATACTTCCTGCCAAAGATTTAACTACTGCTATAAAAAAAAGAAAAAAAATTGAAAAATTCTGTTGAATTATGCAAGTGCTAAATGCAAGTAAATTTCAGCAAACCACTGGAACTTTTTTCCATCTAAATCAAACCACTGAAATTGGTATGCTTCGAATTCTTGCTGCTTTACAGAAACCTAGATCAAGGCATATTTGAAAAAGTAATTTAATAGATCATATTTTGAAATTTAATAGTTTAATTCTTTCGGCTAAACAGCATTTTCATGGGCAAAAGTTTTTTCCACTGAAGATAAATATTTTAGGTCTTTCTACCTTCATTACTTACTTATGAACTTTGCTAGGATTGTCTTGTTCAACTAGGAAGAAAAAGTGGAGTTTCCTTTCATGAAGAGCCAGCAGTGCGCCCAGGTGGCCAAGAAGGCCAATGGCATCCTGGTCTGCATTAGGAATAGTGTGGCCAGCAGGAGTAGGGAAGTCATTGTGCCCCTGTACTCTGCATTGGTTAGGCCACACCTTGAGTCCTGTGTCCAGTTCTGGGCCTCTCAGTTTAGGAAGGACATCGAGACACTTGAATGTGTCCAGAGAAGGGCAACAAGGCTGGGGAGAGGCCTTGAGCACAGCCCTATGAGGAGAGGCTGAGGGAGCTGGGGCTGTTTAGCCTGGAGAGGAGGAGGCTCAGGGGCGACCTTATTGCTCTCTACAGCTATCTGAAAGGTGGTTGTAGCCAGGAAGGGGTTGGTCTCTTCTCCCAGGCAACCAGCACCAGAACAAGAGGACACAGTCTCACGCTGCAACAGGGGAAGTTTAGGTTCGAGGTGAGGAGGAAGTTCTTCACTGAGAGAGTCATTCATCCTTGGAATGTGTTGCCCAGGGAGGTGGTGGACTCACCATCCCTGGAGGTGTTTAAGAGGGGATTGGATGTGACACTTGGTGCCATGGTCTAGTCCTGAGGTCTGTGGTGACAGGTTGGACTCGATCTTTGAGGTCTCTTCCAACCTTGGTGGTACTGTGATGCTGTGAAGTAATTTGTATAACTATTCTTTTAAACAATTAAACTCTGATTTTTCTTTTTTTTTTTTTTTTCTAAGAACATTCAATAATTAAAAGGTTGCCATATTTCTACCTTTAATAAATGTTTCTGTTATGTCTTTAGATGCTGTTTGCCAAACTGAACCACTGTGAGCTTTTGAAAAAATTGTTACTCTTTTATTTTAAAAATTCCATTCAGTTCTTGTGGATGCCTGTGAGAGACTGAATCTTGTCTCTCTTGATGTGACACAACAAAGATAAAATCACCCTTGCTGCTTGCCCAGACAATAGCTGATGTGTATTGGGCAGAGCCACTGGAATGACTCACTGGAAGGTGCATAGATAAAGAATGTGCACCAGACTGCAGCTGTCCTGGAAATGGACAGAGGCCACTGCTTCCCATACTCTCTGGAATATACATACCTAAAAACTATATGAAGGATCTGAGCAACTACTGGCTTGAGAGAAGGAAAACATGAGAGAAGGAATAGCCCGGGGCAATGCTGCTCTGAAGAAAAAGAAGAGAATACCAGGAGAGAAAAATGACAGAGACATCACCATGGAGCCTGGAAGGAGCAGCCCAAGAGGAACCCTCTCTCCATGTCCAAAGTTCTGCCTGCTACAACTCATGGAACTGAAGAGGCTGCTCAGAGGACAGTGCAGACAACAAGGACAACATCTCCTCCATGCCAAAGCTGCAGCAGCCTTCCTCCACAGACCCAAATTGTCCTGGGGGATGAGAGGTGTGGTAATATAATTCCTTTCCTCTTGTCTCTCCCTCTTCTCTCTCTCTGTTTTCTCTCGCTCCCCTTCTGATCCATCCACTTTATTCTGTTAATAAATAGCCTCAAGGGCTGTTGATATTTTGGCCTGGTTTGTGCCTCTAGTTTCATAACACAGGAATATTCAAAAGAACTGAGGCTCTTTCCCTCTCTGCATCGAGACAATGCCTTTTCTCCTTTCTGAGTATTCACTATAATACCTTAAGGCATACATACAAAATGCAAATATTTAGCTGCCTTCAGCCCTAATAACTGAAGGACAGAGCTAAATAGAAATGTCATCCCTCTGTTCCCAGAGCAAGTGGTCAGTGTAAGGCTTTGTAATACATTCTTAAGAGGAAAGGCTATAGTCTGTTACATTGAATGTGGCAGCAAAGAAAACGTTTATTTTTAAAGGATCATCTGTTTATTCTGCTGGCCAGAAATATCTACATCCTCTGTAGTTTTACTGTGATGCAACAAGGCCTAAAGGGAAAACCAAACCAAACCAAGAGCTTGGAGGAAGTGTCTAAATAATTTTGCAAATATTGGTGATTTTACTAATAGAAAGTGGCTATTGAATTTCATCTGCCAGTATATTGCTCAGTTTCAAAAGGTCCTTCTAGTACTCTTCACAGGCAGCTTTCATTTTTATGGTCATGACTGATATAATTTCAGGTTTATCCCCTCACTAAATCATCCCTTTTTCCTCATCAGTTTATGAATATGCTTGAGCTACAGTACTCATGGGCATTCACTACTGGCTTTGTAAAAGTTCATGTTAAATTCTTATCTGTTCCATCTGCAAGGAGTTATTTATTCGAGGGAATGTACCTTTCATAGAATCATAGAATCATAGAATCAGTCAGGGTTGGAAGGGACCACAAGGATCATCTAGTTCCAACCCCTGCCATGGGCAGGGACACCCTACACTAGATCACACTGGCCAGAGCCTTGTCCAGCCTGGTCTTAAACACCTCCAGGGACTGGGCCTCAACCACCTCCCTGGACAACCCATTCCAGGGCTTCACCACTCCCATGGTAAAGAACCTCTTCCTCACATCCAGCCTGAATCTCCCCATTTCCAGCTTCATTCCATTCCCCCTAGTCCTATCACTACCTGAGATCCTGAGAAGTCCCTCCCCAGCCTTCCTGTAGGCCCCTTCAGATACTGGAAGGCCACAATGAGGTCACCTCAGAGCCTTCTCTTCTCCAGACTGAACAGCCCCAACTCCTTCAGTCTGTCCTCATAGGAGAGGTGCTCCAGCCCTCTGATCATCCTCGTGGCCCTTCTCTGGACACGCTCCAGCACGTCCACATCTCTCCTGTAATAGGGGCTCCAGAACTGGACGCAGTACTCCAGGTGGGGTCTCACCAGAGCTGAGTAGAGGGGGAGAAGCACCTCCCTTGACCTGCTGGCCACACTTCTCCTGATGCAGCCCAGGATCTGATTGGCTTTCCGGGCTGCAAGCACACATTGAGAGCTCATGTTGAGCTTCTCATCCCCCAGCACCCCCAAGTCTCTCTCCTCAGGGCTGCTCTCCAGCCAGTCCCTGCCCAGCCTGGATTTGTGCCTGGGATTGCCTCGACCCAGATGCAGGACCCTGCACTTGGTCTTGTTGAAGCTCATGAGGTTGGCTTGTGCCCACCTCTCCAGCCTGTCCAGGTCCCTCTGGATGGCATCCCTTCCCTCCAGCGTGTCCACTGCACCACACAGCTTGGTGTCATCAGCAAACTTGCTGAGGGTGCACTCGATGCCACTGTCCATGTCACCCACAAAGATGTTGAACAAGACAGGTCCCAGGACTGATCCCTGAGGGACTCCGCTTGTCACTGGCCTCCACTGGGACATGGACCCATTGACAGTCATTCTTTGGGTGCAGCCATCAAGCCAGTTCTTTATCCATCTAGTGGTCACCCATCACACCCATGTGTCGCCAGCTTGGAGACCAGGAGGTGGTGCGGGACAGTGTCGAAGGCTTTGCTCAAGTCCAGGTAAACGACATCAGTTGCTCGCCCCTCATCTATTAATGCTGTCACCTGATCATAGAAGGCCACCAGGTTTGTCAGGCAGGATCTGCCCTTGGCAAAGCCATGCTTACTCTTCCCAATCACCTCTTCACTATTCTTCTGAGTCATTAGTGCCTCCAGGAGGATCTGCTCCATGATCTTTCTGGGCACAGAGGTGAGACTGACTGGCCTGGAGTTCCCCGGTTCCTCCTTCTTGCCCTTTTTGAAAATGGGAGCAATGTTTCCCCTTTTCCAGTCTGTGGGGACTGCCCCAGGCTGCCAGGACTTCTGGAATATAATAGAGAGGGGTTCAGCAACCTCATCTGCCAGTTCTCTCAGCACCCGTGGGTGTATCCCGTCGGCTCCCATGGACTTGAACACTTTCAGGTTCTTCAGGTGATCACCAACCTGAGCTTCACTTATGATGGGCAGTTCTTCCTCCCCGTCCCTGGCATCGTCTCCCATGACACCAGGAGTGTGGCTGGAGGCCCTTGCAGTGAAGACTGAGGTAAAGAAGTGATTGAGTACCTCAGCCTTTTCCACATCACTTGTGACCATGTCACCACTTTCCTTTCTGAGGGGGCCCACACCTTCCCTAGTCTTCTTCTTGCCATTAATATACCTATAGAAATTCTTAGTGTTCCCTTTAACCCCCCTGGCTAGATTCAGTTCAAACTCTGCTTTGGCTTTCCTAACCAGGCCTCTTGCTGCTCGGGCAGCTTCCTTATATACCCCTGTTCTATCTGTCCTTCCTTCCACTTCCTGTAGAGTTTCTTTTTAAGTGATAGTGTGTCCAGCAGCTCCTTGTTCATCCAGGCAGGCCTCCTAGCATTCCTTCCTGCTTTTCTCCTTATAGGTATACATAGCTCCTGGACACAGAGGAGGTGGTCCTTGAATACTGACCAGCTGTCCTGGGTCCCTCTTCCCTCCAGGGCTTCATCGCACAACACTTTGGCTAGCAGCTCCCTGCAGCGATCGAAGTCTGCACGCCTAAAGTCTAGGGTCCTAAGCTTAGAATATGTCCTCCTGATTGCCCTGAGGAGATTAAATTCAACTGCTTCATGGTCACTGCAGCCAAGGCCGTCTCTGAGCCTCACATTTGTTACCAGCCCTTCCCTGTTGGTGAGAACAAGGTCCAGTGTAGCACCTTTTCTTGTTGGTTCCTCTACCATTTGGAGGAGGAAGTTGTCTTCTATGCAGTCCAGGAACATCCTGGATTGCTGATGCCTTGCTGTGTTGTCCCTCCAACAGATGTCAGGGTGGTTGAAATCCTCCATGAGGACCAGGGCTTGTGACCTGGAAGCCGCTTCTATTTGCCTGTGCAGAGCCTCATCTGCTTGGTTCTGCTGGTCAGGTGGCCTGTAGGAGACCCCCACAGTAATATCTCCTTCCCCTGTCTTGCCTTTAATTCTAACCCATAAACTCTCAACCAACTCATCATGCCTCCCCAGGTGGAGTTCTGCTGATTCCAGCTGGTTGTTGACATAGAGGGCAACACCTCCTCCTCTCCTTCCCTGCCTATCCTTCCTAAAAAGCTTATACCCGTAACTGCTTACTCTTTTTAGAATAGAATAGAATAGAATAGAATAGAATAGAATAGAATAGAATAGAATAGAATAGAATAGAATAGAATAGAATAGAATAGAATAGAATAGAATAGAATAGAATAGAATAGAATTACCAAGGTTGGAAGAGACCTTGAAGATCATCGAGTCCAACCTGTAACCACAACCTCACAACTAGACCATGGCACCAAGTGCCACATCCAGTCCCCTCCTGAACGCCTCCAGGGACGGAGACTCCACCACCTCCCCAGGCAGCACATTCCAATGACGAATCACTCTCTCGGTGAAGAACTTTCTCCTCACCTCGAGCCTAAACTTCCCCTGGTGCAGCTTGAGACTGTGTCCCCTTGTTCTGGTGCTGGTTGCCAGGGAGAAGAGGCCAACCCCTTCCTGTCTACAACCACCCTTCAGGTAGTTGTAGAGAGCAATGAGGTCGCCCCTGAGCCTCCTCTTCTCCAGGCTAAACAGCCCCAGCTCCCTCAGCCTCTCCTCATAGGGCTTGTGCTCAAGGCCTCTCCCCAGCCTTGTTGCCCTTCTCTGGACACGTTCAAGTGTCTCAATGTCTTATAGGCTTTGCTAAGTGTCCAGTGGAAATTTTGGTTGATCAAACTTGTTTACTCCTTCAAGGAATACCAATACACCTGTAAGGCAGGAATTGTGAAAACAATATTCTATATATCCATTTTAAAACATGGCAAAATTTTAAGCCTGCTTCTTCTGCATTGTTTCTAAGGAAGACTGAGAATGCTTTGATTGTTTTTTTTCCCACTTGTATCACCACTCACTTCAGCATTAAAAGTTGTTTTTTTTCCCCTATGATTCAAAGATTTCCTTCTGTCTGCTTCCTTTTATTCACTTGTTTAATGGTTGCCTATGTAGTGAAGAAACCACTGTAGTGTATTGACTGCATCTATATTTTCCATTCCATTTGCACATATAGCAGGGAATAAATCATGCAGAAGAATAACAGGTCGTTATATTGCCTTATCTGACTGGAAATTAACTGTCTCACAGTAAAGTCCTTGTAGGAATCCTGTCTACCAATCCTGGATGCAAATCACCTTGTGATTAGATCATGAATCGAGATGTGCCCTCAACAAAGGATAACCAGACTGCAGCTGGCCTACAATAATGGCCCAAAGACTCAGCCATCACACCTTTAGGACAAGATCATTTCCAGCTATCAGATAACCCAGGGAGGGAGGATGGTGAGACAATGGATGCACCACCTGTGTAGTGAGTGTGTGGATAGGCAGATGGAGAAGGAGGAGGCAGAGGCCTCTTCCCCCTCTTCATCCAGACCCTGCCCAAACTCACCTGAGTACACAGAAAGATTTCCTGGGGAACGATATCTGGATATTTACCTAAAGACGATTTCCCGGACCGATTTCCCGGTGAACAATACTGGGACACTTAACTAAGGATGATCTCCCAGAACAATGTCCTGTGGAACAACACCTGGACATCTCGCCTAAGGACTATTTCCCGGACCGATTTCCCAGTGAACAATACTGGGACACTTAACTAAGGATGATCTCCCAGAACGATGTCCTGGGGAACAACACCTGGACATCTCGCCTAAGGACTAAAAAACTGTATAAAAAGACCTGAGCAACACTGTCAAGTCAGAAGAAAGCAGACGGCACCACACGTGGGAAACATCACAGAGCAACCCCACGGACCAACCCCATGGACCTTGGACTCTGAAAACCCTCTCTCCACCTCTGACCTTTGGTAATATAACCCCTTTCCTATTTTCTCCTTCTTCTCCCTATTCCTTCTCTTTCTCCCTCTCTATTTTTCCTCTCTCTCTCCCTCTGTTTCTAATCCATCCTCTGTATTTGTGTAATCAATAGTCTAGCTGTTGATATTTTGGCCTCGTTTGTGCCTCTAATTTCACAACACGGGAATATTCATTAAAAACCTCAATCTCTTTCCCTCTCCGGATCGAGACAGTCCTTAAAGAAGGAGAGTAGTTACCCAAACTAGTTCCATATTTAATTTCTTCTTGGTCAGTCTCTCATTATGAGTGCATGCCAGGTTTTCCACAGCATCAAAGGAAAACTCATCCATTTAATAATGCAATAGTCTATAAAGCAGCTGTCACAGCAGTAATGACAACCACTTTAAAATCTGAGCTTTTCTGTGCTGATGTGAGTCATTAGTCTTTCAGCCCATTATGTAGAATGCAGTAAGTAGAACCTCAAATTATTTTTAATTGGCGATGCTTCATCTGTGCCTTGCGCTATCCTACTTCTCAAGAACTGGCACAGCTTTTCATTTAATTGCTGATGCTTCTTCGTGTTCTGTTTGGTGCTCTTCCTGTCTTAGGAGTCTAGGGAATGAGTTAGAGTTGCCAGCACCTCAGAAGTTTTGGATTAGACTAATAGTTTTCACTCTCTGGATTAACCTTTTATTCCCTGGCAATTATGTCGGTACTTAATAGTCAGTGCAAAAGTGTTGTACGAACCAATCTTACTTTGTTTTCCTTCTCGATTGAGAAAATGTCAGTAGCCAAATGCAGAGCCTGGATAACAGCTGGTCAGTAGTGTTATGTCTTGCCAAACATTACTCCAAGCTTGATAGAGAACAGTTAACTAACATACACCTGTGAACAGATATTATCCATTTTCACAGAATGTATGTTTGAACAGGTGAAGAAATAACAGAAATCATAGAATTGTTACAGTAGGAAGGGACCTCAAGGATCATTCAGTCCCAAGCCCCCTCCCATGGGCAGGGACACCTCACACTACAGCAGGCTGCTCAGAGCAGCATCCAGCCTGGCCTTAAACACCTCCAGAGATGCGGTTTCTAACATCTCCCTGGGCAACCTGTGCCAGTGTCTCACCACCCTCATGGGGAAGAACTTCTTCCTAACATCCAATATGAATCTACCCACTTCTACTTTTATTCCATTCCCCCCAGTCCTATCACCCTTGACAGCCTAAAAAATCCCTCCCCAGCTTTCTTGTAGCCTCCTCCAGATACTGGAAGACCACAATTATGTCTCCTCAGAGTCTTCTCTTCTCCAGACTGAACAACCTTCCAGCTCCAGCCTTCTGATCATCGTTCCAGCACCTCCAGATCCCTCTTGTAATAGGGGCTCCAGAACTGGAGGCAGTACTCCAGGTGGGGTCTCACCAGAGCTGACTAAAGGGGGAGAATCACTTCCCTTGACCTGCTGGCCACACTTCTCCTGCTGCAGCCCAGGATCTGATTGGCTTTCCGGGCTGCAAGTTCACATTGAGAGCTCCTGTTGAGCTTCTCGTCCCCCAGCACCCCCAAGTCTCTCTCCTCAGGGCTGCTCTCCAGCCAGTCCCTGCCCAGCCTGCATTTGTGCCTGGGATTGCCTCGACCCAGATGCAGGACCCTGCCCTTGGTCTTGTTGAAGCTCCTGAGGTTGGCTTGTGCCCACCTCTCCAGCCTGTCCAGGTCCCTCTGGATGGATCCCTTCCCTCCAGCCTGTCTGCTGCACCACACAGCTTGGTGTCATCAGCAAACTTGCTGAGGGTGCACTCGATGCCACTGTTCATGGCACCCACAAAGATGTTGAACAAGACAGGTCCTAGGACGGACCCCAGAGGGACTCCACTTGTCCCTGGCCTCCACTGGGACATGGACCCATTGACAGCCACTCTCTGGGTGCGGCCATCAAGCCAGTTCTTTATCCATCTAGTGGTCCATCCATCAAACCCATGTGTCACCAGCCTGGAGACCAGGAGGTGGTGCGGGACAGTGTCGAAGGCTTTGCTCAGGTCCAGGGAAATGACATCAGTTGCTCGCCCCCAGCTATTAATGCTGTCACCTGCTCATAGAAGGCCACCAGGTTTGTCAGGCAGGATTTGCCCTTGGCAAAGCCATGCTGACTCTTCCAAATCACCTCTTCACTATTCTTCTGAGTCATTAGTGCCTCCAGGAGGATCTGCTCCATGATCTTTCTGGGCACAGAGGTGAGACTGACTGGCCTGGAATTCCCAGGTTCCTCCTTCTTACCCTTTTTGCAGATGGGAGCAATGTTTCCCCTTTTCCAGTCTGTGGGGACTGCCCTAATCTGCCATGACTTTTGGAATAGAATAGAGAGGGGTTTAGCAACCTCATCTACCAGCTCTCTCAGCACCCGTGGGTGTATCCCATCGGGTCCCACGAACCTAATCTTCACTTACCATGGGCAGTTCTTCCTCCCCGTCCCTGGCATCGTCTCCCATGACACCAGGAGTGTGGCTGGAGGCCCTTGCAGTGAAGACTGAGGTAAAGAAGTGATTGAGTACCTCAGCCTTTTCCACATCACTTGTGACCATGTCACCACTTTCCTTTCTGAGGGGGCCCACACCTTCCCTAGTCTTCTTCTTGCCATTAATATACCTATAGAAATTCTTAGTGTTCCCTTTAACCCCCCTGGCTAGATTCAGTTCAAACTCTGCTTTGGCTTTCCTAACCAGGCCTCTTGCTGCTCGGGCAGCTTCCTTATATACCCCTGTTCTATCTGTCCTTCCTTCCACTTGCTGTAGAGTTTCTTTTTAAGTGATAGTGTGTCCAGCAGCTCCTTGTTATCCAGGCAGGCCTCCTAGCATTCCTTCCTGCTTTTCTCCTTATAGGTATACATAGCTCCTGGACACAGAGGAGGTGGTCCTTGAATACTGACCAGCTGTCCTGGGTCCCTCTTCCCTCCAGGGCTTTGTCCCAATATTCTTAAACTCAATGAAGTTCTACCACCTGGTAGGCTGGCCCAACCAGTGCTGAGCACAGAGCAGAATGACCTCCCTGATCCTGCTGGCCACACTATTCCTGATCCAGGCCAGGATGCCATTGGCCTTCTTGGCCACTTGGGCACACTGCTGGCTCATGTTCATCTGCTGTCAACCAGCACCCCCTGATCCCTTTCTGCCTGTCTTCTCTCCAGCCACTCTGACCCCAGCCTGCAGCACTGCATGGGGTTGTTGTGGCCAATGTGTAGCACCTGGCACATAGATGTGTCCAATCTCATGCCCTTGGACTCTGCCCATCTGTCCAGCCTGTCAAGGTCCCTCTGCAGAGCTCTTCCACCCTCTAAACTCCTGCTCCCAGTTTGGTGTCATCTGCAAATTTACTAATGATGGCCTCTACTGATGATGTACTTTACCTTCTTTTACATGCATACTGATTTTACATAAATCCTAAGGAGAAAGAATGTCTTGAGTCTGAGGACAAACCATTCTGTTGGATTTTGCTGATTTAATATAAAAAAACCCCGCCAAAACAAAGAGACAAACATTTAAACAACAACAGCAATCCTAAAACAAAACAAACAACAAAAAACCCCAAACAACAATGGTCAGAGCACTATATATAGAGAATGACTCTGTATTTCAGTCACAGACTTTACAGGGCTTTTGACAGCAATATGAGACCTGGCCTGCATCAGGAAGAGTGTGGCCAGCAGGAGCAGGGAGGTCATTCTGCCCCTGTACACTGCACTGGTTAGGCCACACCATGAGTCCTGTGTCCAGTTCTGGGCCCCTCAGTTTAGGAAGGAGGTTGACTTGCTGGAACATGTCCAGAGAAGGGCAACAAAGCTGGTGAGGGGTTTGGAACACAAGCCCTATGAGGAGAGGCTGAGGGAGCTGGGGTTGCTTAGCCTGGAGAAGAGGAGACTCAGGGGTGACCCTATTGCTCTCTACAACTACCTGAAGGGAGGTTGTAGACAGGTGGATGTTGGTCTCTTCTCCCAGGCAACCAGCACCAGAACAAGAGGACACAGTCTCAGGCTGCGCCAGGGGAGGTTTAGGCTGGATGTCAGGAGGAAGTTCTATACAGAGAGAGTGATTGCCCATTGGAATGGGCTGCCAGGGGAGGTGGTGGAGTCACCATCATTGGAGGTGTTCAGGAGGAGACTTGATGGGGTGCTTGGTGCCATGATCTAGTTGTTTGGGTGGGTTGGATTGGTTGATAAGTTGGATGCGATGATCTTGAAGGTCTCTTCCAACCTGGTTTTATTTTATTATTATTATTATTATTATTATTATTATTATTATTATTATTATTATTACTACAGTCTGATGCAAGGCCACCATAAAAAATACAATTGTTAGAAGCAGTCATTAATTAATAAATTTTTACCCACATTTTGTGCTTAAATGGAGGAGAAAATAAAAGGAGAGAAAGCAGGATGTTGCCCTCAGAAATGAATTCTACCTAAACGGAAATCTTTAACCTCTGAAACCTACATTTTCAAAGTCTTCCATTGTAATCCATTCACTTTCATTCCACTTTGGTACCACGAAGATGTCAGTTTGATGATGTACTACACATAGCAATGTCATTATATTGGTAGAACATGACAAGTGGGAGTAATCTGAACTTTAAAAAACAATTTAATCCCTGAAGTAAATTAGGAATTAAAGATGTTTCAGCCATAGAAAATAAGTTGCTCATTGGAAAGAATAGGGTTCTCCACACAATTTGGAAAACTGCACTTTTCTGAGCCTTTTTCTTTTTCTCTTTCTACTTTTCCATGATACATATAATACACTTAGTATTAGTATTAGCCAAGCCCAGAGAGCGGTGGTGAATGGTGCCACATCCAGCTGGCGGCCAGGCACTAGTGGTGTGCCCCAAGGATCAGTGCTGGGCCCCATGCTCTTCAACATCTTTATTGATGACCTGGTTGAGGGCATTGAGTCCATCATCAGTAAATTTGCGGACGACACCAAGCTGGGGGCAGGAGTTGATCTGCTGGAGGGCAGAGAGGCTTTGCAGAGGGACCTCAACAGGCTGGACAGATGGGCAGAGTCCAAGGGCATGAGACTGAACACATCCAAGTGCCGGGTTCTGCACATTGGCCACAGCAACCCCAGGCAGTGCTACAGGCTGGGGTCAGAGTGGCTGGAGAGCGGCCAGGCAGAGAGGGACCTGGGGGTGCTGGTTGATGGTAGGCTGAACATGAGCCTGCAGTGTGCCCAGGCAGCCAAGAAGGCCAATGGCATCCTGGCCTGCATCAGGAAGAGTGTGGCCAGCAGGAGCAGGGAGGTCATACTGCCCCTGTCCACTGCACTGGTTAGGCCACACCTTGAGTACTGTGTTCAGTTCTGGGACCCTGAGTTTAGGAAGGATGTTGTCTTGCTGGAGCGTGTCCAGAGAAGGGCAACAAAGTTGGTTAAAGGTTTGGAACACAAGCCCTATGAGGAAAGGCTGAGGGAGCTGGGGTTGCTTAGCCTGGAGAAGAGGAGACTCAGGGGTGACCTTCTTGCTCTCTACAACTACCTGAAGGGAGGTTGTAGACAGGCAGAGGTTGGTCTCTTCTCCCAGGCAGCCAGTACCAGAACAAGAGGACACAGTCTCAGGCTGCACCAGGGGAGGTTTAGGCTGGATGTTAGGAAGAAGTTCTATACAGAGAGAGTGATTGCCCATTGGAATGGGCTGCCCAGGGAGGTGGTGGAGTCAGCATCACTGGAGGTGTTCAGGAGGAGACTTGCTGGGGTGCTTGGTGCCATGGTTTAGTTGTTTAGGTGGGTTGGATTGGTTGATGGGTTGGACGTGATGATCTTGAAGGTCTCTTTCAACCTGGTCTATTGTATTGTATTGTAATTATTGTCCACAGATGTCCTTAGGTTTTCTTTTCCTTATCTGAAGTACTAAATCTCACTGTAGATGACAACCCATCCATGAATTTTAATCAAATTTCTCAGAGTCAAAACAACAACTTTGCTATAACTTTGATTATAAAAAAAATCTTAGCCACCCTCCTATCTCTTCTTAGTTTGATTTGACCTTTTTTTGGTCACTCACTCTTCCTTCTGTCAAACTGTTTTGATTAACTCTTGCGAGACTGGAAGTCTGATTTCAGGTAGCCTAAACTTGGCCAAAATTGGTTTTCCTAGTAATGTGCAAATGCATAAAATATGCAGAACCACAGAATGTTTGGAGTGGGAAGGTACCTTGAAAGATTTTCTAGTCAAACCACACTGCCAGAGTATGATCACCTGGAGTAGGTCACACAGGAATGTATCCAGACAAGTTTTGAATGTCTCTGGAGAAGGAGATTCGAGAACCTCTCTGGGCAGCCTGTTCCAGTGCTCTGTCACCCTCACAGAGAAAAAGTTTTTCCTTATGTTTATGTTTATGTTTAGGCCACACCTTGAGTACTGTGTCCAGTTCTGGGCCCCTCAGTTTAGGAAGGATGTTGACTTGCTGGAACGTGTCCAGAGAAGGGCAACAAAGCTGGTGAGGGGTTTGGAACACAAGCCCTATGAGGAAAGGCTGAGGGAGCTGGGGTTGCTTAGCCTGGAGAAGAGGAGACTGAGGGGTGACCTTATTGCTCTCTACAACTACCTGAAGGGAGGTTGTAGCCAGGCAGAGGTTGGCCTCTTCTCCCAGGCATCCAGCACCAGAACAAGAGGACACAGTCTCAGGCTGCGCCAGGGCAGGTTTAGGCTGGATGTTAGGAAGAAGTTCTACACGGAGAGAGTGATTGCCCATTGGAATGGGCTACCCGTGGAGGTGGTGGAGTCACCTTCACAGGAGGTGTTCAGGAGAAGACTTGATGGGGTGCTTGGCTGTATGGTCTAGTTGTTGGGTGGGTTGGATTGTTTGATGGGTTGGACGCGATGATCTTGAAGGTCTCTTCCAACCTGGTGTATTGTATTGTATTGTATTGTATTGTATGTGGAACCTCCTATGCTGCAGCTTGCACCTACTGCCTCCTGTTTGAGGCAGGGAGACTTCATAATTGTTTCTCTTACAGTTAGAAATTTTCTAAGTAGTTAAGAGAGATTAAACTCTAGATTTCCAGACATTAAAACCATGAGGCCATGAGCTGGGTAGAGCAAAGAATACAGGAACACAGCTGCAGAACAATGGCTAAAGCTTGTGGGGGTTGTGCTAAAACAGTAAAGATTCACGCACTGAGATGTTGGCCCGAACACCAACAAGAGACTGTAATATTGTTGGAAGGTCAGAAAGTCACAGCAGAGATGAAGACGTGAAAGAACTTTATCTACTTAAATGATTCCATGCATATACAAACAATTTCCCAGAAACTTAATGAATATGCATCACTGTAAGTGTATATAAAGCATGCAGAGCCAGCACCATTAATTAAAGCAATACCTGGCTTAATAGCTATAGGCTATTAGGTTTTAATTCATCTTCCTGTGTCATGTCCTATCACTGGACATCGCTGAGAACAGTCTGGCTTTGTCCTCCTGACACTCAGCTTTCACATATTTATAAACATTAATGAAGTCACTCCTCAGTCTCCTTTTCTCCTAACTAAAGAGACCCAGCTGCCTCAGCCTTTCGTCAAAAGGGAGGTGTTCTACTCCCTTTATCATCTTTGTGGCTCTGCCCTGGACTCTTTCATGCAGTTCCCTCTTGTTCTTGAGCTGAGGGGTCCAGAACTGGACACAATGTTCCTGGTGTGGACTCACCAGGGCAGAGTAGAGGCAGAGGAGTTGTCAAGAGTAATGTGAACACAGAAAGTCTCACCTCAACCTGAGGAGAGGGTGACAAAGCACTGGAGCAGGCTGCCCAGAGAGACTGTGGAGACTCCTTCTCTGGAGACTTTCAAAACCTACCTGGATGCATTCCTGTGCAGACTACCCTTAGGTGATCTTGCTTTGGCAAAGGGATTGGACTCAATGATCTCTAGAGGTCCCTTCCAACCTCTAATGTTCTGTGATGCTGTGTAAAACCTCAATGGTAACAGGGAAATTTGGAGCTCTCCCACTGATCCAAGCTTTCAGGATCAAGACATTGCTTGATCTTCAGTGGTAACTCTTCCTTTTGCTTTTGTAATCTCTTGCTTTTTTCCCACCTTTTCTATATTTCTAACTTCCTCTCTGCATGTGTAAGCAAAATAAAATTCAAGTGCTTTTGCCAGCCAACTATTCCTTTCCTTCTTGATGCTATGATTCTATACCTAGTGATATACAATATACAATAAAACAGGGTGGAAGAGACCTTCAAGATCATCGATAGGACTAGGGGGAATGGAATGAAGCTGGAGGTGGGGAGATTCAGGCTGGATGTGAGGAGGAGGTTCTTCCCCATGAGAGTGGTGAAGCCTGGAATGGGTTGTCCAGGGAGGTGGTTGAGGCCCCATGCCTGGAGGTGTTTAAGCCCAGGCTGGATGAGGCTCTGGCCAGCCTGATGTAGTGTGGGGTGTCCCTGCCCATGGCAGGGGGGTTGGAACTAGATGATCCTTATGGTCCCTTCCAACCCTGGTTGATTCTATGATTCTATGATTCTAATGGCATCCTGGCCTGCATCAGGAACAGTGTGGCCAGCAGGAGCAGGGAAGTCATTCTGCCCTGTACTCAGCACTGGTTAGGCCACACCTTGAGTCCTGTGTCCAGTTCCAGGCCCCTCAATTCAAGAGATATGTTGAGGTACTGGAACATGTCCAGAGAAGGGCAACAAAACTAGTAAGGGACCTGGAACACAGCCCTGTGAGGAAAGGCTGAGGGAGCTGGGGTGGTTTAGCCTGGAGGAGGCTCAGGGGAGACCTTATTGATGTCTATAACTCCCTGAAGGGAGGTTGTAGCCAGGTGGGGGTTGGTCTCTTCTCCCAGGCAACCAGCACCAGAAGAAGAGGACGTAGTCTCAAGCTGTGCCAGGGGAGGATCAGAGGGGATATTAGGAAGAAGTTCCTCACAGAGAGAGCAATTTGCCATTGGAATGTGCTGCCCAGGGAGGCAGTGGAGTCACCATCCCTGGAGATCTTCAAGAAAAGCCTGGATGAGGCACCTAGTGCCATGGTCTGGTTGATGGAATAGGGCTGGGTGATAGTTGGACTGGATGATCTTGGAGGTCTCTTCCAACCTGGTTGATTCCATGTTTCTATTCTATGAAATCTTTCTGTTATCTCAAACTATTCTTTATGAAATTTTATTTTCATCAATGTTTCCTAATGATTGACTTTGGGTATTCTGAGAGACACATCCCAGGTGGGAAATCTTACACTAGTGGATTTGGGGTTAATCTGGAACAGATACATCCATCCTCATTGTTTCCAGCCTGCTCAGCACTTGTGCAACCATGTGACTTCTGGTCAGTCATCACACTGGGACCAGCCATCAGCAGCACTACAAGATGCTTTTTTTGAAGGCATGTTTCACTGCTGAACCTGAGCCTCTTCAGGCAAAATATAGTTTCCTTTACCCAAGAAGGAAGGGCAAGGAAGTCTGATCGCTCTGTGCAGTTAGTGAATCAGCTTCAGGAAGAAGATAGGTTAAGCTCCTGCTCTGAACTGGTTTCTGAAGCACTGTCTTCAACAAAGATGTCTTGTCTCTGGAGTGGTGCCTGAATGCTTTCTGTGGTTTATAAGGCAGATGGTGTTTATCAGTTACACTGTTTTGGAAGCTGCAGGAATTTTTGGAACTTGCTGGTTGCAGGCAGTAGTCTGTTTTGGGACAACACTTGGATCTGTTTATGTAGCTCCTGCCACATTTAGTCTCTTGGCAAAGGAGCTGGTTGGTGTGTGTCAGAACGTGGGCCAGCTGAGTTGAACAGGAACCTGGAAGTAGAATTGTAGAGATGTTTGTTAGGTCCTCTGCAACTAGAATTCTGATGCAGTGTGCATATTTCTCTTACTTGCTGCTTATTAGAGAAACACCCTGTGTATGTGCCTTGCACTGGAATGTAAACATACTTGACAGTCCTGTGAGGGGATGTGTGCTATCTCTGCACATTATAATGAAATACAATTAAAAAGCAATGCTTTTGCAAGCAGCTGTGACTGTACTACAGACTAGATTTTAAGGGTTTTTAAAATCTTTAGTATCATTCTTACTCTGTGGTGTATTGTAAAGTTTCTCAGATTTCAGGAAGATTCAGCTTTCCTGTCTCTTTGCTTTATGAGCAGACACAAAATGCCTATTTATTTTGCAGCTAGTATTTTGAAGCTTCTTACAGATTTACCTGATGATTCATCCCAGTTTTACCATTTTACTGAGTTATGAGATCCAGTAAGGAATACATGTTTTAATCAAAACCTAGAGTCTTTCAGATTTCTAGATCTCAGATATCAGCCTGACCTCAGTGCCAGGCAAGGTTGTGGAACAGGTCATCTTGAGTGCAGTCACACAACACTTTACAGGATGGCCAAGGGATCAGGCCCAGCCAGCATGGATTTAGGAAGCGCAGGTCCTGCCTGACCAACCTGATCTCCTTCTATGACCAGGTGACTGCCTGGTCAGTGTGGGGCAGGCTGTAGATGTAGTCTGCCTGGACTTCAACAAGGCCTTTGACACCGTCCCCCACAGCAAACTCCTGGCCAAGCTGTCAGCCCATAGCTTGGACAGCAGCACTCTGAGCTGGGTTAGGAACTGGCTGGAGGGCTGAGCCCAGAGAGTGGTGGCAAATGGTGTCACATCCAGCTGGCAGACAGGCACTAATGGTGTCCCCCAGGGAACAGTGCTGGGCCCCATCCTCTTTAACATCTTTATTGATGATCTGGATGAGGGCATTGAGTCCATCCTCAGTAAATTTGCAGATGACATCAAGCTGGGGGCAGGAGTTGATCTGTTAGAGGGTGGAAGAGCTCTGCAGAGGGACCTTGACAGGCTGGACAGAGAGTCCAAGGGCATGAGACTGGACACATCTAAGTGCCAGATTCTACACATTGGCCATAACAACCCCATGCAGTGCTACAGGCTGGGGTCAAAGTGGCTGCAGAGCAGCCAGGCAGAGAGGGACGTGGGGGTACTGTTTGAGAGTAGGCTGAACATGAGCCAGCAGTGTGCCCAAGTGGCCAAGAAGGCCAATGGCATCCTGGCCTGCATCAGGAAAAGTGTAGCCAGCAGGAGCAGGGAAGTCCTTCTGCCCTGTGCTCAGCACTGGTTAGGCCACACCTTGAGTCCTGTGTCTAGTTCTGGGCCCCTCAGATTAACAAGGATATTGAGACACTTGAACATGTCCAGAGAAGGGCAACAAAGCTGGGGAGGGGTCTGGAGCACAGCCTTGTGAGGAGAGGCTGAGGGAGCTGGGGTTGCTTAGCCTGGAGAAGAGGATACTGAGGGGTGACCTTATTGCTCTCTACAACTCCCTGAAGGGAGGTTGTAGCCAGGTGGAGGTTGGTCTCTTCTCCCAGGCAGCCAGCACCAGAACAAGAGGACACTGTCTCAAGATGCACCAGGGCAGGTTTAGGCTGGATGTTAGGAAGAAGTTCTACACAGAGAGAGTGATTGCCCATTGGAATGGGCTGCCTGGGGAGGTTGTAGCCAGGAGGGGGTTGGTCTCTTCTCCCAGGCAACCAGCATTTGGATGTGTTGTTTTAAAATTTGTTACCTAGTGCTGGAATATTTGTAACTTAGTCTAGCTATGCTCTGCTTCTTTAAAAAACAAAATTCCATAGGAGGAATCATGTTCTATCTAGTGTCTTCTAAGGGGTTTACTTACATGTGACTGTTTCTCTGTCAGAAGCTTGTATGCTCTGGCAGTCTGTGTGGCATATTATTTTACCTTTTGTGGAAGGAGTATCTGCAAAAGTTTGACTAAATCTGTTGTAGTGGTTGGAGGTATTCTCTATAGTCACCAGCTTAGGTATTAGTTGCAATAAATAAAATTCCAGAGACATTTGAATAAAAGATAAATAATTCAGGGACTGGATACAAAACGATAACAATAGCTACATTCATGTAATCCCATTGCTGTGTACGTTAATGTAATCCCATTGGTGTGTTGAAAACCTTGCATCTTGCATCAGAGTTTGTTTGTTCTCTTTGCCTGCTTGCTCTTTTCTGCTCCATTTTGGCTTTGGGCTGTGCTATCCTCCCTCTGGCATTGGGCTTCTCTATTTTGCTTTTTTAAAGGTACAAGGAAGGTGCTGAGAGGGAGCCTGTGGCCTCTATAGCTGTCTTGGGGCCCTTAGCCCCTAGGAGGGGACAAAGACCTGAATCAAAGGTACAGGGGGTCTTGTGCTGTTGCTATGCTATATAGACTCATAGCATCATAGAATCAATAAGGTTGGAAAAGACCTCAAAGATACACACACACATATATATCTCTTTGTAAAAGTACCCTCTGCACATGTTTATTGCTTTTTTATATTATTATATTTACTTTCTTTTGTGAATACAATTTCATTTTAAATTCCAAGTTCTGACTGTGGTGAGATTTTGTCTCTGGGGCAGATTCCCAAAAAAAGAAGTTATTGGGGGGATCAAATTCAACCCCTAACATTATATTTTGGTGCCCCACATGGGGCTCAATTGGTTTTCTTGTTGATTGATAGTCAGAATAAGGAAGTCCAAAATGAAATTGCTCTGGCTGTTATGGCCTGTGCTGACTTTGATTCTGACTTTAATGGTTTTATCAGTGTTTTATTTCCTCAGTACAGTTTCATATTTGTGCATTTCTTGCAGAAAAAAAGAAGTGCTTTGTGAGAGACTAAAGCTTGTGTCTCCTGGTGACTCAACAAAGATAAAATCACTTGCTGTTTGTCCAGACAATAGCTGATGTGCTTTGGGCAGAGCCACTGGAAGGACTCTTGGAAGGTGCAAAGATAACACTGCTCACGACTGCAGCTGGCCTACAACAATGGTCCAAGGGCCCAGCATTCACACCTTCATGACAAGATCATTTCCAGCCATCAGATACCCCAGGAAAGGACAATGGTTCCTGATATGTAAAGAGTGCGTGGGGAGCTAGATGGAGCAGGAGGAGGCGGAGGCCTTCCCCCCTCCATCCAGTGGCTGCCCAAACTCACCTGAGTACACAGAAAGATTTCCTGGGGAACGATACCTGGACCTAAAGATGATTTCCCAGAACGATATCCTGGGGAACAACACCTGGACACTTGCCTAAGGGCTAAAAAACTGTATAAAAGACTGGAGCAACTACTGGCTTGAGGAGGAGAAAATTGGAGAAGCAAGATGCAGAAGAAAGCAGACGGCAGCACACGTGGGAAACATCACGGAGCAACCCCACGGACCAACACAATGGATCTTGGACTCTCCGTGCCCTAAGTTCCGCCTGCTGCAACTCATGGAGCTGAAGAAGCTGCCCAGAGGACCTCATCCCTTCTACAGCCAAAGCCTCAGCACCCTTCCTCTACAGACCCAACATCTCCTGCAGCACCGTTTCTCTACAGACCCAACATCTCCTGCAGCACCTTTCCTCCACAGACTCAAACTGTCTTGGGGGTGAGGGGTGTGGTAATATAATTCTTTCCCTCTTCTCCCTTTCTTCTATTCTCTCTCTCTCTCCCTCTGATCCCTCCACTTTATTTATGTCCATCCACTGTAGTTATGTAATAAATAGTCTAGCTGTTGATATTTTGGCCTCGTTTGTGCCTCTAATTTCACAGCACGGGAATATTCATTAAAAACCTCAATCTCTTTCCCTCTCCGGATCGAGACATGCTTCAAGCCATGACGTGATCATTTTCACTGAAGGAGGAATGATCAGAGAAACACTCTAACATTTTAGCATGCATTTTGTACTTCACTGTTTAAGGGGTATGTTCTCTGTGTGAATAGATGCTGCAGGTGGCTGGAAGTGAAAGGAAATCTTATAGAATAATCGAATCAACCAGGCTGGAAAAGACCTCCATCAAGAGATCATCAAGTCCAACCTGTCACCCAAGAAAGACTTCATGACTGCTAAACCATGGCACCAAGTGCCACATCCAGTCCCCTCTTAAACGCCTCCAGGGATGGTGACTCCACCACCTCCCTGGGCAGCACATTCTAATGGGAAATTACTCTTTCTGGGAAGAACTTTCTCCTCACCTCCAGCCTAAACTTCCCCTGACACAGCTTGAGACTGTGTCCTCTTGTTCTGGTGCTGGTTGCCTGGGAGAAGAGACCAACCCCCACCTGGCTCCAACGTCCCTTCAGGTAGTTCTAGAGAGCAATAAGGTCTCCCCTGAGCCTCCTCTTCTCCAGGCTAAGCAACCCCAGCTCCCTCAGCCTCTCCTCACAGGACTCATGCTCTAGGCCTCCCCTCAGCCTCGTTGTCCTTCTCTGGACACGTTCAAGATGAACATTAGGTTGCAAGGGTTTCATTGAACTGAAAGTTTACTTCTTAATGTTAAGACACTAAGAAATATTTCCATATAATTTTGCAGGTGTCTAAACTGAAACTTCTGTTATACTAGATGTCTTCTAAAGGACAAAAAGTAAACGAATCCTACATGTGCAATGTAAACAGTTTCTCCTTTGTGCAATTGAAATCTCAACTGACTAAGTAAATAACATTTATTGCTTCAAATTTGTTGCTGAAAAGTAAAGAAAAAGCAAACAAAAAATAAAATCAATAATAGTAATACAGTAAAATTACAAAAACATGGACTTTTTATTATCAGCGCTTTTCTTTGCTGTTACATCACTCTTCCACTGGTGGAAGCCTCATCCCTGGAGGTTTTGAAGGCCAGGCTGGATGTGGCTGTGAGCCACCTGCTGCAGTGTGAGGTGTCCCTGCCCATGGCAGCAGGGTTGGCACTAGTGGATCCTTGAGGTCCCTTCCAACACTAGCAATTCTATGATTCTATGAGCAAACATACTGTTGAGATCCTGAGTCCATTGCTGGGAGCAGCATGATGTTAATGCAAATTTCCTCCTCCTCACTGTAGGATCTGCTTAGAATAATTTTTATGTGTTTAGTAACACATTTTTCAAACTTGGCTCTGTCATTGTGGGTTTGTAAGTCTATGTTAAAGTCGGATTTGTTATACAGGAAGTGCATTGTGCATTGCATTGTGCATGCTGGATACTACTTATAGTTCTTCTTGTTATTCTTAGATGGTTTTGCCCAGCTCCATGCCTGCATTCCTTTAACTGAACATAGGCTTACCTATGTCCCTGGGATCTCTAGAGCCATTTTGTGTCTCTTAGCATCTCACGCTTGTGTTCCTCTCCTTTGCACCCTAAGTGCCTGGTTTTAAAGCCTCCTGTGTTACATGAAGCCTGTATTTCTCTGCATTACACCGTTATGTTAAAGCCATGAATATTTAACATAACGGTTTGAACTGAATCTAGCCAGGGAGGTTAAAGGGAACACTAAGAATTTCTATGGGTATGTTAATGGCAAGAAGTAGCCCAGGGAAGGTGTGGGCCCCCTCAGAAAGGAAAGTGGTGAATTAATCACAAGTGATGTGGAAAAGGCTGAGGTACTCAATCACTTCTTTACCTCAGTCTTCACTGCAAGGGCCTCCAGCCACACTCCTGGTGTCATGGCAGACGATGCCAGGGACGGGGAGGAAGAACTGCCCATGGTAAGTGAAGCTCAGGTTGGTGATCACCTGAAGAACCTGAAAGTGTTCAAGTCCATGGGACCCGACGGGATACACCCACGGGTGCTGAGAGAACTGGCAGATGAGGTTGCCAAGCCCCTCTCTATTATATTCCAGAAGTCATGGCAGCCTGGGGCAGTCCCCACAGGCTGGAAAAGGGGAAACATTGCTCCCATTTTCAAAAAGGGCAAGAAGGAGGAACCGGGGAACTACAGGCCAGTCAGTCTCACCTCTGTGCCCGGAAAGATCATGAAGCAGATGCTCCTGGAGGCACTAATGACTCAGAAGAACAGTGAAGAGGTGATTGGGAGTAGTCAGCATGGCTTTGCCAAGGGCAGATCCTGCCTGACAAACCTGGTGGCCTTCTATGAGCAGGTGACAGCATCAATAGCTGAGGGGAGCAACTGATGTCGTTTCCCTGGCCCTGAGCAAAGCCTTCGACACTGTCCCGCACCACCTCCTGGTCTCCAAGCTGGCGACACATGGGTTTGATGGGTGGACCACTAGATGGATAAAGAACTGGCTTGATGGCTGCACCCAAAGAATGACTGTCAATGGGTCCATGTCCCAGTGGAGGCCAGGGACAAGCAGAGTCCCTCAGGGATCAGTCCTGGGACCTGTCTTGTTCAACATCTTTGTGGGTGCCATGAACAGTGGCATCGAGTGCACCCTCAACAAGGTTGCTGATGACACCAAGCTGTGTGGTGCAGCAGACACGCTGGAGGGAAGGGATGCCATCCAGAGGGTAGGTGGTGGAATGACCATCCCTGGATGTCTTCAAGGGGGGACTGGATGTAGCACTTGGTGCCATGGTTCAGTAGTCATGAGGTGTTGGGTGACAGGTTGGACTTGATGATCTTTGAGGTCTTTTCCAACCTTATTGATTCTATGATTCTATTATTATTTTTTTCTGAGTCTTGTTAGCACTCCTGAGGTATTCACTTTGTTCACATCTATTCTTCTCCCTCTTTTTTTTTTTTTTTTTTAAATATTTTTTTCTCTCTTAAAAGAAAAATATTAGCCCCCACAATATTGCTTTGGAGGGGAGAAAAGCGAGCGCTTTTCCCCCCCCCCCCCCCATCTTTCCTGTAGTGCAGGAAAGCCAGCAGGTTGCAGCCTGTTAGCCTGCCTTTTATTACAGTTACCCTGAGAATATTAAGTGCTACCTGGGCACTTAAAAACACTCAATCAAAACATTGTATTGGATGGACTGTGGCAGAAAAAAAAGACTAAAAAATACCTTGGAATCTGCAAATTTAAACTGATCGTCACAGTGACAAATGACAGCAATAAGTAAGGTCAATGAAAATTTTACCTCATTTAGAGAGATGTGTAGGAGGCATAAGTATGGGATTTAACATTATGTCTTTGACCCAAAGTAAGTAACTACTCTCCCTCTCTATGTAAACTGTTGACATATGGCTAATTCAAGATAATGGAGACTCCAGCACATCCATGGTGACAGAGGGTCAGAGGTTTTTCTTTTCACCTCTCTACAGGTGTACTGATCAGTCAGTATCCAGACAAAGCTGCAAGTGTTTCTGGGAATAACTTAGTTCTGAATTACTTCCACAGCATGCTAAAATTACCCAGGTAAGCATCTGTGAACATGAACCAAAATCCCTATTCATGTCAAATAAAGAGGAAGGCTTTGTGTACTGGGAACTAGATTTCTTCAAAACTCTCAAGGGAAATTTGTAAAATGCAAGTGGTGTATAAATATATTTCTTACAAGGAAATCAGTCCCCTCTCTCGTCATTTAGAATTTATAGAAAACCTCAATTAAGGCTTTTCAGGAGCTAGTCTTTGAGTCCTATACCCATTATAACTGATCTCTAGAACACTCTCCTGGCTGGAGTTAAAACAGAACTAATTCTGTTTGGTGATTTTACTTTTGAGCTTAGTCTCTTTTAAGTTACTGCACTTTCTGAAATGAACATCATATTTTCATAGACAGCAGCTGCTTCGAGTACAGATGAAGCTTGATGCTTAAAGCTAGTGCCAAGAACGGGTATGTAGGGCAAGGTCACTGCTAAATCTTCTGTACCATGCTGGGGTTGCAGAGCAAAAAGGCCACACCTGCAAGACAAGTGACCCTAAATTAATTAGCAAAATATTCCATTCCATATATATAATATTCAGTATAAAGCCAAGGGATTACCCAGGTCAAGCTCTCTTCTACAAAGACTGACATCCAAGGATGACTGCTGCTGAGCCCAGCCTGAAATTTCCCCAGTGCCTGTCTTCATTGTCCGTGGGCTTTATGATTACACCACCATCAGTGGTGATGATGATGTCATTGCCAAGTTGGGTTCAACATCTGATTTTCATATATTTCATTTTATTGTTATTATTTTGAAAGATGGTCTTTTTCAGGCCATAAGTCTCTCTCCTTTATCCCCTTTCTCTTCCCCTTTAGGTCAGGGTGAAGGGTAAATAGAGAGCATCTGTTACTCATTTAGTGACCAGCCTAGCCTTAACCCTTGACAAACACAATTTTTCATAGGCCACCTCACAAGACATAAACCAAAGCATGGAGAAAAATGTTAAAAATTTATTGTAGCCTAATTAATGGCTGAAGACACTGCAAGCAAATAAAATTCAGGGTCTGTGCCATAAGACAATGTGTGTGAAAGAAGTTTTATTAACTATAAAAAAATATATATTTAAAAGCTCAGCAGCAGTCTTGATTTTCATTTAATTCTTTATTAGGGGCCACATTTGGTAAAATACTTTACAGCTAAACCTTGATGTTTTTATTCAGCAAATCACTATTATCTTGCCAAATCAAGGCTGTTCAAAGAATCACAGAATCACAGTATCACAGAATCACCAAGGCTGGAAGGGACCTCAAAGATCATCAAGTCCAACCTGTCACCACAGACCTCATGACTAAACCATGGCACCAAGTGCCACGTCCAATCCCCTCTTGGACACCTCCAGGGATAGTGACTCCACCACCTCCAGGGCAGCACATTGCAATGACTAACGACTTTCTCAGTGAAGGACTTTCTCCTCACCTGGAGCCTAAACTTCCCCTGGTGCTGCTTGAGACTGTGTTCTCTTGTTCTGGTGCTGGTTACCTGGGAGAAGAGACCGACGCCCACATGGCTACAACCTCCCTTGAGGTAGTTGTAGCGAGCAATGAGGTCTTCCCTGAGCTTCCTCTTCTCCAGGCTAAGCAACCCCAGCTCAATCAGTCTCTCTTCATAGGGCTTGTGCTTGAAGCCTCTCCCCAGCCTCATTGCCCTTCTCTGGACTTCTTCAAGTGTCTCAATGTGTTCTTAACCTGAGTTGTCTGGAACTGGACACAGGACTCAAAGTGTGTATTGTACAATGGCTCTGAGGTTCAGAAAGGTCCCTCCTTTCCTAAAGAATGCAAACAGTAAAATTCAGGGTTCCTTTGCCAAAGGGATGATGACCTACAAACAAACACCACTGGTTCAAAATGCTACTAAACGTTTGGTATCCAAACTTCAAATCCCCAGAGAGCCCAAGGGAATGGGATCCTGATCACTGTGCACATCTCTCAGGCTGTTGGTACACTGTATTATATTGTGTCCTCAATCCTATAAGCTATTTAAATTCTTAGTGCTCATTGATTTCATTGAAGGTTATTCTTTTACTATAACATGCTTGCAGTAAGCTCAGAGAAAACTATGTTATTAAAGTAAAAATTAACTTCCCTACATCTTTGGTTACAAGCAGTGCATGCAAAACTTCATGTCCTGTTTACTATGCCTGTGCCCAGGCAGCCAAGAAGGCCAATGGCATCCCGGCCTGCATCAGGAACAGTGTGGCCAGCAGGAGCAGGGAGGTCATTCTGACCCTGGACACTGCACTGGTTAGGCCACACCTTGAGTCCTGTGTCCAGTTCTGGGCCCCTCAGTTTAGGAAGGAGGTTGTCTTGCTGGAACGTGTCCAGAGAAGGGCAACAAAGTTGGTGAGGGGTTTGGAACACAAGCCCTGTGAGGAAAGGCTGAGGGAGCTGGGGTTGCTTAGCCTGGAGAAGAGAAGACTGAGGGGTGACCTTCTTGCTCTCCTACTACCTGAAGGGAGGTTGTAGACAGGCAGAGGTTGGTCACTTCTCCCAAGCAGCCAGCACCAGAACACGTGGACACCGTCTCAGGGTGCACCAGGGTAGGTTTAGACTGGATGTTAGGAAGAAGTTCTACACGGAGAGAGTGATTGCCCATTGGAATAGTCTGCCCGTGGAGGTGGTGGAGTCATCTTCATTGGAGGTGTTCAGGAGGAGACTTGCTGGGGTGCTTGGTGCCATGGTTTAGTTGTTTAGGTGGGTTGGATTGGTTGATAGGTTGGATGTGATGATCTTGAAGGTCTCTTTCAACCTGGTGTATTGTATTTTATTGTATTGTATTGTACTATGTGCAACCAGCAGCTGCTCATTAGTAGTCAGGTGGCTCCATTGGTTAATGTATTTTGGGAGAAAGACTGTAAAAATGTAATTGAGCAGGCCCATTTTCCATTTTGACTCTTCATTATCCTGTCCAAGCACTGTGTTCCACCTTAAGCAACTATGCTTGCATTTTGTGCATTTGAGGAGTCTATCCTGCCTGTATTCCAAATGCTATGTGCTGCACGATACTAACACTGTGTAAGCTGCTTGAAAAACTGCACAAATATATTAATGAAGTTGTTATGCTTTGCATTATGACTTTCAAAATGTTATTTATCAGCAGGCCACTGAACATTTTGTCAAAGTAGTGGATCATATGATATAAAACTTTTCTTATTCTTTAGCTTGGACAGCATTCTTCTTCTGCCCTTTTCATGGCTCTGTAAATTCTGTCACTTACCACAGCATTTTCCACCAGGAAACAAAGTAAAACAAAGCTTATTTTTCATCTGATATGAAGGGAACAGCATATTTTCTAAAACTCTTCTGAAAAGTATCATACTATGAGAGGGATGTTTTTATCTTATGGAAGTTTCTTAAAATTTACATTGATGGAGTAGCCAGTCACTAGTGCTGACCGGGGGGTACTGGTTGAAAGTAGGCTGGACATGGGCCAGCAGTGTGCCCAGCTGGCCAAGAAGGCCAATGGCACCCTGGCCTGCATCAGGAATAGTGTGGCCAGCAGGAGCAGGGAAGTCATCGTGCCCCTGTACTCTGCACTGGCTAGGCCACACCTTGAGTACTTGCTGGAATGTGTCCAGAGAATGGCAACGAAGTTGGTGAGGGGTTTGGAGCACAAGCCCTGTGAGGAGAGGCTGAAGGAGCTGAGCTGGGGTTGCTTAGCCTGGAGAAGAGAAAGCTCAGGGGAGACCTTCTTGCTCTCCACAACTACCTGAAGGGAGGTTGTAGACAGGCGGATATTGGTCTCTTCTGCCAGGCAACCAGCACCAGAACAAGAGGACACAGTCTCAAGCTGTGCCAGGGGAGGCTTAGGCTGGATGTTAGGAAGAAGTTCTTCACAGAAAGAGAGATTTGCCATTGGAATGTGCTGCCTGGGGAGGTGGTGGAGTCACCATCACTGGAGGTGCTTAAGAAGAGACTGGATGTAGTGCTGGGTGCCATGGTTTAGTTGATCGAATCGGGCTGGGTGATAGTTGGACTGAATGATCTTGGAGGTCTTTTCCAACCTGGTTAATTTTATTCTATCCTATCCCATCTATCTATTCTATCTATCCTAGTTTTGATTATTTTACTTTTTTCAGTCATCATTAATAATAAAAACACACCTGGATTTTAATTTTAATTTTTAATGCACCAATAAATCATGAATTCAACTCAACACAATTGGAAGTTTCATAACTGCACACAAAGGATAAAAAATATAACAAATACATATTTTTCCTGATGTTACTGATGATTTTAGCAATGGGATATTCTAAACACTGTTTAGAATAATCATGGTAGCCTTCAGAATTGTTTGAGATTATGCAGAGAGTGAAAGTCTTGTTGCAGACTTCTATAATAAATCTAAAGTACTAAATATTGGTATTTTGCTCTGTGTTTTGTCTGTGTACAAGAGGTATCTTGTTTAGGAAAAGTTAGGGGTTTATTGTTTGGGTTTTGTTTGCTGTGGGTTTTTTCCTGTTTTTCTTTCTTCAGTTTTGTGATCATAGAGGTAGGTACATTTTTTGGCTAAGTAGTTACTCTATAGTAGAAAACAAAAAATGGCCTTGTGCATGACTTTCCATTAATCTATTAGGCACAAGGAATGTACAGACAAAAGAATCTAACGGAGGAAATGTGGTAAAAGTTCCTCTGCTTATATAAATTGCACGGGGGTCAGGGTCTATGTTGACTTCTCCAAGAAGGCTAATACAGAACTGATACAAAAACTAAGAAAACATTTTATTTATTAGAAAGTTGTGTGCGCTGAAGGAAATCACTGCTTCACTGCAGGAGTGTTTAAGTTTGTGTGTAATGCTTCCCAGACCGATGTTTTACAGATGCAGCAAATTAAAACTGAACTCCTGTTTTGTGTATCACAAATCATATAAAGATAGTTTGATATTGTGTTTAGGAAGGGGCTTAAATGTGCAAATCAATCTAAGAAAAGGTCACTTTACATTGTTGAAGTAGTGGAAAAGAGAAAGCCTCAGGAAAATTAGGCAATGTATTCATTGTTAAATCATATACTGTGGCTACTGCTTAGCTGTACCAAGAACCTTTGATAAATTATGTTTAAAGGGATAAGGTAGAAAAAGTAATTGAGACCATTAGCAGAAAGACTGCAATTACGCTTTGTCTTTTCTCAGATGATTCCCAAACCTGTACTTCATTCATATGCTGTCTCCTCTTTCTGTGGCTGTCTCGGTCCGGAGAGGGAAAGAGACTCAGTTCTTTTGAATATTCCCGTGTTGTGAAACGAGAGGCACAAACGAGGCCAAAATATCAACAGCTAGGCTATTGATTACACGCATAAAGTGGATGGATCAGAAACACAGAGAGAGATAATAGAGAGGGAGAAAGAGAAGGAATAGGGAGAAGAAGGAGAAAGTAGGAAAGGGATCATATTACCGATGGTCAGAGGTGGAGAGAGGGTTTTCAGAGTCCAAGATCTGTTGTGTTGCCCCGTGATGTTTCCAGCATGTGGTGCCATCTTCTTCCTTCTGTCTTGCCAGTATCACTCAAGTGTTTTTATACAGTTTTCAGTCCTTAGCTATGTGTCCAGGTACTGTTCCCAAGGAAATCGGCCCAGGAAATCATCCTTAGGTAAGTATCCAGGTACTGTTCCCCAGGAAATCTTTCTGTGTACTCCTGTGTGTTTGGGCAGGGGTCTGGATGGAGGAGGTGGGGCCTCTGCCTCCTCCTTTGCCATCTACCTGCCCACACACTCATTACACATCAGGAAACAGGTGGTGAATCCATTGTCTCACCATTCTCCCTTCCTCGGGTATCTGATGGCTGGAAATGATCTTGTCCTGAAGGCGTCGATGGCTCGGCCCTTGGCCCATTGTTGTAGGCCAGCTGCAGTCCAGTTATCCTTTGTTGGGGCACATCTTAATTCATGATGCAATCAAAAGGTGATTTGCATCCAGGATTGGTAGACAGGATTCCTACAGTGTCATATATGTCTGTCTTGCACCCTCTGAAATATATCAACTTTATCCATGTCAAGGTTCACATAGTCCTTTCCTCTGATTAATTTGTGCTTTCACTCACCATAGAAGACAAATCCTTTCTAGAAATGATCAGTAAAAAGTGTTTCTGTCCCATGGAAAGTGCTGGGGCTTTTATCTACTATTTTGGTCTCTTCTGTTCAAAAGTGATAGGACAGAGGCCCCCACCTTTGTTTTAATTTTTTTAAGCAAGATGGTTTCAGATATATCTTAGTATACATAAGAATATTTTGCTTGAGTAGTATTAACATTTCAGTGTATGTTTTCTTCTGGTGGCTGTTGAAGACACTCCTTCACACTTCCTGCTCTCTTTTACCCCAGCTAAATGGATACATTATACTGAACACATGCCAATTGTTCATTTCACCCTGATTTTCTGGTGTGAAATATTCTGCAGAAATCCTCCTCTAGAAATCTCTTTCAAGTAACGGTTTTGGATGAAGTCACGTTTTATTTAAGGGGAATGTTTCATGAATGCAGTTTAGCTACAGTATTCAGAAATTCCTGTGAGGATTAAGAAAGGAAATAGATTCTCAAGTCTGTTTATGGCCCCTTGACTTCACTGAGATTCTGTAAGTGACTTTATTCAACCATAAATAACCGAAGAAACATTTTCCTACAGACACATCTGTGCCACTGATGAGTTGTTAGTTTTTCCCCTCAGGCTTCTGTAGTGGTAGAAGGTATGTTGAGAGTGATGCAGCTGACCTTCATCACTCCAGATGAATCCTGTACTGGCACTGGCCTCATTAAAGACCCAGAGTCATTATCATTACAGTGGCCATGGAACAGATTGTCAGATGAGGAATATCTGCTCTCTAAAGCCCCATTTACACCGAGTGGAAATTGCATACTATGATTGTAAATTAATTCCGAATCCTTATGCATGTGAGACTTTCTGGCACAATCTGGAAAGCGTAGTTAATTTAACACTTACCTGCTCGGGACACTCTCAGTAAGAAAATCTGCCACTTCAGTGTTATTCCATGAATACTTGAGCATAATCATTCACATTTATTAGCAAAGACTACTGCTTAATGGGGAGAATCAGTTCTTTTAATGAATAAATCTTTAGAGGAATACGGCAGTTAGGGTTTTGGCTGCCTCATATGAGACTGACTCTGTTCACTTTTCGCAGGCCTTTCTGTCCTTCCATCGCTGTGATGCAGAGCAATATGTGCTGAACCACTGTGCCAGGTGGCTCACAGCTGACTTTGCTGTCATTCCTTGCTCCCTATCACAATACTGAAACAGCCTTTCTCAGACAAAAAAAAAAATCCCCCACAAATATCAACATGATTGATTGTGAAGCTCTCCAAATAATAATACTTTTGCAATATTTTTTGTTATCCAGTAAGTTGTCATACTGAAGGATTCTGCTATGAGGTTTTACACGGTGGTCTTTGCTCTCTGGTCTTCCTGAATGCCATCAGCTGTACATTTTATAGCAATATTCCACTTGGTATCAGCAGCCATTTCTTGGTTTTACATTGGGTAAATTCAGATGGGATCAAAAGCTGGGCACAGAAGCCATCTTCTTTCTGCTCAAGGCAAGTCTGTCTGTGCAGTTTGTTTTTGAAAGAGTGTTAGTCATCTGCCCATTAACTACAGGAGCAGAGTGACCTTCTAGGTTGCCAAGACTTATTCTGGCTGAACTGAGGTTTATTGATCCATACCTTTTTAGACTCTCAGTGGTCCAGGCCAGGTTATAATCTTTACTACCCACTCAGTAGTAGTGTAGTGATACATTTTATTTTTCTCAGAGGGAAAAGAACTTCTAGTTCAAAATGTCTCTGGGAACAAACAACCTCAAAACTCAATCTCTTCAGTTACAGGACTATTTACTGTTTTCTTGGGGGAAAGGGATCAGAATCCTAACATTTGTCAAAACAATTTCTGTATCAAGATGAATAAAATACAAAAGATAGACAAATCAACAGTAGCCCTGAGAAACTGCTCTGTACTGGGATGAGACAGGGATGTGTGAGAGAGAAACATGGAGATAGTGTAATATCTGGGGGTTTTTAGCTTAGAGAAGTCTCTGGGGTGACCTTATAACATGCTTCCAGCACTTACAGGGAATGTGCAAGAAAGATAGGAGGGACTGTTCATCAGAGACTGTAGTGAAAGGATGAGGAGTAATCATTTCAAACTGAGAGGAAACAGATTTAGATATGAGGACAGGTAAAAGATTTCATACATAAGGAAGACATTTTTTACTGTGAGGGTGATGAAGAGGTTGCCCAAAGAAGTTGTGGATGCCCCCTCCCTGAAACTGTTCAAAGACAGGTTAATGGGGCTCTGAGTAACCTGATCTAGTGGAAGGTGTCTCTGCCCACAGCAGAGGGATCTTTAAGGTTCCTTCCAGCCTAAACCATTCAATGATTCTATGATTTTTCTGAATCTCAGTACTTTTCTGATCATTAACGGCTTAATGAAATAGCTATTTTCATAAGACAGGGTGAAAAGAGATAGCAGACAACTCATCTATCTCTCCAGATGCTGGGAATCCCACTTCAGTGCAGCTCTGGATGGACCCCAGATAGGTTTTCACGTGGCAGACTGCAGATCTTCTCTGTAGCTGAATCACAGCTGCACACTGGGGAACCTGGCAAATGATCCTCCTCCAGTTCATAATATTCTGTGGTAGGATAATCTGCATAGTGGGAGCAATATACCACACATCCACATGACAGGAGCTATTTAAGAAGAGAAAGCTATCTTGACAATAGGCAGCTATGTTTGGTGACAGAGACAGCACCATACTCCTAGCCTATTCAAAGTGAAGACTGTTTTGAACAATGCTGCTGAAACTACACATGGGAGATTTTTGGGGAGTTATATTGATGGAGGGTACTCAGAAGGAGGCAGCACATTTTAATAAGAATTGCAAAATGCTCTACAGCCTCACTTTCTGAGCCCAAATTGGTTTTAAAAAATGTATTGTCCTTTTTAATTTTTTTTTTTTCTTTCTATATCTTGTTAAACCCCAACATTTATATTGTGTGCTGCTTTGCTCCAGAACTGGTTCTGGTGATGCTGGAGAACCTGCTGTGAGAACTGTGCTCCTTCTCGATATGAATAAAAGCACACTGACACTACACAGTGTGCATGCTGGTTGACCAACGTCGGTTCATTCACTTTCATGATTTAAATATGGACTCATTTTTGTTCTTTCCTTCCTATGCATACATAGGTATGTACTGTTATTTGCACACAAGCCCCTCTGTGGTAACTGACATTTGCCAATGGCATCCTGGCCTGCATCAGGAACAGTGTGGCCAGCAGGAACAGGGAGGTCATTCTGCCTCTGTACACTGCACTGGTTAAGCCACACCTCAAGTACTGTGTCCAGTTCTGGGCCCCTCAGTTTAGGAAGGAGGTTGACTTGCTGGAGCATGTCCAGAGAAGGGCAACAAGGTTGGTGAGGGGCTTGGAACACAAGCCCTATGAGGAGAGGCTGAGGGAGCTGGGGTTGCTTAGCCTGGAGAAGAGGAGACTTAGGTGTGACCTTATTGCTCTCTACAACTCCCTGAAGGGAGGTTTTAGCCAGGCAGAGGTTGGTCTCTTCTCCCAGGCAACCAGCAGCAGAACAAGAGGACACAGTCTCAGGCTGTGCCAGGGGAGGCTTTGGCTGGAGGTGAGGAGAAATTTTTACACGGAGAGAGTGATTGCCCATTGGAATGGACTGCCCGGGGAGGTGGTGGAGTTGCCGTCACTGGAGGTGTTCAGGAGGAGACTTGAAAGAGTGCTTGGTTGCATGGTTTAGTTGACTAGGTGGTGTTGGTTGATAGGTTGGACATGATGATCTTGAAGGTCTCTTCCAACCTGGTTTATTCTGTTCTATTCTATTGTGAGGATCTGAAATGCACAGAGGGATAACATCTGTTTTCTGTGCTGTGCTTTAGGAAGGTTTCTAAATTAGACTAAATTATCACAGAAGTGCCGTTTAGTCTTCATCAATAAGTAGCTGCTGTGTTATCTTCAGTTGACTTTTAATGCTGAAATTCACCTCTCATTGCCCATAAAAGCTTCATTTTTCTGCCCTTTAGGTTTTCACTGTTTTGTTAGAATGGGTAAAGTACTTGTGTTAAAGTTCTCAAATAGTTCTGGACTTTCATAGATTGGATGCAAACTGACTTTTTTTTTCCCCACTTGTAAAGTCTGACTATTTTCTAAGTCTTAATTTCCATATGTAAATTCCACATTATATCAAATTACCAAATAACATTCTTCAGGAAATTTTACTGCTGCTTTTTCACTGTTCAGTACCCATAAAAAACATAAATCTTCTCCTGAGACTCACGTGAGAAAGTCAATACCTGCAGCTAGTTTGAATTTCCTTAGATACGTCTGTCTTGCAAGGTATCTGTGGTTGTAGATCCTGAAATGGTAGCCCAGTTGCCTCTCCTAAAGCTTACTTCAAAAAATTACTGACAGGCCATCTCATCCAACTCAGTGGACTGATGAGGAAGGCAAATCTTTGTGATTTGTGAATGGACAAACACTGCTTGGCAGGGCCACAACAGTAAGAGTCACTACAATGACTCTGAGGAACAATAAAAAAGTCCAACTTCAGGTAGTGATAGGACTAGGGGGAATGGAATGAAGCTGGAGGTGGGGAGATTCAGGCTGGAGGTGAGGAGGAAGTTCTTCCCCATGAGAGTGGTGAAGCCCTGGAATGGGTTGTCCAGGGAGGTGGTTGGGGCCCCGTCCCTGGAGGTGTTTAAGCCCAGGCTGGATGAGGCTGTGGCCAGCCTGATCTAGTGTGGGGTGTCCCTGCCCATGGCAGGGAGGGTGGAACTAGATGATCCTTGTGGTCCCTTTCAACCCTGACTGATACTATGATTCTATGATACTATGTACTCAGTGTACAACAAGGACAGTCCCTGCTCAGCAGGGACCAAAACAGCATCAGAGTCACAACAATGACCATGAGAAAAAATGCAAAACAATTCATTGTTTTCTCTAAAAACTGCCAACAGGTGTTGCAGATAAAAGCACTTTGGAAGAGGAGTTCTTTCTTTCTCAACTGCTTTAGAACAAACTAGAAACCGTCTATCAAAAGAAGAAAATCAAGAGGAAAGAGAGGAGAGGGGAGGGAGAGAAAGAGATTTCACCATCCTTGGATCCAGTGTTGTTGTCTTGATTTGGGCTTTTAATGAGCAAAGGTTACAAAGGGTCAACAAAGATAAACTCATGCTCTCACCTTTACATATATTAGTTGGTCCAGGACCATTTTCAGGATGGTAACTGTCTTGTATCTGTCTTGTATGTAACTGTCTTGGTTGAGGGGTGACAGAGTAATAGATGTGAATCAAAACCAGGCCTCCCATGTCTGGGAATTGAAACTGAGCTAGAAATTTCAGGGGGGCAACAGTAGAACCAAAGTTTGACCTGTCAGCCCATGCATGTTCAGACTGATGATTCACACCATGTGGGGGAGTGGGATAAAGAAAAGCAGCTTGCTCTCAGTCACAGGCTCAATCCATCTCTCTCCTAATTCCCTTCTTACAATGTTTACAGCTCAAGTTGTTTGAGACAAGACAGGACATGACTCCTTTCAGTCTCAGCTACAAGCACCACAGCTTATGGAAGGATGATCTGGTTAACTATCGCAGTAGAAACCACTAAACAAAGCCAAGAATAACAAACAGTTAAGTACTTTACTTCACCTATTGCCATAGAATATATGCTCTTTCAAATTCAATGTATCTCTAGGTCCTGAACTGCTTATTGTTAGTTAAAATAGAGGGACCTTGACAGGATGGAGAGCTGGCCCCAAGACAACCTCATGAGGTTCAGCAAGACCAAATGGAAGGTCCTGCATCTGGGTCAGGGCAATCCCAAGCACCAATATAAGGAGGGACTTTTTAGGCTGTCAGGGACTGATAGGACTGGGAGGAATGGAGCAAAA
Organism: Picus viridis; assembly: GCA_033816785.1. Taxonomy (NCBI): domain Eukaryota; kingdom Metazoa; phylum Chordata; class Aves; order Piciformes; family Picidae; genus Picus; species Picus viridis. The sequence continues at coordinate 4,037,461 of CM066575.1, forward strand.
AATACAAATGGGTAGATTCAGATTGGATGTTAGGAAGAAGTTCTTCCCTGTGAGGGAAGACACTGGGACAGGTTGCCCGGGGAGGTGGTAGAAGCCTCATCCCTGGAGGTTTTTAAGGCCACACTGGATGTGACTGTGAGCAACCTGATGTAGTGTGAGGTGTCCCTGGCCATGGCAGGGGGGTTGGATCTAGATGATCCTTGAAGTCCCTTCCATCTCTAACAATTCTCTGATTCTATGAAAATAATATATTAAGAGTTCAGCCTAACAGCTGAGAAAATCTAGGGGTTTTGCCATTTGTGTTTCTGTTCAGGAAATACACTGATTTTTATAGCCCATTTAGCTTCTATTTCTATAGAAAGTAGAAAGCAGTAAAAGAACAATTACTTTACTATCAGAAAACAGTTGACTTCAATTATTATTGTGTTGTTCATGGTGCTTTTTAATAAAAGAATGAAGAAGAGCTCTTCATGATTTCACAAAGAGAAATAGGAAGCTTTTGTGAGTACACAGTGCACTTTGTGTCTTATGAACCTGTTCGGTAATAATCCTGAAACTCTAATTATCAAAAGGCAGAAAGAGGCACTGGTTGATAGTAGGCTGAACATGAGCCAGCAGTGTGCCCAGGTGGCCAAGAAGGCCAATGGCATCCTGGCCTGGATCAGGAATGGTGTGGCCAGCAGGAGCAGGGAAGTCCTTCTGCCCTGTCCTCAGCACTGCTTAGGCCACATCTTGACTCCTGTGTCCAGTTCTGGGCTCCTCAGTTTGCTGAGTTGCTGGAACATGTCCAGAGAGGGGCAGCAAAGATGGGGAGGGATTTGGAGTACAAGACCTGTGAGGAGAGGCTGAGGGAGCTGGAGTTGCTTAGCCTGGAGAAGAGGAGGCTCAGGGGAGACCTTATTGCTCTCTCCAACTCCCTGAAGGGAGGTTGTAGCCAGGTGGGGGTTGGTCTCTTCTCCCAGGCAATCAGCACCAGAACAAGAGGACACAATCTCAAGCTGCGCCAGGGGAGGTTTAGGATGGATGTTAGGAAGAGGTTCTCCCCAGAAAGAGAGATTGTCCATTAGACAATGGACAATGTGCTGCCCAGGGATGTGGTGGAGTCACCATCATGGTAGGTGTTTAAGAAGAGATGGATTGGGTGCTTGGTGCCATGGTTGAGTTGATTAGATGGTGTTGGGTGATAGGTTGGACTCAATGATCTCTAAAGTAATTTCCAACCTGGTTAATTCTGTTCTAACTGCTGCAACAACATCTGTTGAACTTCAAGAACACCAGAATAGCATTCTTGCTGTGCTTGATTGTATTAAATCAGATTTAGGAGAAAAATACAAATGTAACTAGTCAACTTAAAGTTAAAAGATGCAAATTCAAGAGAGTAAAACTATTTTTCTTCTAACATTATATAAATGAGAGATAAAAACCCCAACATTTATAGGAAGGTATGATTGGAGAAGAGGTGTTACATATCTGGTGGCAGAACATACAAGTTGTAGAGAACTCCTGTGAGTTAGGACATAGCATAAGATGAATAATACACATTTAGTAACACTAAACATAATATACCTATTGTGGTGGGTTGAAAATTCCCCCAACATTATATTGCCAAACCAGCCCAGCTGGAAGCAAATGAAGCTGTATTTACATGCAAAGCTACAATCTGCAATGGAATGCAATGAATATGTACAAAATATCCAGGATTCACAGGTATTTACAACTGACAAATAGCACAAGAAATCCCTAGCCAAAATCCAGGGGAGCTGCTAAGAGATTCCCACTCCCTGTCCCCCCTGCACACAAAGAAAGAAGAGAAAAATCAGTGACTTATTTTGTTAGGTTCCTCAGCCAAAACAAAGAACACAGCCAAGGTCAGCAAAGCCAAGCAGAAGTGAGTTAGTGTCTCCCAGAGTGAGGAAACCTGAAAGAGACAATGATAGCACACCTATCTATGTCTTATGGAAGAGATCTCTCAAATGGGATTGCTTAGCACTTACTGTTATTTCCCTTTTTACACCCAATGGTGATTTATTTACATTTCACCACTTCCTGTTCAAGATCTGTGGAAAATTTTAAAGGTACACCTGTAGTTGTACAATGACAGAGAAAATGCACATTCAATAGTGAAGAATCTGATGGGAGCTGTGTGAGATTGTGAGTATTCTATGATCAGGTGACCCGCCTGGTGGATGTGGGGAGGCCTGTGGATGTGGTCTACCTGGACCTCAGTAAGGCCTTTGACACCGTTCCCCACAGCAAACTCCTGGCCAAGCTGGCAGCCCGTGGCTTGGACAGGAGCACACTGCGTTGGGTTAGGAACTGGCTGGAGGGCCGAGCCCAGAGAGTAATGGTGAATGGCGCCACATCCAGCTGGCGGCCTGTCACTAGTGGTGTGCCCCAGGGATCAGTACTGGGCCCCATGCTCTTCAACATCTTTATTGATGATCTGGATGAGGGCATTGAGTCCATCATCAGTAAATTTGCAGATGACACCAAGCTGGGGGCAGCAGTTGATTTGCTGGAGGGCAGAGAGGCTTTGCAGAGGGACCTCGACAGGCTGGACAGATGGGCAGAGTCCAATGGCATGAGATTTAACACATCCAAGTGCCGGATTCTGCACATTGGCCACAACAACCCCAGGCAGTGCTACAGGCTGGGGTCAGAGTGGCTGGAGAGTGGCCAGGCAGAGAGGGACCTGGGGGTGCTGGTTGATTGTAGGCTGAACATGAGCCTGCAGTGTGCCCAGGCAGCCAGGAAGGCCAGTGGCATCCTGGCTTGCATCAGGAACAGTGTGGCCAGCAGGAGCAGGGAGGTCATTGTGCCCCTGTACACTGCACTGGTTAGGCCACACCTTGAGTACTGTGTCCAGTTCTGGGCCCCTCAGTTTAGGAAGGATGTTGACTTGCTGGAACGTGTCCAGAGAAGGGCAACAAAGCTGGTGAGGGGTTTGGAACACAAGCCCTATGAGGAAAGGCTGAGGGAGCTGGGGTTGCTTAGCCTGGAGAAGAGGAGACTGAGGGGTGACCTTATTGCTCTCTACAACTACCTGAAGGGAGGTTGTAGCCAGGCAGAGGTTGGCCTCTTCTCCCAGGCATCCAGCACCAGAACAAGAGGACACAGTCTCAGGCTGCGCCAGGGCAGGTTTAGGCTGGATGTTAGGAAGAAGTTCTACACGGAGAGAGTGATTGCCCATTGGAATGGGCTACCCGTGGAGGTGGTGGAGTCACCTTCACAGGAGGTGTTCAGGAGAAGACTTGATGGGGTGCTTGGCTGTATGGTCTAGTTGTTGGGTGGGTTGGATTGTTTGATGGGTTGGACGCGATGATCTTGAAGGTCTCTTCCAACCTGGTGTATTGTATTATTGTATTATTGTTTCAGGAGATCTTCCCCATGGTCCCAGCTTTGGAGTGCACAGTCGTAGTCAGGCTCATAAACTGGCTTGGCTAATGCCAATACATGCAGCCAGGATTATCAAAACCTGGAGTGTCTGCAAAATCCAAGCTACACAATTGAATTAAGGCAGGCTATTCTCCCAGTGATGTTGTCAAACAAGCACATAGCTGTTGTAGTTTTGTAACTACAGAAATAGACACAGAAGCAAACCAGAGCTTGAAATCAGTCTTTAAGGTCAGAATCTCAGCTCTTGTTCGTTAAGAATGACACCCTGTAGCTGTGATTGCTCAAGGCCTTTGACACAGTCCCCACAACATCCTACTCTGCATGCTGGAGAGATACAGATTGTGATGGGTTGTCCAGTTCTGGGCCCCTCAATTTAAGAAGGACATTGAGGCACTTGAAAGTGTCCAGAGAAGGGCTGGGGAGAAGTCTGGAGCACAAGCCCTATGAGGAGAGGCTGAGGGAGCTGGGGTTGTTTAGCCTGGAGAAGAGGAGGCTCAGGGGTGACCTTCTTGCTGTCTACAACTACCTGAAGGGAAGTTGTAGACAGGCAGAGGTTGGTCTCTTCTCCCAGGCAACCAGCACCAGAACAAGAGGACAAGGTCTCAGGCTGTGCCAGGGGAGGTTTAGGCTGGATGTTAGGAAGAAGTTCTTCCCAGAAAGAGAGATTGGCCATTGGAATGTGCTGCCCTTGGAGGTGGTGGAGTCACCATCACTGGAAGTGTTTAAGAAGAGCCTGGATGGGGCACTTGGTGCCATGGTTTAGTTGATTAGATGGTGTTGGGTGATAGGTTGGACTGGATGATCTTGGAGGTCTTTTCCAACCTGGTTAATTCTATTCTATAAGGATGGTCATCTTCAGAGGGTGGTGCTCAAGGGCTTGAAGTGCAGATGGAGAGCAGTTGACACGTGTCCCTCAGGGGTCCATACTAGGTCTGTTTAATAGTTTTATCAATGCTATAGGCAGCAGAATCAAGTGCACCATCAGCAAGTTTGGAGATGACACCAAGCTGTGTGGTGTTGTTGGTACACCAGAGGGACAGGGTGGCATTTAGAGGGACCTGGACAGCCTGGAGAAGTGGCCCAGGTGAACCTCACGAGGTTCAACAAGAGCAAGTACAGGGTTCTGCACCTGGGCCAGAACAATCCTCACTATCGATACAGACTGGGGAATGAGGTGATAGACAGCAACTTTGCAGAAAAGGACTTGGGGGTGCTGATGGATGAGAAATTGGGCATGAGTATCATAGTATCATAGTATCATAGTATCATAGTATCAGTCAGGGTTGGAAGGGACCACAAGGATCAGCTAGTTCCAACCCCCCTGCCATGGGCAGGGACACCCCACACTAGATCAGGCTGCCCACAGCCTCATCCAACCTGGGCTTAAACACCTCCAGGCATGGGGCCTCAACCACCTCCCTGGACAACCCATTCCAGGGCTTCACCACTCTCATGGGGAAGAACTTCCTCCTCACCTCCAGCCTGAATCTCCCCACCTCCAGCTTCATTCCATTCCCCCTAGTCCTATCACTACCTGAGATCCTGAGAAGTCCCTCCCCAGCCTTCCTGTAGGCCCCCTTCAGATACTGGAAGGCCACAGTGAGGTCACCTCGGAGCCTTCTCTTCTCCAGACTGAACAGCCCCAACTCCTTCAGTCTGTCCTCACAGGAGAGGTGCTCCAGCCCTCTGATCATCCTCGTGGCCCTTCTCTGGACACCTTCCAGCACGTCCAGATCCCTCTTGGAATAGGGGCTCCAGAACTGGACGCAGTACTCCAGGTGGGGTCTCACCAGGGTTGAGTAGAGGGGGAGAATCCCCTCCCTTGCCCTGCTGGCCACACTTCTCCTGATGCAGCCCAGGAGCTGATTGGCTTTCCGGGCTGCAAGTTCACATTGAGAGCTCCTGTTGAGCTTCTCCTCCCCCAGCACCCCCAAGTCTCTCTCCTCAGGGCTGCTCTCCAGCCAGTCCCTGCCCAGCCTGCATTTGTGCCTGGGATTGCCTCGACCCAGATGCAGGACCCTGCCCTTGGTCTTGTTGAAGCTCCTGAGGTTGGCTTGTGCCCACCTCTCCAGCCTGTCCAGGTCCCTCTGGATGGCATCCCTTCCCTCCAGCGTGTCCGCTGCACCACACAGCTTGGTGTCATCAGCAAACTTGCTGAGGGTGCACTCACTAATGTGATCCGATTGGTAACTTGGTGGAAGTTGGTAACTTGGTGGAAGTTTTGTTGCTTAAATTAAATTGATTTTGTTTCCCTAAGTCAAGTCTGTCATTTGACCATGATTGCAATTGGTGAGTGACCCCTCCCTGTCCTTTGTCTTAACCCTTGAACCTTTTCTTTTATTTTCTCCTCCCCAACACATTGCAGGAGTGTAGGAGTGAACAAGAGGCTGCATGGTGCTTTCTTGCTGAATGGGTAGGCTCAAACCAGAACATGATGTTACAGAGCTCGTAAGATAGAAATCACAACATTTAGACAGCGAGAGAATAACAATCCTTCTCTCTTTCTCATCAGTATGCTGCCTGTAAAAGAATAATATCATTTCAGTCCAGTTTATAGAATAGCAAGAGTGGTGGGAAGGTACCTAAGATAAAAGAAAGATTTGAATAGAAAGACGTCTCTCCCTTGAATTCAAAGTTATTTCTGCTGAATATGGTCTTCTGAATATTATTTGGTTCCTCAAAGAGAATTCTCTGCATGTGATTTTCACCTGTTTAATTTCCTACAATGTGATATATAGTGGGAAAAACATGGAGTTAGCGCTGGAAAATAAAATGAATGTTCTGATAGCATTCAGAATGCTACTCGTGTTGTTCACAGTCAGGAAAGGTCAGTGAATAGCTCATTTGGAGTGTAAGAAATAATGATATAGATCTTAAAATGTTTAGATTAAAGGAAATGTAAAAGGTCTGGAAAATTTTGCTGAGATATGCTGTCAGGGAGTGTATTTAACTGTCATCCTGGCAAATGGCAACAAGAAAATTCTCAGGTACGCTCTGCTGAACGACTGATATCCTTGCATGATTCTCCTCTCTTTGCAACTGTCTCAGTCCAGAGAGGGAAAGAGCCTCAGTTCCTTCGAGCATTGCCCAGTTATGACATTAGAGGCACAAATTAGGTCAAAGTGTCAACGGCCAAGGTATTTATTAACAGAATAAAGTGGGCAGAACAGAAGAAGGGAGTGAGAGAGGGAACAAATAGAGAGAGAGGAGGAGAAGAGGGAGTGAGAAGAGGAACACCCCCAAGATGGTTTGGGTCTGTGGAGGAAGGCTGCTGCCACTTTGGCTTGGAGGAGATGTCATTCTTGTTGTCTGTGTTGTCCTCTGCTGAAGGAGGGGAGGGAGAAATCCCAAAGTCCAAGACCAAGTCCTTCTCTGAGCTGCCTCTTCAGCTCCACAAGTTGCAGGAGGCGGAACTTGGGACACAGAGGATTCCTCCTGGTCTGCTGCCTCCAGGCTACAATGTGATGTCTTTTCTCCTGTGTCTGTCCTTTTCTCTCCTTGTACTTTCTTCTCCGTTTTTCTTCTCCTGAGCAGGGATTGCTCAGGTCTTTTATACAATTTTTTAGTAGCAAGTTTTTTTAGGTATGTGTCCAGGTGGTGAATCCATTGTCCTTTTCACCATCCTCCCTTCCCAGGGTAGCTGATGGGTAGAGATGATCTTGTCTGTGCACATTCCAGAGAGTCCTTATCCAGTGTTGTCTTCTACATTACACATTTCTGTCGCCAGAGGGTCTTTTCACCACCTCCCCCTCCCCTTGGCATCTATTGTCTGATTTTATCTTTATTAATTCACATCAGAGAGAGAAGATTTAGTCTCTTACAGCAACCTCATCTGTTCCACTTTTCTCTAGATGCATGTCCAAATAACTATAAAATGTTCTATGAAATGCTGGAATTTATTTCTCACAGCACTCAAAGATGAAGTGCAGCAGACAGATACAAACTGCCACTCAACACTACAGGGACAGTTCTCTCCGGTGATCTTGGGCAGAATGTTAGCATGGGTGAGGAGCAGGGGATACTAGTCATAGAATCACAGAATCAATAAGGTCAGGAAAGACCTCAGAAATCATCAAGTCCAACCTAGTCACATGAAGAAATGTTGCTGGGTTAAAAATACAAGTTCATTTTACTTCCAGAAGAACAGGAGAGGAAAGCACACATTTCCCACCTCCATGTGGTTGTGTAAAGAAAACATCTGCAGAAGCTTTCTTCTTTCATGTGCTGAATAGCTGAGCAAATATGGAAGGTAATAGTGGGAATATTGGATTTAGATAGAATTCCTAAAGTTAGCCATGCTATGCTATTTTCCTTTGGCAGATGGAAGTGAATGTCCTGACACTTCAAATATTATCAAGTTTGTAAGCTAATGAAGATCACTTTCATTAAATAAGAGAAAGAAGCACAGTATTATAAAGTGTTGAAACAATGAAAAAATCTCCTTTATTTGCCCATGGTAAAACAGTGGTCTTTAACTGAACAACTCTGTAGAATAGGATAGAATAGGATAGAAAGAATGGAATGGAATGGAATGGAATGGAATGGAATAGAATAGAATAGAATAGAATAGAATAGAATAGAATAGAATAGAATAGAATAGAATAGAATAGAATAGAATAGAATAGACCAGGTTGGAAAAGACCTTCAAGACCATCAAGTCCAACCTATCACCCAACACCATCTAATCAACTAAACCATGGCACCAAGTGTCCCATCCAGTCTCTTCCAGTGATGATGACTCCAACACCTCCCTGGGCAGTGCATTCCAATGGCCAATCTCTCTTTCTGGGAAGAACTTCTTCCTAACATCCAGCCTAAACCTCCCCTGGTGCAGCCTGAGACTGTGTCCTCTTGTTCTGGTGCTGGTTGCCTGGGAGAAGAGATTATGCCTTTGGCTTAACAGACCAGGTTTCAGTAATATGCTGTATATTGGAAGAGACTTGTAAATGTCAAAGGGAAAAGTGACTGATTAGGTGAACTTGGTTGAATACTCCAGGTGAAAATAGGAGAAATATGCTCTTCATACCACTGGTGGTTATGATTTTTTAAATGCTTTTTCCCTGTAAAATAGAGCCCAGCAGGCAGGCATACACTGAAATGAGGTAATAATTGCCTGAATCTGAGTAGGTTACAGATTGTTAGAGTATGGGGAGGTTTAAACACTATACTGTTTGTACTGAGTTGCATTGCTTTGTTTTTTTTTCTGTACTGTTGGTAGATTTAGCATTGTCTGTAGACATACAAGTCTGGCAGCTGTTTAGGTTCCTGTAATGCTTATAGGTGAAGTGACCCTTACTTTCTTTAAAGAGAAGGAAGTAATAAAAGAAGGCTGTGAAAATCCTATTAGAAACCTCCCATCAACAAATTTATTGATCCCTCTGAAGCCTTTCTAGTTTTGAAACTGTAGGTTTTGAATGCCTTTTGTGCTTTCCTAACGCTTTTTAAACTGTGTGTTTAAGGATTGTGCACTTCAGAGTTAAAAACCCATTGCTGTTCTAAGTATTCTACCTTTTATATGAATTCAGATCTTCCTGTATTTAGTCACACAGTCCTTTGCATGTGGAGAAATGGTGGGGGGAACTGAAACCAAAGGATGGCAAAACTTGAAACATCCTTTTGGTAATTATAGAATGGGCTGTGAGGATAACGCATCTAAAAACATGTGGTCGCAGAAAAACAGGCAGGGCAACGCGGTGCTCCCTTCATGAAGCCAAAGAGGCGAAGGAAAATGCGTGTCTCAGAGACAGGGAGGTAGATTAAGAAGTTGGCAGAGTCAGCAGAGAAAGAAGCCAAGAAAAACAGATGCCAGATCTAAATACCAATTCTATAAGGGCTGAATCAGTTATTCAGCAGCCATATATTGACTGCCTTCAATAACATGGGCACAATGCTGTTGTCTGCTTGGGAAAGAATTTCTGTATAGTCAGAGATTGAAATTATTCAGAGAGGTCAAAAATGGCTGTGAAATGAACTCTCTATTTTTTGTTCATACAGATATTATAATGATCCAGATGTCTGCCCTTCACTAAATCACTAGGCAGCTCTGTAAGCACAGTGTTCAAAACACATTTGACAACTTGGATTACACATTGCTGTCTGATGCTCTGTAATGTGTGTATGTGCCCAAATATATTTTAAAATGCATTTGCAATATCACCTTTTTGATAACTTATGGTGTAGTAATAAACAATATAAAAGAGAGCAAAATACAAGTGGTAAATGTTGGCTCTTAATTTGCCTTAATTATTTGTTTAACATATTGTAAATGTACTTTTGTGTTAAATGCCAAATAAAATGAAAATTTCTATTATTGATGAATAAATTTTCCTTGGTGCTGTCAGTAAGAGTAAATGCTGTGCACTGACCATTACTTTGATTTAGCTGCTTGCTTTGTGTGCATTTGAGAATTCATTATTACATTTTCACTTTAATGTGTTGATCCCTTCTGTTTTAAGATGCTGTGAAGGTGTTGCAAAATGCTACTGGAGAGTTAAGTTTCAGTTGAGATGTGAGTAAAATCCAGTGCAGGATGAAGGGTTTGCAGTGTATTGTTTGTACCACTAGGTCTGCATAAAACAAAGGACTATATGCATATAAATCATAATTATAATTATTAGGAAGCAGTATTAGTAAAGGAAGAAGTGATATGTGGGCAATGATAAACTACAAAATAGCCAAACCAGATAATGAAGTCAAATTACCACCCTAGAAAGCAAACAAAGGTAGGTCATGATCTTGTTCAGTGGAAAGACTTGTGTTTCTTTATCTCATCAAGGTATAGAGAAATAATTGTATGAAGGAATTGTGTGAGAAATTAAATGGAAGGACTGGGAGATTCACAGAGTTATACAAAGTAATTTTCAAATTAAGGAATTGATATTGCTCCTCTGTGCATAAAAATGGAAGATTATAATAGTGTCTACATGAACAGTTTAACTGGATTGCCATTGTTCAGTAATGTATTAGTTCATCTTGTGGGTTTGGGGTTTTTTTCTAGAATCCATTCCAGACCAGAATCTAGAATAGCCAGCTTGATGTGTATGATGGAGTGTCAGCTGGAGCCAAGGGATGCCACCCCAAGGGACTTGGACAGGCTTGAAATGTGGGCACAGGGTAATCCCAAGCACAAATATAAGGTGGGTACGGAATGGTTCAAGAACAGTCTCAAAGAGAAGGACTTAGGGGTGTTAATTGAAGAAAAACTAAATGAGAGCTGGCAATGCCTGCTTGCAGCCCAGAATAACAACTGTATCCTGATCTGCAGAAAGAAATGTGTGACCAGCAGTGAGGGAACTGATTCTTCCCCTTTAATCTGCTCTCAGGAGACCCCACCTGGAATACTGCATGCAGTCCACGTGCCTCCTACATGAGAAGGACACTGAACTGAACATGAAGATGATCAGAGGGCTGGAGCACCTCCTTTACAGGGACAGACTGCAAGAGTTGGGGCTGTTCAGCATGGAGAAAGGAAAGCTCTGGGGAGACCTTATAGCAGCCTTCCGGTAGCTGAAAGGGGCCTGCAAGAAAGCCAGGGAAGGGACTTTTTGCGAGGACTTGCAGTGATAGGGTAGAAGGGAATGGACTGAATCTTGACAAGGGTGGGTTTAGACTGTAGATTCTTTACAGCAAGGCTGATGAGATACTGGAACAAGTTGCCCAGAGAGGTAGTGCATGACTCCTCCCAGTCTGGAGGCCAGGCTGGATGAGGCCTTGAACAACCTGGTCTAGTGGAACACATGCCTGCCCATGGCAGAGGGGTTGGAATTAGATGCTCCTTAAGATCCTTTCCGATCCAAAGCATTGTATGAAACTATGAATATCTTATAAACAAATCATGTGCAGCAAACTGGCCACTGTTGGGAGGCAAAACTATGCAGATACTTTTTAAATGTATCTGTATAATTTTCCAGGGGTCAGCAAATCTTTGAAATATTTATCTACCTTTTGCTGCCTTTGTAGAGATTGCCATGTTTCTCCTCTGTTACTTATCTAAAACTTATTCTGAGTAATTCAGGGAACAGGATTAAAAAAGAGAATTTGAATCCAAGAAAAACAGTTCACAAAGGAAAGTTGATACCTGAGTGCAAAAGTGTTGCAAATTTTCAGTTTACAGGTAGAATTAAAAAGAACAGAGTGTGATTCCAGCATCACTGTGAACCCCAATGCATGCAGGACAGAATCTCTGGGAAGATGAGAGTGGTAGGGATAAAAGAAATGGAAAATTTTGTCATGAGAGACAGGCAGGAGAAAATGTGGTTTGGGACAATACATCAAAAATGCAATAGCTAAACAAATCCAGGCAGCGGTTGGTCTCTTCTCCCAGGCAGCCAGCACCAGAACAAGAGGACACAGTCTCAGGCTGTGCCAAGGCAGGTTTAGGCTGGAGGTTAGGAAGAACTTCTACACAGAGAGAGTGATTGCCCATTGGAATGGGCTGCCCAGGGAGGTGGTGGAGTCACCATCATTGGAGGTGTTCAGGAGGAGACTTGCTGGGGTGCTTGGTGCCATGGTTTAGTTGTTTAGGTGGGTTGGATTGGTTGATGGGTTGGACACGATGATCTTGAAGGTCTATTCTATTCTATTCTATTCTATTCTATTCTATTCTATTCTATTCTATTCTATTCTATTCTACTCTACTCTACTCTACTCTACTCTACTCTACTCTACGCTACTCTATTCTACATTGACAAGATTCCTTCACTGATAAATACCTCCAGCCTCTGCCTGGCTTTAGAGCTCCCTTTTCTCCAAATCTTAGTCCTTGTGAGGCTTGTAGGCAACTTTAATACTGATATTCTCTCAGTCTTAAAAGGCAGCTTTCTAAGGAAAAATATTAAAGTCATCCAGACATCATCCCATGTATTCTGCAACTGAGAAGATGTGATAATTTGTCTACTTTTTTTTCCCTTCTCCTTTCACTCTTTTCTTTTTCCAGAACATCGAGGAGAGCTGTGATAGGTTGTTCTCAACCGGCAATCAAACTCCCACTCAGTCATTCTCTGGTTCCCTCTACTCAGTGGGACAGGGTAAGAAGAGGAAAAACATGAATGGGAAACATTTTGGATCAAGAAGAAGACAGGATCACTCATCAATTACTGTTGTGGACAAAACAGACTTGATTTGGGATAAATTAATTTATTGACAATAAAAATAAATATGTAATTGCTGATTTGAGTTCTAGAAAGAAAAGGGCAATAAACCAAACCTTTAAATAATTAGGTAAACACCTTTCCTTCTCTTCCACACTCGGCCTTTCCAAATTCCTCTCCTCCCTGCTTGTTATCGCTGTGGGCTGCAGAATCCCTTTAGTAAAGCAACACACCATGAAGAATGATTGAGTTCTGGGAGATGTTACAGTGAGTACACAACGGTTTCTCTCTGCCACTCCTTACTTCTCACTCTTCTGTGCTCTGATGTGAATTCTCCAGGAGCAGTCCCTTTAGGGGTCAGGATCAGTTCTTAAATGGAACACTTCCTTCTCTGACCTTAATGACATGGTTGATGTTGCTGAATATTTTGTTCCATCCTCCTTTTTCTCCTCAGCCAGTCTGACTTTTTCAAAATACATTTTCCCAGAGGCACCATACTTGGGGCTGGTGAGTTCAGTGCTGGGGGATCTGTTGTAGAGCCAGATGGAACTGGCTGTGTCCAGCACGGGGAAATACCCAACCTCTTTCCACAGAGAACTCCACTGCAGCTTCCAGACCGCCAAAACTTTGTCATTTACACCAGAGCAAGGGAAGCAATGTCTTCACATGTAATAAAAAGATGTTCTTTACGAAAGAGATATTAGGGGGGAAAGCATACCCTAGGAGTGTACCATTCTGCTTTGCCCTTGCTGTTAGCAGCAGCAATTGCAGTTTTCCCACCTTTCCTTCTCTTCCTTATTCAGAATGGAGCTTATTTTCAAAAATAAATGGAGTTTGTTCTTAATTTTAGTGAGTGCTATGCTGGTGATGTTTTAACTAATCTGATCTTTTACAACACAGAAATAATGTTTTGGTAAATTCTAAGCAGGTCTCTCACAACTGGCCCAACAAAAGTAGAATAGTATGTTAAATTTTGCTGGGTTTGCTTCTTGTTATCAGTCCTCTGTAATCTGGACAAATAAATCCTCTTGCTGTGTGACTTTATGAGAAGTTTCAACAGACAGTATGTTTTTTTCGTGCCAGGGCAGCAGAGGAAAGCATCTGAGTTTTGTGTTCTTTGTACCAGGGCAGCAGAGGAGAGCATCTGAGTTTTGTGTTCTTTGTACCAGGGCAGCAGAGGAGAGCATCTGAGTTTTGTGTTCTTTGTACCAGGGCAGCAGAGGAAAGCATCTGAGTTTTGTGTTCTTTGTACCAGGGCAGCAGAGGAGAGCATCTGAGTTTTGTGTTCTTTGTACCAGGGCAGCAGAGGAGAGCATCTGAGTTTTGTGTTCTTTGTACCAGGGCAGCAGAAGAAAGCATCCAGTTTGGACTGAACTACTTTCACTCTTTTTTTTTTTTTTGTAATTGAATGTGTCTTACAGTTTGAGGATGCTTAGAATTCTAGCCTGGTACTTCAGTGATAAAAGTCAACAGGATATGACTGATACAGGAATCAGCTATTTTTGTATAAAGCTCCTGAAGTATGATCTAATCCTAAGTAGTCCTCTCCATTTTATTTCTGAAGCTGCTTGTCAGACTTGAATAATACATGATTAATAATTTGCCACATTATATTTGTGCATTCTTTTACAATAGATGCATGAAAAGGAAACAGAAAAGGAAGGGAGCAGGGGAGGAAAAGAATCAGAATACAGAATTAACCAGATTGGAAAGGACCTTCAAGATCATTGAGTCCAACACATCACCCAACACCATCTAATCAACTCAACCATGGCACCAAATGCCTCATCCAGGCTGTTTTTTAAACACTTCCAGTGATGGTGACTCCACCACCACCCTGGGCAGCACATTCCAATAGCCAATCAGCAGCTTGAGATACATAGAAGCAAAAGTGTGCTTCCATGGTAGACACTGCAATAAAGACATGAACTGCTAGTGATTATAATTTCTCTGCTAACCTACCTCCATATAACATGTATGCAGTAATTTCTATATTCCTCCATTTTCTTCTACCACCTCCCTGGGCAACCTGTGCCAGTGTCTCACCACCTTCATGGGGAAGAACTTCTTCCTAACATCCAATCCGAATCTACCCATTCTAGTTTTCTTCCATTCCTCCTAGTCCTGTTATTACCTGACACCCTAAAAAGTGCCTCCTCAGCTTTCTTGTAGCCCCCTTGAGATATTGGGAGGCCACAATTAGCTCTCCTCAGAGCCTTCTCTTCTCCAGACTGAACACCCCCAACTCCCTCAGTCTGTCCTCATAGGAGAGGTGCTCCAGCCCTCTGCTCATCCTTGTGGCTCTTCTCTAGAAGGGTATGTTTCTCCCAGATAAGATACAATATAGTGAGCAATATGGACCAATGCCTTTGGTTGAGCTGGAACTTCTGTTTTCTTGGCATTATTTACATTTGCTTCCAACTGGAACAAAATAATACTATCAATCAACTTGATTACATCTTACAAATTTAAAGTCTTGCTTAAGCTCCCTTGAAGTGCTAGCTTTAGTTCTTTACTTGTGACATATTGAAGTAGCCACCACATCTAGCTTCTATCCCACTAAGGATTTCTGGCAGTAAATTATCTCTAAATATCTCTGGCAGTAAATAATATCTATTTTTTTTTCTGGCAGTAAATTATCTCTAATATTTTTTTCCTAATATCCAGTCTAAACCTCTCTTGGTGTAACTTGAGGTTGTTTCCTCTTATACTATTACATGCTCCTTGGAAAAAGACAGTGATTCCCACCTACCTATTCCACTCTGGTGAGACCCCACCTGGAGTATTGCATCCAGTTCTGGAGCCTCTGTTACAGGAAGGATCTGGAGGTGCTGAAAGATGTCCAGAGAAGGGCCATGAGGATGAGCAGAGGGCTGGAGCTGCTCTGCTATGGAGACAAACCGGGGAGTTTGGGCTATGCAGTCTGGAGAAGACAAGGCTCCGAGGTAGACCTTCTTGTGGCCTTCCAGTATCTGAAGGGGACCTACAAGAAAGCTGGGGAGGGACATTTTAGGGTGTCAGGGACTGATAGGATTGGGGGGAATGGAACAAAACTGGAATTAGTAGATTCAGATTGGATGTTAGGAAGAAGTTCTTCCCTATGAGGGTGGTGAGACACTGGCACAGGTTGCCCAGGGAGGTGGTGGAAGCCTCATCCCCGGAGGTTTTGAAGGCCAGGCTGGATGTGGCTCTAAGCAACTTGATCTAGTGTGAGGTGTCCCTGCCCATGGCAAGGAGGTTGGAACTGGAAGTTCCTTGAAGTCCCTTCCAACGCTGACAATTCTATGATTCTATGATTCTATACTAGATCCCTCTTTCAGGTAGCTGTAGAGAGCATTAAGGTATGCACTCAGACTCCTTTGCTCCAGACTAAACAATCCCTCTTGTATAAGACACTCGCTTAAGACCTGACCTCTGGACACTTCACCAGCTTTGTTTCCCTTCTTTAGACACACTCCAGCATGTGTTAGTGTTTTTCTTTTAGTGAGAGTCCCAAAATTGCACACAGTGTTCAAGGTGTGACGTCCTGAAAGCTGAGGAGAAGGGGTCAGTCACTTCCCTAGATGTGCTGACCACACACATGCAAACCTTTAAAACTGTGGTGTCATCCATCAGAGCTCCATTTGGAGACAGAGCTCTGTTTCACTGCCACATTCTGGTATCAGTGCTGTAAGTGGTAATGAGTCCAAACCTGTATGTAATATTCCCTAGCAATATATAGGAGCAACATGGGTCATGTAAATTTATTATCTATCTTGTTCCATATATGTTATGTTTTCTGCTTGTTTACCCATTGGCTACTACAACGGAGTTTTCATGGATCCTATTATATGGAACAATGTGAGTTTTGGCTGTTTTGGGCTTTTTCTGGAATACCTACAGTTAGTACAGAATCATAGTGTCACAGTATCAGTCAGGGTTGGAAGGGACCACAAGGATCATCTAGTTCCAACCCCCCTGCCATGGGCAGGGACACCCCACACTAGATCAGGCTGGCCACAGCCTCATCCAGCCTGGGCTTAAACACTTCCAAGGACAGGGCCTCAACCACCTCCCTGGATAACCCATTCCAGGGCTTCACCACTCTCATGGGGAAGAACTTCCTCCTCATGTCCAGCCTGAATCTCCCCACTTCCAGCTTTATTCCATTCCCTTTAGTCCTATCAAACCACCCCACTGTTAGGTTCAAATTTGTTAACACCCTACTACGTACTGAATCTTCAAAACCATGCTAATGTAAGTGTCACTGGAAGAACCTTCAACAGCAGGTGAAAGCTGGGCAGAGCAAAGGAGTCACCAGTGTACTCATCCTGCCTTCTTAGTGTTGTGTTCTTCCACTGAACAGCTTTCACCTACACTAGTTAGGTAATTTCTATGCTGGCTCAGCAGCAGTTCTTGTGCCAGTTTCCTGAATGGCATTACTTCTAAAGCCCCACACATGATTATTTGTTTTATTTGTTTGTTTGCTTGTTTTTGTTGACCAGAGACAGCTGTGACTGTTTTAAATCATTGCTGCCACTTTACCTGATTCTTAGAAACATAGAATACATTCGCATCAGGTTGAAAGGGAACCTTGAAGGTCATGTTGTTCAACTCCCCTGCAATGATCAGGGGATATTTTTAACTAGATCAGATTGCTTGGGACCCCATCAAGTTTGCCCTTGAATGTCTCCAGGGATGAGGCCTCCACCACCTCTCTGGGCAGCCTGTTCCAATATTTTGCTACCCTCATTGTGAAGAACTTCCTAATCTATCCTGCTCTAGTTAAAACCATTGCCCCTCATCTTCTCATTATATGCCCTTGTAAAAAAAATCCCTCCCTAACTTTCTTGTAAGTTCCCCTTCACATATTGAAATGATACTATAAATTCTCCCCAGAGACTTCTCCAGGCTAAACAACCACAAGTCTCCCAGCCTGTCTTCATGTGAGGGGTGTTCCAGATTCTTCGTAGTGTTAGATCCCTCAAAACTGGAGCTACAGATTGTGCAAGTGCTTCTCATCCACTTCAGCAATGTTGTATGGTTTAGTAGGTTGAATTGCTGAAATAGAATAGAGAAAACTATAGAGAAATCCACAATGAGGATAACCAGAGTATTTCAGAATTTTGCAATGAGAGTGTTTCAGTCAGAGCCTTCATTGTTGCACAGGCAATGGCAAATCTTTCTAAACTCTCAAACGTGACTTGTTGTTACAGAGGCACTCACAAAATAGACAACAAGAGATACCCAAAAATGTGGATTTATTGGGAACAAAATTACTTGGCAGTCCTTTCAATACAATTGAATTACAAGTTTGGATGTCAGTAGGGAATATACTACTACACAACCAATTAAACTTTACTCTCAAGCTTTAAGGAATATACTTCCTAGAAAGATGAACCAAAATGTGCTTGCGCTTGCTCAGAAAGGGGAAACCTCCCACTAAAGGGTACCCAAAATATGCACTCACCAAAAGGAAGGATGAGGACTCATTCAGTCCCTGGGAGTATGTTTAGATGGCATTCCATTCTATGGCAGAGAAGATCTGACTGCAAGGCCTCTTGCTTTGAGGGCAATCCACTCAAAATGGCTCTGTAGGAGGACTCCATTTATTCCCTAAGTTGAGCATGTGCTGTGATCATTTCGAATTTGTTGGTGGGCTGAGCTCACACAACCACACAAAACCATGGTAAAAGCCTGGGCATGGAGGCACTGCTTAATGTCTTGGAGGTATCTAGATGATCTTTATCAGCTTCTAGCAAGCCTCAGCCTTTTGTCAGATGACTGTAAGTCTGTAATGTTTGTGTCAGAACATAATTGCCATACTCTTTTCTTACAGCATGGTGTCTTCCCTTTCCAGAGAGAATATTTAGCCTAATTTTACTTGTTCAGTGAAAATACTTGAAGAACCACTTACAACTGCCTGTGTTTTTTATGTGCTGCATATTTCCAAGGTCGACCAAAGGCTTAGTCCAATGATGAAGGAAAAGTGACAAAAGAAAGAAGGAAAGAAAGAAGGAAGGAAAGAAAGAAAGAAGGAAGGAAAAGAAAAGGAAGGAAGGAAGGAAAAGAAGGAAGGAAGGAAGGAAGGAAGGAAGGAAGGAAGGAAGGAAGGAAGGAAGGAAGGAAGGAAGGAAGGAAGGAAGGAAGGAAGGAAGGAAGGAAGGAAGAAAGAAGAAAGAAGGAAAGGAAGGAAAGAAAGAAAGAAAGAAAGAAAGAAAGAAAGAAAGAAAGAAAGAAAGAAAGAAAGAAAGAAAGAAAGAAAGAAAGAAAGAAAGAAAGAAAGAAAGAAAGAAAGAAAGAAAGAAAGAAAGAAAGAAAGAAAGAAAGAAAGAAAGAAAGAAAGAAAGAAAGAAAGAAAGAAAAGAAAGAAAAAGAAGAAAGGAAGAAAGAAGGAAAGAAAGGAAAAATTAGAAAATTACACTGCTTTTGTATGTGTCTAGGGTAGACATTGATATTACTGGCAGCAACTACTGCTCAGCAGAAGTGGGAAGACAGCACATCATCCACCTCCTTCATTCATCTACTGAGAAAATGAACTCTATTGCCATTAGCAGGTCTGTCTATAATTCTACATATTCTGTGTACATCTTCCTGACAAATGTCCTAGATAACTGTGTTACTTAAGCATAGTAGATAACATTGCACTTACCAAAATACAAGCAACTTTAAGGTCATTATTTTGTTAAACAAATGAATAACAGAGCATAGATTCCCAGATGTCTCCTTAAGGTTCATAATGAAAAATCAGTGACAATGTGTCTAATAAAAGAATTTGTTTTAGTAATAGATACACTTGAAAGTTTATCTTTCATATTGTTTAGGGTGATTTTTTTGGCTCAGTGTGCTACTTTTGTTCCTCTTTATTTGCTTATATTGTCTTTAACTGTTGATAAAAGTTTTTGAAGTAAAAGCCCTAAAGTTGAGCTGCAAACTTCAGCTCCAGCTACTCTTTAATTCCATCTGTGGAATTGCTGAAGAGAGCAGTTTTCTTGAACTTCCATATTAGAAGTGTTGAATACAAACAAAGAAAATGAGGATGACATAAAAGGAATTTTGTTCAATATTCTTTATTTTTCAGTATTCTATTTGTCCTGTGGGTTAGGAGCCTTAGAATGGCAACAGCTTTTGTTGTTAGACAAATCCCATTCAGAGGCAGGAGCTGCCTGTATCTAACACCTCCTTCCATGATGTGTGATGCGATCTCCAGTGCATTCCAGGCGTTCTGCACTTCTAGAGCCCAGGCAGTGCCAGACGTCCTGCCTGCATGCACAGTGCCCCTGTGTAAACTCAGTAGGTCCTCAGCAGTATTGTGTGCAGCTATTTCCTGTCTTTTTTGTCAGTGCACAGCCCCATTAAGAGGAGCTGCATACGGACCAAAGATACCTTGTGTCTGATTTGCCAAAAGAAAAAAAACATTGAGGTGGTTTCATAAACAGGGTAGCATCTCTTTTTAATGAAGTATGAATTCTTCTTTTTTTCTTGTTATGATGAACGAGCAACATTTTGGAAACCTAAACCAATGTGGATTAAAGTCCAAAACCTGAAGTTGCTAAGAAAATTTGGCACTTATTTTGTGAAGAACTATAGTTGCCAAGTATTTGAAGGGCCTGTCAATTTGATATTAAAAACAATCATCAGCAATTAATCTTCTATCAGAAGTAGTAAAAAATACCCCAACTCACCATCTTCTTTGTTCTGAATTTTATACACAGGGGTTTCATTTATAGTATGTATAAATCTACTTCAAAACCTTATGTAATTTAAATAGTCATAATTATACAAGTTTTAATAAAGGTTTTTTGAGACTTTGCTTCTTCAAAGAGTAACATTAAGTAGTTTATTTTAAGCAGCTCGTTGTCAAACCCAGCCTTCTCTATTGATTTTCAAGTTCATGATATTCAAAAGGAGGAAAGAAATTAATAATCTGCTATGTACATTTTGGGTTCCTTATGAGCTGTCACTGTAAATAGTCCTATGTACACATAAGACCTCATTCTGTGATGCAATGTTAATATAAAGGAGGTTTTCAATGAGTGAAAATTCAATTCAGCAGTTGCTATTGCTTGTAACATTTATAACTATATGGAAAAAGTATTCTTGAGTTGTAAGTCTTACTCCAAGTAATCTATCACTGGTGGTTACAGGGAAAATTATTGTATTTGTGAAACTTACAGGAGAGTCCTGCCCTTAGCTCTAGGATGACAATTAACGGAGAATACTCTTAGAGCTGGAAAGTCGAGCTGGGAAGTCAAGCTGAAATACAAAACACTATCCCTGTTGCTCCTTCCCAATAAAGCCAGGAGAAAAGCTAGCTCGATGTAAATAGGACACTGTAAACATTTAAATTAAATGACAAATTTCTTTGCAGCCTCATCTTGTTTGAGAACAAAGACGGCTATGTTTTGTTTCCTGTCACCTTGTAAAGAGAAGTAAGCAATACACTATTGTCTTCTTTCTTAGACAAAAGCATTGGCAAAAAAAAAAAAAAAAAAAAAAAAAAAAAAAAAAGCCCCAATAACACAAAAAGGAGAAAATGAATTAAAATTGTCATTATACCCAAGTCCCAAGAAAGAACATTTTTTTTCTTTTTGCAAGTATTGCAAGTAACTCTACGAACAGAGTGTGATCCATTATTAGAGACAAATTTAAGTTCCTTCTTTGCTATTGTCTTGCTGCATTGTTTAGATTAAGACCACTACAGAAAGTATGTATGAACTTTCAAATAAGCAAACGTGTCTACAAACTTTATGGCTGCGAAATCAAATAACTAAACATCCAAGAAGCTCATAACAAAAGCCTGAAGCTATTTATGGTGACTTGCATTAAGCAATTTACTTTGTGCTTTGTATTGTTTAGCCAATTTACTTTGTGCTCTACAGTGTTTAGCCAAGACAATCACGGAAGATTAACCTTTAAAAATGTATATTGCAAAGCATATTGATCCAATTGCTGACTCTTAATGCTTTTAGCTCTATAAACAACATTTGACATTTACCAATAAAAAAATTAAGTTTCTTCTTTGTTATTGTCTTCCCACAAATGTTGCCCCTATCCTAGGGAAAAAAAAAAAGGTTTGCTTTTTTTGTTCCCTTCACTATCAGGGCAGTCTTTTTGTTTGTTTTAGTTGGTTGGTTGGTTTTTGTTTTGTTTGGGGGGGGAGGGGGTTGTCGCATTTTTTTGTTTGGTCTTTGGTTTGGTGTGGTTTGGTTTTGGTTTGGTTTGGGGTTTTTGTATTTGTCTTGGTTTGGTTGGGTTTGTTTTTTTCTTAATGGTGAAATAAATGGCACCATCAGTGCAGGCATCATTAGAAGTTAAATGTTTTGCACTGAAAACTTTTAGGCAGACGTTCAGATTTTTGCACTGGCCACTGTTTTATCACTTGTATTGAATAAGACAAGAATATGTTAAAGAGTTAGTATGAAGAAAAAAAATTGATTCTAGAGTGTGTCTGATCCTAAATCACAGCAGCACTGCATTCCATGTGTAGGTATTAATCTCCAAGTGGTCCCATTACTTTTACTGTGATGCCTCATGGATTTATACTTCCTTCTGACATCTGCCTTCAGGTAATGCTGTAATAGATTTCGGGTTTACCATTCACATTTTTTAGCACCTGTCTTGACAGCAGTTCTGAGGTACAGAGCCAATCTTCAATTATTGTGACAAGATTTAAAACCAAATGTCTGTGGCCCCAGCACCATTCCTGGTCTGTAGACTTTGCTGAAGAATCTACAAAAGGCCTTTAAGAAAGTTCATACATATTATGCAGCAACTTACGTGCATGAAGTTACAGAGATTAAAAGAATATTGTTAACCATTGAAAAGGAGGAGAATTTACAGGACAGGCTCTGCAGCAGTACTAATCCTTGACAGTAGGTCAAAAGTGCTGCAGATCTTTTTCTTTTTTTTCATGTAATACAAAATACATATTTTAGTGTCATGGACAATAAAATATGGAACTAGAATATGTTTCAGCTTCACGTGCCGTAACACCTCAAAGTGCGTGAGTTGCATTTGGATGGCATATACCTTAAAATACAAAAGAGGTGCATACTCACCCGTGGTTACTCTTCTGTTAAAACCCAAAGCTTTTGGAGCTATCTGAAGACAAAGTCACAGACACAATGAGGGCTTGGGGATGCCGTGAGAAGCAGGAGTCATGTAAATGACCACCTCAAAACCAGAATATTTTTGAGAACAGTTAAGGACATAGGATTTTGAGAGATTTTGGCTTCTGCTACATGTAAGTTGCCCTTTTAGAAACGTAACACAATGGATCTTTTCAGGATATAATTAAGCCAGATTTTTCTCTATTCATGTTAAATCCAAAATAGAACTGAGCCAGGGCAGAAAATGACAGTAGTTCCATTCTTCTATCAAATTTCCTTAATTAATTCCTAGGAAAAAGTGTGCTAATGGAGCTTAACTTCCATTCTGAGAATTTCTTGAAGCTTCAGGTGAATTTGTGACACACCAAAAAGTTTAGAAAACTGAGGAATACAACGTTTGCTCCTGGTAGGAGGTATTTCTGCTGCAGCCACTCTAGATCTGCAATGAGAAAGTCTGGACAAGCCTCATTAGAAAAATATGGCTTTATTATCATGGGGATGCGGGAAGGAGGACAGCTACTCTGTCACCTTAGTATCTCATACAAGATTCAAACGCTTTTCAAAAGTCCTTGTGCTGAGTTACACCATCCTGGGGTTGGATTGCAAGAGCCCTGCTTCCCCCAGGGGACAAAAGAAACCTGATCCAGGTGGACATGGTATCTCCCTCCTGGCAGGAGGGGTCCCCCAGATCTAAATAGATCTCTACATACATGGGTTGGACGCGATGATCTTATGGGTTGGACGCGATGATCTTGAAGGTCTCTTCCAACCTGGTGTATTGTATTGTATTGTATAAATTGGTCTGTTCTGCTCCCCTTTCCTGCCGAACAAGACTATAAAGTGGGAGATAGGGGGTGGGGTGTGGCGGCCATCTGCCTCGCCTGTTCGAAAGGACCAACAGCCACTGCTGGCCTCCTGGTTCTGCCACATGGTCAGGCCTGATCTTCTCCCTGCTGCATCCAGGCTTCCCTAAAGGGCTGAAATCCACATACATCGAGGGAGATACAAGGCCACCCACGTTTGGTTTTGTCTATTCTCCTACTCATCCTTATTCCTTACCCTTGTAAACCCTCCCTGTTATTGCTATATATATTATTAAAAAATGTATTTCTCCTACTTCCAAACCAACTCCGGATTATTTTTTTGGTAGATTGAACTTCAGTTGGGGCTCAAACCACCACAGTCCCAGAGATATCTTTTGTCCTGTTTTTACTAACACTGTTGAAGAATAACAGCAGATGCCAGGATACAGGCTTTTCCTTGATATTGTCTTCAGAGTTGTTATATCATAGTAGTCTGAGTGGTCTAGAATTCTGCATTTAATTTCATCTGTTGTTTAAATCTTACATCCTAGTAGTTGATTTCTATCTAAGCAGCTAACAGCATCAATAAAAACCACAGTATCAATTTAATATAGTAATCAGAGGCCAATTTTAACAATGTAAGGCTAAGCTGCCTTCCTGTGTGTCACTGCAGATTGTCTATATGACTAGGTACATACACAGAATATTCATACAAGACATGTGCACACAGTAAACATATGAAACACATGTGTTGTTAAACATTTGGGTTCAGTTAAGACCAATGGAAACTGAGGTTTCTGAGCTCCACAAGAGAGATTAGGACTGCATCCGGCCATAGATGTCTATTTCATGGGGGAAATGCAGCCTTTTCTCCAGAGCTCAGAAAGTTTGGTTCTGTAGGTGTGTTGAGACAATGAGATCTCTAAAGCCTCTTAATTAGTGTTCGTTTACTTCCTCTTCGATCCACAACATTTGGGTTTGTTCAGGACATTTTCATGGGGACTGTTTCTGTTTCCTTTGCCAGCAGGCTGATAAACTCCTATTATTATGGAGCAAAACCTGTTCAGTATAAAATCCTCCCAGTGAGTCATTCATTTTGTGTTAAATAAAACTTTTTACTTTTTCTCCTCAGGTTTATGCCTGATATGTCTATATTAGATAAAACTTCTACTGTCTTTTTCACTGCTAAAATCAAAGAAAAAATACTATTCCCAGTCAAGGTTATAGTGCAGGATGTATGATAATGGGAAACAAGATTTAGACAAATCCTCCTCTAAAGCATTAGTGCTTCAATGCTACTATTTGTTTTTTATGCTTTGAAATCATTGAGAAAATACTTCAGAATTATGGGCATTTGGAAATGAAATATTAGGCTGTTAGGCCATGGACTAGTGAGATATCAAACAGAATTTCTTACTTCCTTCTCATTACTTACAAAATGAGGAGAAATCACACAGCTGACCACACTGCAGCTACTTAATGCTGCTGTAAATAGATCATAATGAGCATGCAGTATACTTGATTGTGCTGACAAATGACAGGGTGTAGATTGTTCAATGTTGGAGGAAGGAGGGGGAAAAAGCAAACAACCTTCCTGATTGCAGATGCAAATGGTAGCAAATTTTCATTCCTGCATTAATGTATGCAATTCATGTAATGCATATTACTTCACTCTCATGTTCAATTCACAGACATAAAGTATTTTAATTCATGAATAATGACAATCTACTTCAGGAGAAAGCAATGAAAGACACTTCTTTGGCCATGTAGAAGGAGCTGTGATGCAAATACAGTTTTTCAGTATAATAAATCCATTTTGTTAAAACTCTTCACCCAAAGAGTGTACTTAGAGCCATTTGTCTGCTTCCCCCTTCTAACCTTCCTTTACGTGTGGCATTTGACTGCAAACCAGCATTTTACAGTCTCTAATGTCCAAGTCACCTCTTCTACAAGCATTACAAATTAAAAGAACTTTCAGTATCTGAATTCCAGCACAGCATACACAAACCAAAAATAATTCATTGTCTAGAGACCATAACAAATTTTAATGTGCATCAGCAGAGTAAACAGGGGTCTGAATGGAGTTAAACCAGTGGGAGTGAAGGAATGTATTACAAAATCCACACAGTACTGAGTTACAAACTGAAGAGTGGTGTTTTGTCAAAAAAAAAAAGGGGGAAGGAAAGAAAGAAAGAAAAAAAAGGAAGTATAGATGTCTACTGGTTGTGTGACATACAGATCATAATGAAAACTGGCTTGCATGGGGACCAAAGTATTATCCACTCTTAAGTTGTATCACACAGATTGTAAGCAGTTTACAGAATTTAAGTTAGTTTTGCATATACAGGAGTTGCAACGTTAGAGAAAACACACTGAGATATAGAATGCACATACACACACACACACAAAAAAAAGTGTATATATATATATATATATACATATATAAACCTCTACACGATCATCAGGGGTTGGCCCAAATCTGTAACTGTTGCCAGTGAAGAAGAAATAAACAAAATGTGACAGGGGAAAAAAACCACAACCAACAAACATAAAAAATCCCACCAAAAACCCAGGGGAAAAGAAAAATATTCCCCCATACAACTGATGAGAAAAATATCTTCTTTTCTTTTCCAGGAGGAAGTCTGCTTATCTGCTTTGTAGAACCTTTTTTTCCTCCTCCCTATTCCTTACTAAAAAAAAAAAAAAAAAAAGAACATTTCTTTTTTAGCAAAGTCTGTGGGGTGTTTTGTTTGGGTTGATGTTAGATCACTGTGTTTGCTTCCAGGCTGGAATGGTTCTTTCAGCACAGGAAACCAAATGTCATCCTTGGTCAATTCTGTACTACTGATGACTCGCAGGCCAGCCCCTGAGCAGTCAAGGATGAGGCTTCTCCTTGCTGAAAGAAAACTGGGGTTTGCTGTCACAAACCTTCTGATTGCATCACACCAATTCTCTTCAAACGAAAGATAAGTGAAATGCTAAAGAAAATAAGATATAGAAGGAAAACGTGTGGTATCCTCTTCTTCTTTTTATATTGTATTCTATTGTATTCTAGTAATGATTTATTTTCATGTTTTTGTTTGTACTTCCTGAAGAAGGAGGTGCTCCTTGTGTAGAGATTTAGAGTACACTGGGTGCAGAGTGGTGGTTGGAGGTTAGGGTCAACTTTGCTGTCCGCTCCGTGGATTTTACAGGCGATTTGCTCTTTGCTTTAAGAAGAGAAAGTGATATTGGAAAATGTCAGCACTTTTAGATTAAAGCAAAGCACCGTTCACAAAGCCACAAACAAGAAGCAGGACAGAAAGTCCATGGCTTGTAGCTATCCTCGCACCTGCGGAAGAAGTTATAAGATATTCGCTCATCTTGAAGATTTCCAATGCTCCTTATAAGGCTGTTTTAAACACATACATTTATATACTTAATTATCTCGCCAGGTTGGCTCTGGTGCCCATGAATGTCTTGGCATGCACTGCAAACAACAACACATACAAAGTATTTCAGTCCCAGGGAGGTGAGTATTTTTTGTTTTGCTTTGCTTTTGATTCTTTCCTGTCTTTTTAAACAACATCATCCAGTGAAGCCACAGACCAAAAGGAACAAACTGAAACACTTTCCACCTCAGAGTGTCTTTTACAAAATCATTTCCAGCCCCATACCTTTGCCCACAAAAAATTAATCCAGTAGCTAAGGAGTGTTTTCTTACAAAACAGAGGAGATGCTGGCAAATGTCTGTGCCATTTAAAACACAGGGAATAAAATGCTGAAAGTTTGGAAGTATTTGGTTTTGAGCAGTTATATTTTCCTGCACTTCATTTTCCTTTCAAAAATCTATGGAAGTAATGGTACACATCATTATTTCTAAACCCCTTTTAAGCATGTAAGTATGCTATCTGAATAAAAGCATTCAGAACCAGACTCAACCGAAATGTTTGCACACCAAGTACATGAATATGCAGATTCCTTACATACCCAGTCTCAGTGTTTGATAATTCCATATTTCATAAAGAATTACATTCAGAATTTGTAAACATATTATTTGAGGTGAAAATCATAAATGTATCTTGGTTGCACTGTAGATAAAATGTCCAATTATAGCAGGTTTCTTCATGATTAATAGATTTTAATGGATGTGTTGTGTCCTAGGAAAGGATAAATGTTATTGATGGATACAGGCATCAGTTCTATAACAAAGCAATATTGGTGTTATAAGTGGTCCATAATAATGCTGGATGTTTAATAACTCTTTGGTTTGGCTTTGTTCATTTGGTTGGTTTTCTTTGGTTTGTTGTTCGGTTTGTTTGTTCCTGTGTTTGTTTTTAATCTACTAATCATGTATAAGCTGTTTTTTGTAAACAATTTAATATGAAGCTGAACGCTGGATTTTGTCACAGCCCAGCTGAACATTTCTCATCCAGAACACACACAATGAAAGTAAAAACTCAAGGCAAATGTTATTTTTAGTTTTCAAACATTCACCAATAAAATATTTCTCAGTATCTAGTAATTATGTTTCTAAGCATAGAGAGAAGTATTTCTGTTCCTCCTTAGTGAATTTTTCCCTTCAAAAATGGGGATTAAACTTTGTCCCATATCTCTGAGCACTGCCTCTTTCTGTAAATACGTGGTGTGAAATGCTGTATACATAGCAGTTGCCATAAAAGACTCTTAGTTCTTTGTCACATACATAGAACTTCCAGATAAAAGTGATATTTAAATTTTTCCATGCGTGAATTTAGTGTCTAAGTGAATACTAACATTTAAATGGAAGCAGGTCTCAAAGACTACCAAGATTTTCAAAGACATTCCAGAGAACTCTTACCCTAGTTGCTACTGAACATAGACAGGAGTGGCAAGCCTACTTTTCCCCATCTGATAGTGGCAGCCTACCTGTACTATGCTGTAGTAGCTTGCTGGGCTTCTCAAAACACTTGCTCTATATTTGGAAACAGCAAGCACAGAAGCAAATTCGCTGCAGTTTCTTCCTATGTGTTGTTCTCCCAGAGGTATTATTTGCAAGCTTGTGCCCAAGGAGCAAATTCAGTTTCTGGGTTTGGTTTTATTGCAGCATGACTTGGTTCTTTCTATTTTATAAGGTGTAAAATCTGTCATTGGACAGATTTTTTGCTATCATTTTCATTCCCTGCCAAGAAGTTAATTAGGATTTTTTTGTTGCTTTAGACCATTTAATGATATTTTTTTTGCTTGTTTTATTTAATTTAAATATTCTTTCAATTCAACTAGAGAAACACCCAGTTCAAGACAAATTTAAATAGGCCTTTGGAATACATTTCTTCTCCTTAAAATATGTGCAATGCAAATAAGAATAAATACCCAGAAGAATCTCATAGAAGTTTTTCTTTTTAAGAGCTTTTTTAACAATAAATCGCATAATTTGACAATTTGAAAGCTGTCATATGTTGAAGAAAAAACAATATGATGCAAAATAGATTTGACAAGCTATTTCATGGTGGAAAAAATAGCACTGTAATACTTGTAGGCAAAGCATTATTTGATTTTTGTTTTGCTTGTTTCTTTCAAGATGAAAATCTAGAGATCCCCAAATATATGTATTTCATACATATACTGCATATATGTTGATCATCTTTTTATTCATAGTGTTCAGTCTCTATATAAACCATAGCCTCCCTCCAATGCATGTCACATTTTACATGCATGTTCTTCTGAAGCAGGTGGGTGTTTCTTTATCTTACAAAGGATTTAGGTTAGAGCACATGCAGTAAGTACAAAACAATACTGAATACATAGGACAAATTTAGGTGAAATACAGCTAAAACAATTGCAGCTTCAAAGTGAAGAAAGAAGCTCTTAGGACTGTAAATCACTGTCAGAGACAGTGTTTTCTGTATTGTTTTGGGAACTAATCAGTATGTCCTAATGTCATTTCAGGTCTCTCTTTACTGGCTTAATCTAAAAAAAATATTGTCTAACCTAAATTGCTACATTTTCACTGATAGAGCACCCCAAATAAAATTGGCTTGCAGTACACAGTGGCGTATAAAACTATTAGGTGCACTCTGATCCTTGCAGTGATCCCTTTGAAATACAACTGGAGTTTAAATATATTCAGGATCTTTTTCCCTGAAGATGTGTAAAAGAACAGTACTTTTCTTCTCTCATGAACTCAAGTATTTATATTTGGAAGGGTAAAAGCTGAAAATTTAGTGTAACAACACTGCAAACCCAAAGCCAGCCTGCTTAGATTTCTTCCCCCTTTTTCTGTTCTGTCACATTTGCTCATATTCTACTGTTTGGGTTTCCATCATAATGAAGGACAAGCAAACAGAAGCAGTCAGAAATTTCCATTTTGACTGGGGATTTAAATCATGGAGTGTTCAAATCAGAGATTTACTTCCACTATTTTCAGACTTAAGTCAGAGGTGAAGTACAGCTTAGAATCAAAATCCAGGTGTCTCAAAATACAGAGTACACAAACTCAGAGTTTTCATGCAGAAGTACAGTTCTGGCAGGACTTAATAGTATCCCTGGAACTGTGAGCATGGTAATACAAGTAAAAATGTATCAATATGACTTTAAATTTGCTAAAACAATCACTCATTTTCCTGTCACTTCTAAAATTATTGTCTAATTAACATAATTAAAGCTTAAAGAAATGTCATTCAAGTTCAATAACACTGGGCCAAACTGGATTAGAATTGTGTTAATCTTCAAAGACCTGGAAGGAGAATGGTAACATATGTGAATATATTATTTCTAATATATTAGTTATACTTGGTACCTGGTTCCAGGAGTCTCATGCTTTGACCTATTAGCTACTGGGATCCAATTAAATTCTTGAGTTGTAAGCCTTACTCCTGTGAAAAGCCCATGCACTGTCTTTCGTCTCCTGCCACTGACATATTTCCAAAGAAGCAAATGCCCATGAAACACTTAGCCTTTTGCCCACCAACGCTGTCTTCTGAACGTGATCCTAACTTCCTGTGTAACACCATGAAAGAGTAGTTTATGTCATTAAGCTCTTCGAAACTGTGATTTATTCAAGTATGTGGTTTATTTATATGTCAGGGAAACAGAGAAAAAAAAAATTATTGATAATTTATTCTGAACTTAGTGTTCAAAATAACAAAACAATCTCTGTCATAAATGCCCGACCATGTTTCATGGCTCATGGTGCACGGACCAAAGAGCTAAATGTCAATTTTGTTCTGTGAATGAGATTCATTTTAGAGCATCTGAGTTTAAAATAAAGCCAGCAGAAGCTATAAATCACTAGCAAACCTTAACTAATCCATAAAGTAGTCATTCATTGCATGCCCACATTGCATGTCCCTTGCTTTCACTAAGATATTGATCAGGCAAAATTTGTACAAAAATACGTGACATTTTGGGAAGCAAGGAACAAAAAGCAAATGCTGATTTCATAATATCGTCCATTTATTTTCCACAGATGAACAATGCACTGACTTGTAAACTAAAAGGCTGCCTCAGAGCCTGCAGTCCTATTGTGTCCTATTGTGTCCTATTTGTAAGAACACCTTAGTTTGTCGCCTTGAGTCTCGAGCATTTTTTCATATACAAGAGTTGCAATTTAGCTTTGTGTTTCTTTGGGTTTGGGAGGTCTTTGGGATGTAACAGCCTCCTGCACTCTGAAGCTCAGTACCTGTCAGGGTCTCTGAAACATGGATTCTTAGAGTTACATTTACAACGAGTAATGGACTGTCATATAAATAACAGAATGAATCCATTAATTCACCAGCACTGCTTTAATATTTTACTAAACATAAAAGTTCAGTGAAGGTATCCTTGAGTTTTATTTAACTAGTAAGCCACTACTAATGCCTGAGTAGAGTGCTGGAGTTTTGTTGACTACTCCAGGAGAAGCACAGTCACACCGAAGCCCATCCTTGATTCTCTGCTTGTACTATGTGACGCTAAAATAGACCTGCACATAGATGAAGAATATAGATTCAGTTTGTACTGAATATGAATTGACTTTTTTGTACTACTGGGTTCTGAAATCACATAAGTGTTGAAACTTTGGAAGCTTCATTTGGCAGAAATTGTTGCCAATATTTTCCATCCTGAAGTGCCTGGTTTGCTGTATTGCAATAATTGCCTTTGCCTTATAGCGTCAGCTTTGAAGTAGTCTTATCAGCCTCAGCTGAAACCATATAAAATCATAATTTTGCAGTATTTACATGTAAAGTAAACAAAAGTTCATTAGAAATCTTCCTTAATTTTACTGGAGATATGAATGGACTACAAATGTTTTGGAAAATGTTTGCATTTTACATCTGTTAACACAGGTGTAACCAAGTATGGCTAATTTTATTTCAAGCACTATTTGAATATGTCTCACACCTTGTTTTGTTTGGTTTTGTTTTGTTTTGTTTTGATTACATAGATTTTTTTTTCCTCTCTGGCTTATCAGCTGCTGTAATTTTTACTTTTCAAAATTTCTGAAAGCTCAGTTACCTATATTCCCCCTCTACTGCTGGAATATGTGCACACACTCAGGAAGAAAAATTCTCTTCCCCAAATATAAGTGTCCCTTTTTCTCCTCAAGGGTATTACTTCTCTTGTGTGTTTTGGATTCTATCACTGCTGTTAGTTTTCAGGCAACTAAATGATAAAAGATTAGCAGTAAGTATCATCTGCAAGCCTCCTATATTTTCCAGTCCATCTTTAGCCATTTCCTGTACAGTAATGAGCCTTAACCAGTGTGAAGTACCCAGTACTGTCTTGGTCAAGCATACCACACAGGGCAAATTAATTAATCTAACATGCCAGAAGAAACATTCTGAATTCCTGACTTATCTATTGGGTTTGCATTTTGGAGGAAAACTACTGCTTCCAAATTGATGGACATTCGCAATGGGCTTTGTATTGAATCTCCCTGAAGTCCACTTGGACTTTCTGTCCAGCACATTCATCTACTCATCTGCTGTGTGTTCCTTTTCTGCCAGTGTTGCCCAAAAGAGCAGTTGAGGAAGAATGATAGGTTCCTAGATTGATGGCTATTAACTGGCTTTCACTAAGTAGAGTGGCCAGGTGAATAGGGGTATTCAGTCCTTCCACAGGGAAAAAGAAAGCAGCAACTTTCCACCTCAGCATGGAGGAGAATATGCTGCCATTGGTTTGAATCACAAGAACTCCTGCAGCTGTTGCTGGGCTAAGGCAGGTAACGGCATTTAACATCTAAAGTCACATTCTAACACAAACTGGAGATGGAAATATTTGGGAGGAGAAAAACCAAACAGAGGAGACTTAAAATATAGGTAACAAGGAGTAAGTAGTAAGATAGCAAGCGGTAAATCCATTCAAGGACAACAAATATCAATATAAAGAAAAAAAAAAAAAAAGAGTGGGACTTTGAATGACTTCTACAGATTCGCAACACCAAGATGGATAGAAATGTAATTGTGGGTATACTGTCATGAACAAACAGAGATTTTCACACTCAGGTCACCTTCTACATCCTCCCTTAGATCAACCCATGTTTAAGGAAAGATTTGCATCTTGTTCCTCCTCTCTTACATATCTCTGAACTGGGGCTTTCTTTTTAATTCTGCAAATAACGACCTTGTTCATCTCTTATTGTTTAACCTCTTGACTAGAGCAAGGCTTCCTAATTGGGCCATCATGCGCTATGAAGAAGCTAAAATGATCTCCAACATCATTCTGAAAAAAGAAAATGAGATCATCAATGTGATTTGCCCTTGTCAATCTTTTACCTTGAAAAGGAAGAAGGGAGGGTTGATATCCCTAACCAAATAATTGAAATGGGTAATGCATCAACATTTATACATTTTCATACTCTTCTAATAAAAATACTCAAGAATCACTGTTGAGTTTGAACATGTGTTTTTCAGGAAGATGAACTTAATCCATCTCTAGTGTAATTTCTGCTCTCTTCTATGTCCTTTATCCTGTAATGCACAGCTTCTGTTCTCATCAGTGCAGTTCCTTCTCTTTTCTATGCAGATTTCTTTAAAATGTGTTAATATGTAGCTCAGGAGAAAATAAATTTGACTTATTAGCATGATTAAGAAATCGTGATTCATTTTTTTTCATTCACTTCATGACCATCATTCACTTCTGTAACAGTTACCCTAAGTTTTGTTTGAGCGCTTTTGCTTCTTGGAAACTTATTTTGACCTGATAAGAAAATCTGTCTGGACAGACCACCTAATAAAAGTGGGGAAAAAAAAAATCAGCTTCTGAGCTTTTACTTTCCTTAGCATGTTCATGTGATGCACTCATAAAGAAGTTCAGAGTAGTAAAGTAGCAGTATACCCATTTAGTGAAATGAAGTGTAGATTAATTTTCTCTGCAGGTGGTAAGTCAAGCAGAGCCTGTTGGAGTCAGAAGGGCTCACACACCTTTCAGCTAGACATATCCTGAAGCATATATTTCATTCCATCAGCATAAAGCACTTGGTTTTGTTTTGTTTCTGTCTCAGCCACCTTAAATTTCCTTTGTTCAACCAAGGGTATAGTGAGTTCTTGATGTTCCTGAATTGTTTACTAGTTATATAACTATGACCACTTCCATTAGTGTGTAAGTAGCAGAAAATTTAATTCTCTTCCTTCCCTTAGTTGGTATTTTTGGTAGCTGTGCCTTACAAGTTGTAAAGTCTTTTTGTTTGTGGGTTGGGTTTTGGTTTGTATTTGCATTGAATATGTCTTCACATGTATAAGTAATTCATTGACTTCAGCTGTTTCTATTCCAGTGACAGAGTACTTTTGGAAAAAAAAATGGCTAAGAGAGATGTTTGCAGATCGTTTGTGAAACACCAGCTTTAGCTATTTAAATACAACTAAGGGGAGAGGCAGCCCAATATCCAGTGCCCATTGCAACAGTTAAAAGCTGGCAGGGAGGGAGGAGAGGGGGAGGGAGGTGAAAATTCAAACAAATGGAAGCCCTAAATTGGTTAATTGGTACTTTTTCAGA
This sequence comes from Picus viridis, assembly GCA_033816785.1. NCBI lineage: Eukaryota > Metazoa > Chordata > Aves > Piciformes > Picidae > Picus > Picus viridis. The sequence continues at coordinate 4,071,772 of CM066575.1, forward strand.
ACCACTGGCAGCATGGTTTATGACTGTTCTTATCAGCACTCGAGACCTTTCTTTCTCATCTGTCTCTGAAAACCATGCATGCAAAACATCTTACAAGTAGTTAGAGTGTGACAGAGAAGCATACAAACCAGTGCCCTTCTATTTCCCTATGTGAAATGACTGATTCCAAAACAAATGCCTGTTTCCACAACTTTCTTGTGGTAACCCATTCTCATCCATTTACTTGCAGATAGTTATGCTCCATTGTAAGTGAAGGCAGGAACTAAATAAAACTTCTTCTTGATTTGGTTTGATTCTTCTGCTATTGAAATTAAATATGGCTCCAGCACAAACTGCTCATCATTTTTAAACTATATAGAAATGGGTGTGCATATTTTATATGAGCCACATTATAGGGAATCTCTAAACCAAACTAGCTGTGAAAGATACGATAAAGTTGCAGTGGGAGATCTATCTGAAGAAATGTAGAACTGAACTTGTCTTTTTCTTCCTGAGCCTTTTGTATCCTGTTCTTCCTGTCTTCAAAAAAAAAAAAAAAAAAATCTTAAGTGGGATGGTAATATTGCTCTGTCATCTTTAACAGCACCATCACACCAAGAAAAATATATACAAAGGTGCTTATTATAACAGACATGGGAAAAAATGCCATTCTTTGCAAATATTTCAGTGTGAGAGGTTCAGGTTTTTTTCTTGCTTTTCACACCTGACACTGCCTAGGTTTATGTTTAACATACAGTCAACCTGATCTCCTTCTATTTATGTTATTTATGTAAGAGCTGTTTGCTTAGAACTCATATAAACTCCCTTTTATCTGTACCCATCAAACTGGATGAGTCTCTTTTCTTGTCAGATTCCTAGATGCTGTTTTCAGGCAGGGAGCCTATTCTGCCTGATGGATAATGCAGTTGTTCCAGAGATTAGTACAGTGCCTCTGACTAACAGAACATACCTCTGTCTAAGGGCTATGACTCACAAGCTCTTAATGGTTTTAACTGGAACAGCTTAAGATGATAGCGTCACTGTCTTTCTACCTCCCACTCTTAGGGAAATTAAAACTTCCAATAGTAGGAGTCATACAAGCAAACTCTGAGCCATTTCTTCATCTATATTAGTTTAGCAATGCAATACTTTATCAGCTGTTACAAAGGCTTTATTTCATGCTCAACACTGTGAACTAGGAGAGCTGAGGAACAGGCACCTATTTTCTTCTTCCGTCCAGGCTTGGAGCAATAAGAGACATTGAATGGAAATATTTTAAACTGTAAGACCTAAATTAGAATGAAAAAGGCAAAGCTGTCACTCTTGTAATTTCTGGAATATAAATGAAATACAACATTATCATCTATCAGTGGAATGGTTTGAAAATGGTTTATTGTGAGAAAGAAGCCTGAAGTAATCATGCCAAATCCTGTATAAATTCTGTTTTCCTTGCATTCTATGTTGTTGGATTTTTGTACTTTCACTTCAGATTTTTTACCTTTCTTATTGCACTTCTGAGATGTGGAATCAGTCATAAGGATGCAATGTCATTAATCATTATTCAAAGACTCTTCAAGTATAAGGAGGTCACTAATCAGTATGCATTGTATGCATGTCAAGAATTCAGCAGACTACAAAATGGGTAATCATCCTGGGTTGTTTTTTTTTTGGCAGAGTTTTCAAGAGGCACAATGCCACATAACCATATTCTTAAACAAGCAAGGTGGATGAAGCTGGAGCACCCACACAAAGACAGCAAGTTGCGCTACTGAAAGTGTGATGGCAAACCCCTTATGATAAAGTGAAACGAAGGGTTTGGGGCAGAGTCTTCTCTTTATGAGGACATCAGAAATATCATCAGCTGCTCATCAAATAGCATCCAGCTTTATCGTCAATAAAACATTATTACTGTAACTGTAAAGAAGTTTATGTGTCTGGATTACCTTTGAAGCTCATGAATTATTTAATCAAATGGAAAAGTTTTGTCCAAAGAGTAAGAAAATACAAAGAATGTCAAGCACTCTAGCTAGCCCAGACTAAGAATTCAAAGATAAAACACCACGGGAAAGCATGATAGAATTTACACCAAAAAATCTCAAGCAACAAAACCCACCACCACGAAAACTCCTTTCTCTTGAATCTAAATGGGCGAAGAAGTTTTGCTCCCAGACTGTCCTAAACTTTGATAGGTGGTACAAGCTGGGTAAAAATTAAACTTATTTTATAATTCACTCTCACTTTATGAGTAGAGGAGAATTCATCTTCATCCTCAGGCTTGAGCCCATTTTTCTGCTGTTGTGAATTCGTATCATTCTTTTAGTGTCAGCAGTGTCAGCCGTAGACAGGAAATACCCTGTTTCTTATCTTGAACAAACAAAAATGTCCACTGCACTGCTGTATTTGCGTCAAGTAACAAATAGGTTGTGCTTTGAAGCAAGGAAATATCATCAGTTGTTTCAAAAGCAGGCACTGCCACATCTGCTGAAATCTCTGATGCCCGAATGTAAGATTCCTGGTTGTGTAACAGTGAAAAGCAATTTGAGTGAGATGACAAACTCAAGCATTTATTTCCACCCCCTGCCTTGCTTTTCTTTCTTACTATTTTTTTCTTCTTTTTTTTTTCCTGAGGTGTGTGTAGCCCATCTGCAAACTTTTCAAACTTTATGAAATAGTTATATAGAATAGAATAGAATAGAATAGAATAGAATAGAATAGAATAGAATAGAATAGAATAGACTAGACTAGACTAGACTAGAATAGAATAGAATAGAATAGAATAGAATAGAATAGAATAGAATAGAATAGAATAGAATAGAATAGAATAGAATAGAATAGAATAGACCAGGTTGGAAGAGACCTTCAAGATCATTGCATCCAACCTACCAACCGATCCAACCCACCTAACCAATTAAACCATGGCACCAAGCACCCCATCAAGTCTCCTCCTGAACACCTCCAGTGATGGTGACTCCACCACCTCCCTGGGCAGCCCATTCCAATGGGCAATCACTGTATAGAACTTCTTCCTAACCTCCAGCCTAAACCTCCTCTGGTGCAGCCTGAGACTGTGTCCTCTTGTTCTGGTGCTGGCTGCCTGGGAGAAGAGACCAACCTCTGCCTGGCTACAGCCTCCCTTCAGGTAGTTGTAGAGAGCAAAAAGGTCACCCCTGAGTCTCCTCTTCTCCAGGCTAAGCAACCCCAGCTCCCTCAGCCTCTCCTCATAGGACTTGTGTTCCAAACCCCTCACCAACTTCATTGCCCTTCTCTGGACATGATCCAGCCAGTCAACCTCCTTCCTAAACTGAGGGGCCCAGAACTGGACGCAGGACTCAAGGTGTGGCCTAACCAGTGCAGTGTACAGGGGCAGAATGACCTCCCTGCTCCTGATGGCCACACAGACATGCAGAAAGAAATTACTGTGATTGTGTTGCTCAAAGAACTCCTGTAGGGTCCCCTAACAGTTCTTTGTACATCAGTTTTGTTCTAAACACGAGGTGAGTCTCAAAGGTTCATTTTTAAATAGCTAAAAGAAAGGAAGAGATGTGATTAAGTGCATAAGAAGCAATGATAAATGGACAGAGAAATATACTGGTAAGGTTGCTAAAAGAATAGGAAGGAGCTCAGTATGCATTTGTGTAGATAAACAACACTGCAGATGAAGAAAGTGCAAAATGAGTTTCTTAAACTTTGTGAATTTAGCTCCTGCTGTTTCTGTCCTCATTGTTTCTGGATTGGCTTCATATGAGGCAAATATGCAGTGCAGCAGCCAAAAACAGTTGTCCATGTTTTCATTGCCTATAATAGGAAAAGTATCTGAAAAAGCAACTCTTCCAGTGTAGGCTTTTTAATAAAAAGAAAAAAGTGGAAATCTGTCATGGAGTCCTCTTTCCTATAGTGTACTCTACCTAATCTGCTATTATCCACTTTCTCAAGTTCCCTCTTACGACTATTTGTGATGAGCTAAGTTGATTTAACATTTCTTCCTAAACACCATCACTTTTACAGGAATGCATATTAAGTGGAGATGTCATATGTTTAAGAATAAAATCTATTATCTCAACAAACCTGAGAAGACCATGATTTTCTTCTGTGGTTCAGTATTAGTGTTTAACCATGGGCATAACTAAAGATGCAAATAGTATCTCTGATTTCAGAGAGTATATGTTTGAGTTTAAGCATACCCAGTGCTCAGTCTGGCATGGGCATGGGGGATTGATTAACCACTAAAACTTCTAGACCAACAAAAATGTGCACATTTTGTTCGGCTAATGCTTTCTTTTCTTAGTTCCTGAACCTGCGTGTTTTTGTAGGAGGAACAAAAATTCATAGAAAGGTAACAGTGGTACAGTATCAGAAAATGGCAATGACAGTGAGGGATGATTACAAAAAGTAGAATTTCAGACCCACCAAAATTAGTTTGTTTATTACTGTATTCAGCTGGACTAAGCTCTAGGAACAGGAGTTGCCTTCATTTGGATCTATCAGCTCCTATGTGCACATAAGAAATTAGGGCGTGTATGTTTTGAATGAAACCAAAGGCAGCAGTGAGTTCATTCTGCATTAGAAATACTGACCTGAATATAGGGTTCAGCTGCTGTTAGATCTTGCTTTGTCAATGAAGCTATTTGGAATAGATAGTCATTTCTCAGAAGATGCTTTCAGTTTCAGGGTCAACAGTTAACGTGGATAGAATTTATTCCATTATTTCAGAGACGTGCAGTGGATTCATTTCAGAAAGAGAGAACCAGAGTGGAAATTTTGACTTGAACTAGAGATTACATCACATACAGGTGTAATATGCAATAGTCCTTGCATCACCTTTTTGTAAGAATTTCTGAGAATGGCTGAATAAGGTTCAGAGCAAAACTCTCATTGGCATTTGCATTACTGCAGTCCTAAGGAAACAGATTTCTGCTGTGCAACAATCACAGTAAAAGCTGGTGCCTCACAACCTCATGCATGCTCATGGTTTCTACAACAGCAGCCACAAAGTCAAAGTCCTTCCCTTAGTGAATAAAGCAGTAATGCTGGCTGTCACCATGGTGGAGGCTAGAGTATGCATTTTTGTCCAAGAAGATTCCAGATTTTTATATCCAAGAAGATTCCAAACTGGAAACAAAATCTGTGTTAACAATAGGTTGACAATAAAAGATTCCTGGATTTTGTAGCTAAAAAGGAGATGAAGAAATGTTATCACTTTAGTAGTGTCAGGAGGTTGAAGAAACATGTTTCCATTTTTTTTCTTTCATTCCTGATCAACATTTTTTCCCTGATGATAAACTTCTCGGTGTGATTTCTGTCTCAGACAAGGAACACCTTCTTCTTCATGCTCTTTTTCAAGTCAGTCACTGCATCTCTGCCATCCTCACAGGAACAGTTTCAGTATGTAGTTAGGATAATAGTTGAATTTGTTACTTCAGGAAAGAACAACAACAACAACAACAAAAAAGTGCTAGAAATGTGTAGTCAGCATGTAAGTATTCAGAAAATTGACTTAATCTCACTTCTTCATTTGTAGTTACTCCCTCTTGAGTTCTCTCAGCCTGATGCTCTCCAGTCTGAAAACAAACAGTGTCTTGGAGTGCTTTAACACAGCATTGGCAGAACAGGAAGAGTTTGGGGGAATATTCAAGTTCTCAGCACAGCAAATTTTGCAGCGTTGCTGTAAATGTGACTTGATTGTAGACAAAAAGTTTCTCTAGATTTATATCCATGAAAGAGTGAGACTTGGTGAAGCCCGTGGATAATGTAGCTGCCTTTTACCTGAATTAATTGCAACTCTTTCACTTTGTTTAACTGCAACATTGCTTAGAGGTACAAGGCTCTGGGATCATTTTAGATTTTTACCGTTGAATTAAGACACATTGTTATGAACTGTGTAGCAAAAAAATGGCTGTCACTACGCCTGCATAGGACACTTTCTGGATTAGCCTGTCAGATTATTCCAGATTCCTGTTAAATTGTGATGGTTTACTTCATCTTCTGCAGCTCATGAATACAAAATGCAGGGTCAAGATGTGTTAGATTTGACTTTGCTTTCCTGAGTGTTTTGACATTGAAGTAGACCTTTAGTGCCCCTCAGTACTGTTATCTGAAGACTGCCTGGGGAAAATGTTCTCTTTATTTCTTTCTTCATGCATTGATTCTGCATTTTACTAACAATAACAAATATCTTTACACTCACATAGCATTTTTCAGAGCAGTGTGAAATGCTGAATGGATCCCCTATTACTTTAATTTGTCTGCCCGTGCTATATATATCCCTCATGGTTAACAGAGATACTTTTAATTTTGAGTAAGAGGGGGAAACGTAGAAATATCTCTTCTAAATAGGCAATGACTCTAAACTGCTTTTCTAGAGCTACCTATTAAACATCCATTTTTAAGAAACACGTGCAATTTTGCAATGTACTTCAGTATAGAAGGAGTTTAAAAAGTCCTATCTATCTTTCAACAATAAATTTTGGGGACTCAACGTTTGCATAATCAGTGTCTGTATTTTTAGAGGCCAAGATTTTCAGAAATAACTGAATGTAGACTTCTCAGTAATTTTGTGGTGTCATGTTGCCTTCTGATATAGAAAATGTTTCTCATTAGTCTGCAAGCCTGACAGTAAAATTTATTGCTCAGCAATAACTATGGACTGCAAACTATTTGATACAGTAGTACTACTGTACTACTGTACTACTAGTACAGAGTAGTACCTCTCTCTTCCAACAGTATTGCTGAAGTCAATGTATTTCTCAACACGAACAAACATATCAGAGTCGCTCCATATGTCTTTCAAATACAAACAGGTGGCTAACAATAATGTTTGTATTAGGCTATGTTTCTGTGTTCTAGACTGGACAGATCACTTGCATGTAATCACACAGCAGTCTTGCACATGAATGTGTAGTTTAGTGTGATGTTGAAGAAGGGTTTCTAACTTGGCAATGTAAGGCAATTGTGGTGATTTGTTATCACATAAAGAAAATTACTGTCTATGACACCTTTCTTCTGCTTTTCTGAGGTTTCACAACTGTTGTCTTCCTTAGCTGAAGCTGCTCCTCAAAAATACACAGAGCTGAAAACTTCCCCTGGCTTATGTTCCTGTGGATATTTCTATTAGTGTAGGGTGGGTATAAAAAGGGAGTGAAAATGAAACTCACAGCTGGAAAATCAGGCTCAGAGTTTCTCAGAAGTAAGGGAAAGTAAATTTTGATCATGAAGAGTTAAACTGATATTCATCAGAAACATCACTGTGTAGCAAGTGACCATTAAAATTGAAATTAAGCCTACTACTGCAGATTCTTGGTACTCCTTGCTTCTTTGGTAGATGAGTATCATGTGTGATTAATACAGTATTAATCTGTGCCTAATTGTAAAGCAAATTAATTAATAAACCAAATTTTATTTCAATCTGACTAAATTTGAAAATATTTCTAATTGAGGTTCTCTGTACTTTATCTGCAGCAATCTTTGCTCAAGGAAAAAATAGAGATTAAGTTTTTCTATGTTTATTTTTTTCACAGGGACCTTTCCATGCCATAACCTACTAGCTCTCCAATAGCAAATATCCAAATGTCCAGTAATCAGGTAAGATATTGCTTGGAATAAATACATAAACAATGTTATGTATCAAATGATTTATCTGAAGAGATTTATTTGATTAGGTGTTCTGTGTATTCTTTGGCTGCAATGCAGTGTAGTCTGTAGTTACATATTTCATAGACCTGTTAACATAGAACCAAAGAGAAACCACTCTATGGACAAGTCTTACCACTTTGAAATTTGTGAGTACAATGGAATGTTAGAATGAGGATTTAATATAAATTAAAATATTTATTTCCTTCTAACAGCTTTTCAGGAGAGATAAAAACTGGAAAATACTCCTTCTCCAGCAAAAAGAATTGAGGACAAAGTTCTTCACAGGAAGAATAATTGGCCATTGGGATGTGCTGCCCGGGAGGTAGTGGAGTCACCGTCCCTAGAGGTGTTCGAAAAAGGATTTGATGTGGCACTTGAAGCCACGGTTTAGTTGTCAGGAGGAGTTAGGTAATCTGTTGGACTTGATGATCTCTGAGGTCCTTTCCGGCCTGGTTGATTCTCTGATTCTATTCTATTAATGTAACATTTAAATTGATTTTAAAACTTATAAGAGCTAAAATGGTGGTATGTACATCACCATTTCCACTTGAAATAAGATGAATAATCATTTGGTCCTGTACGTTCTACATATTCTATGTTGTTCTGTATTGTTTTATAGTCTACATTTTTCTATATTGCTCTATGATAAATAATCATATTGCTATACTCTGTAACGAAATGTACTTTCCTTATAAAAGTGTTTTCCTAATAGTAAGACTATAGCATGGAAGTGATTTCACAGTACATGGCATTTGCTGAGAAAGTGATGCATCGCAGAAAAGTAAAGTGGCTTCCATTATGTATTTTATGCTAGGTTGTGATATCCTGCTCTGCATTGGGCTCTCAGTTTAAATAGAAGTAACTCAGGGATGCTTAAACTCAGTTTGTTTTCCAACAGATTTTTACAGCATATCTGAATTTCTATGTAGTAGCCAGCACCTACCTGTATACTCATGTACTTCTACATGACTGTGAATTTTACTGTATCAATGTAGACAATGCAGAATTTTATTGCTTATTTATACAGTGATGCAAAAACTCTCCCAAACGTATCTAGTATGTTAATTTCTACATGATAGGAAACTGAAGCATTGCCATTTTAATGCTGATTCAAAGCCAGTGGTGAAGCAACTGAAGATGACAAATCCACATTCTCTGACAAACCATTGTGTGCCTACCATGGCCATTCTAATGGAGAAACAATGTGTTATACCTAAGGTCTGCTTAGATTTAGGAGTCAAGCTCCTTATGAAAATAGGATTTACATTAAATGTCAGAGATATAAAAGTTAGGTGGCTGGTGTAAAGTAACTTAGGTAGAAACATTTCTGGATGGGTGTTTGGTTTAATATATTCATATTCAAATGAGATGAGTCATTTCCTGATATTCCTGCTCTGTCCACATGCTACAGGGTAAGCTAAGCTTTGATTAGGGAGCTATCCTTGGGAGGATAATGTGAGTATAGGGATTGAATAGAATGTGGATTTGTTTTATTCACATATAGAGATTTAAGGCATTTTTGCTTCTTCTGTCCAGAAACTTATCCTTCAGCTTTTAGAAAGTAAGGAGATGGCAGGAGGAACAGAGCCAGAAAAAGGGAGGAGTAAATGAGCACCACACTTTTCCTAGTCACAGTTACTGGTTACCTTGTTGAGTTAGCCTCATTTTACATACTGGCAAGCAACCAAATGAAAGCTCAAAACGCTTGACCATACCTGATTGTGGACTTTTGTTGGGGATTTTGGCTGCTGCTTCAGGGCTAGAGGTGGCATGCACACGCTGACTGGCAGAGTTATGGATGCTACTTGGAACAGCTGCTGAGATGTTTTTGCGCGGTTTTGTGTCTTGCAACCACATCGGAGACGCCTCGAAGGCCTGCATTCGCCGAGAATGGCTGTTAGCATTGACTTTGAGAAACGCCTGGGCCTTGTATTCCTGAAGGTCTCCATAGTTGGCATCAGTCACCCTGCACTGATAGAAGCCTTCATCCTTTTTTCTCACTTTTGAAATCTGCAGCTTGTGGGAGATGTCATTCCCTTGTACTTTCACTGTCTGCAAATTTGTCAGGAAAAATAGACAAACAAACATATTATCAGATATCACTGCTTCTCTGGGAAAACTCTACTAATGCAGAGTCTGTCCAGAGAAGTCAAGTGCCAAATTAATCAATGGTGTGATTGTGCTTAATACAGGGAATCTGCATCAAGGACAAGTAAGGCACCTTCTTTCCACAACTGCTTAGGTGGTTTGCTCTGAAGCACTAATTGTTTGATAAATTGGAGAGCAACTCTTGTGAATACATTACTGCTTTAAGGTACTGGATGGACTTTAACAGCCTGTTGTGTTCTACCCAGCTCTGAATTTATATTTGTAAATTTGAGTTGAAAGTAAGGGTTGCACACTTTCAAGCATGACATATGCAATATTAATCACACAGAAAGTGCTGCGCAGTTATTCAAACCGTATTCAGTTATAATATGTCTACTGAACAACTCATATTCAGGAAAAAGATTAAAAATGTTTCATATGAATTCATAGAGTATCTCTATGGCATATTTTGCCTTCTTTTACTCCCATGCAATAGCTGCAAAGTGAACAGTGTGGCATAGCACTAGTGACAATAATGGAATTTGGTTTGGGTTTAGCATTTGAAATGAAGAAGTTGTTGCAGTCAGCATGTATCCATGGCTTCAACTTACGCTCATTGTCTTTTAAAACAACAGAAATGGTGAATTTAAACTGATTAAACAAACAAATGAACATAAACCTCCAACACAGCATTTAGTATATTTTATCATTTCTTTAATGAATATACTAAATGCTCTTAAAAGGTTACTCTCCATTTCAAGAAGATACTGTCTATATACTGTTCCGATGGAATAGCATCCAAAGAGCACAAGTGAGCCTCATTTGAAAGATAGTCTACAAATGTAACTGAAGATATGGTCCATGGTGCAATTCATAGTGAATTGTGAGAAATATAATGAGAAATGTAAGTATGGCTAGAATATAAGTATGTTGAATAGAATGTGTCTGTATCCTGCATGTCTTTCAACTATACCTAGCTGCACTTTGATGTGGTTACTTGGTTAGCTACTTGCATGCATCAAAGAAAAGCCAAGTAAAGGATTTAATGGAAGTTATTCACCTTTATCTGTTGCTGGTTTAAACTCTGCTAGTACTTAGAAGCCTTGTCTGCAGCTAAAAGGCATTTCTGAGGGGATTGTGTCTGAGAACAGGAGATAGCTTGAGCTCATGAGGCACACTCATGCCACAGCATCTGCTCAGCATCTGTGTCTTTCCACTGCAGTGAGCACCACACCATAGCTCCACCCCCATACATTTCTTGGGACACTGAGGAAGGAGGATCTGAATTCTTCTGAGGTCAGGGGATGTGGCTGTATCAGACTCAGGAAATGGGTCTCTTGAGGAAGGCATCCTGTCCCTGGACAAGAGCTGGAAAACTGTTGCTGATAGTTTTGTTGAGATGATGTTCTGGTTTGATCTCCAAATGGCGGATTGATAACTGAATCAGACACCCACTTTCCTCAGAAATTCTCACTGACCAAGAGTGGAGATTGCTCCCAACAGGGAGGTCTTCTCCAAAAGGTTTCCTGTGTTTTGGGTTTTTTTTTCCTCAGCCAGCAGATATAAGTTTGCAAAAGCAGTCATGTAAATTGTTTCACACTGCACTTGAAGGACAGTGCAGCTTCACAGCCAAATTTCAGCCTTAAAACTAGCTTTGGAACCTTATGACAGACCCAGCAGTTGTCCAGGGTAAATGAAAGCAAGAGGTACAAGGATGGGTGCAGATATCTGCTTCCTGGGATGGAACAGGGTCTGCCTGTCTATGGCCCGGGCCTCGCTGGCTGATGCCCTTTTAACCCAGATGTTCCCAGGGCTGCAGGCTGCATGGAGCAGAGCTGTCCTGGCACCCTCTGCCAAGGCCGGCGAGGAAGCAGCTGCGTGCTGCGGCCACCTGGACACTTCAGCTTGCGGTGCGGATGGGGAAGGGATGCGGGCGGGGTGACAGCCTCGCCGTCTGCCGCCGTGCCCCGCCGTGCCTGCTGCGAGGTGGCTGCCGGCAGCTCCCGGGCTGGGCTCTGGCTTGGGAAGGACCCTCCCGGCCGGCGGCGGCTGCCGGCGCCGTGCAGCGCCACTTACACTGATCTTCGTGCCGTCGCTATCCAGGTCTCGTTCGGGCAGGAGCTCCACCTGCAAGGAAAGGAGCGCTGCCGTGGGTCGCCGGCCCCGGCCCGCCCCTCCGCCGCGGGTGCTCCATCTATGCCCCGCGGCCGAGCCCGTGAGCAGCGCTCCGCGTGTGCCACCTGCGGGCAGCGCCGGGGAAAGTCGGCAGCTGTCGCGGGGCATTGCCCTACGAACCCAGTGCCCCCCGCCTCGCACGAACATCTTTTCGAGGTGGTGGAACGCCGAGACTGGTGCCGAGGTGGCAGCGCCGGAGGGGATGGGCGTCCCTAGATGACAATGTAAGTGGGCATGCCCCAATCTGAACTGCTGAAATATTGCTGTTGTATGATTGGTTTTATTTCCTTTTGCTTTTTTTGAGGCACTGGTTTCCCCCTGCATCCCCCCTCTAAGAGTGTGCCCTCCTGTGGCAGCTGCACGCAGAGTTGAGGCTGCCAACGTGACTGCAAGAGCTGTAAATTGGAGGGTATGTGTAGAAACTTGACATTTGGGAAATTAAACATTCCCACAAAGAGCAGCCCCTGAACAACTGCTTTTTAAAGGAAAATGAGGAAGAAAAAAAACCAAAACAAACCAACCAACCAACAAAAGAAAAAAACATTTTTGGAAAGCCAAGTGGTTTTGTGAATATCTCTAGCTTCATCCTGGGAGTGACAAGCACCAAAATCATCCCTTGAGGTGGGCAATTTTCTCTGCAGGTTACTGCACTGTTATTTCATGGTCAAAATTAATCCCCCAGGGAGATCCACAACATTTTTCTGCTCCCTCCCTCTCCCTTTTTTTCTCCTTCCCTCTCTTCCTCTCAATTCCAGGGTGGTTTGGGGACCTTGTGGTGGAGGATCTGTACCTGAGTGCCTGTCACCTCAGCTTCAGCCTCTTGGTCCTCATCTGCCCGCAGAAACCACCACTGGATTTCGAGGTATACCGAAGTGGAACCACTTTGGAAAGCACAAGACATCTCCACATTCTGCCCTTCACTGGCTGTGACATTTCGGGGAAACTCAGTGAATTTTGCTGCAAAACAAACATAATCTTCTGTTACCTACTCACTGTTTATTCTCTGCTTTTAGAATCATAGAATCACAGAATTGTTTTGGTTGGAAAAGAACTCTAAGGCCATTGAGTCCAACCATCATGTTGCCCTTTTAATTCTGTTTCTCTCTTTTTTTCATTTCTGCTTGCTTTTCTCACTTCCCCTTTTCCCCGGTTTTCCAGTTTCCTCACACATTATCTCCCCCAGTTTCTCTCACACCCAGGAATGCCTTTCTTCCCTATGCACAAATTTGTCTTCTTTACACTGTCAGCTCATGAGAAATTCTATAAACCCCCTTGCTTGATGCCATGGGTTATTGAAGTTTCATGTAATGAGTTCCAAATACCCTCGGGCAGATTGCCATATTTCACCAGATTTGCTGAGGGATTTTGTTCAAGACCAGTTTGGTAGAGGGAAACAAAACCCCAGACTGATTTGTTATATTTCACAGAACTGAGCTAGAGAAGTGTAAATTGCTAAATCTTCCATTGCCAGCTGGAGCAGCTGTTGGAAAGGGAATCCTTCTGAGGTGCAGGTTATGACCACTCATCAAAATGCCTATTTCAAAGGCTTCACCTGAGTTAGTTACTCTTTCTAAAAGCCTCTGCTTACATAACTAGACCAAGAAACAGTACCTCTTCTGTTTCTCAGTTTTGACAAACACTTTCAAGCCCTAACCTTCACCTTGGCATCCCACTCCTCTAACAAACAGGATCTGTCTGTTTCAGTGTACCACTGCTTGATTAACAAACTAATCCTGATGGACATAGTCCAAGGCACCAGCCCCTTAAGTCTCAGTCTTTACTGCTCTCTCACCCTTTCCTATAGTGTACTTTTAAAATAGTATAACATAATGAGGTATAACAGCCAAGGGGGACACACACACTACATATAAACAATGTAATAAATAAACCCTGTGTTTCTAGAAGACGAAATTTTGTCTGGCCCTGAAGTGTTGCTTTGTGTTATGTGTTGCTGCATAGAATGGAGCACATTATGATGCCACAGAAATGTTGCCTGCTTCTTTCTCTATCCAGTCTTCCTAGTTAACACAGAATTGATGGGAGAGCATAGCAATGCACTCAACCAGTGCTAGTTTTTTCCCCTTTTACTTTTGTGCCCGACAATAGATTAAAAAAAGCTACTGGCTTCACATTTCACAGTGTCTTTGGCTGGTGAAAGTGACAAAAGGACTCTGCATTTTTTACATTTGGGGCTCATAAACTAGTTTGGGGTTGTTTTAGTTTTCTTTTGCTTGTTTGCTTGTTCCTCCTTCCTGGTCAGATCGTTTGAGCAGTGTGGGGATGCAAAGGGGAATACTGCCAGCCTTACACCCAGTCTTACTGCCAAGCACAAGCTGGCACAGGCTCGCCGGCAGGGAGCTGCAAGCAAGGAACAGCGGATAGCGGGAGCGGGCAGCAGGCGGAGGCAGTGGGCAGCAGAAGGGGGCAGCGAGCAGCAATCACGACAGTGGGCAGCGGGCGAGGGCAGTGGTCATCAGTCAGTAGGCGACGACAACGGGCAGCGGACGGTAGGCAGCGGACTGCAGGCGGGAACGATGGGCAGTGGGCAGCAGGCAGGCAGCGGACAGCGGGCGGTGACGATGGGCAGTGGGCAGCAGGCAGGCAGCGGGCAGCGGGCGGGGGAAGTGGGGGCAGGGGCGGCTCCGCGCGATCTGTCCATGGTGCTGACAGCGTCGCTGCAGCCTCGAGGTCCCAAACAACTGACTTCTGCAGAGCCGCGGCTGCTTGAAATGCAAGGCGCGCCTTTGGGCGAGAGGAAGAAGGCGCAAGGGTAGGGGAGAGGTCTTTAAAGACCTTTTTTTTTTTTTTTTTTAGTTGCCGAAGGGGCAGAAATACACAAAATAGAAACGAATGCCTGACTGTGAGGATTTCAGGATAACAGGAGAGGAAAGGGGTCACAACATGAAAGGAGACTGCAATCTTTTAAGAAAGGCAGTAGATTTAGCCATCCAGTATTTGGCATGAATGCAATAATTATGCAGGCACGGGTAGATGTTTATTGGATGTGTACATGCATACACACAAACATGCACAAACGTACATGGATGTCCATTCACCAACACCCCCACACCCCATCACTCTTCTGCAAGGTGCCTGCTATGTGTCTCTGAAATCAGGTAAAGGAAGCCTTTTTTAATTTCCACTTTGGGGAAACCTCTCACTTCTGTTTACAGGCAAATTTTAAGCTAAGCATAAACCTGACGTTTAGTATTCTCATCTCCTATCCATTGTGGTTGGTTTCCATTTTTTGATTCACTCCTTCATTCCCCCTCCCCCTCCCTCTCCCCCCCCCCCCCAGTTCCAAGTCTGTTTCAGCATATAAAAACACACACACATATTTGATAATAAGTGATCTTACCTTGGGCAGAAAGTCCTTGCTGGATATACATTACTGAAAAGAAAATGAATCCAAAATAAACAAGAAAGATTCCCATCATTGCAAGACGAAGAAGTCACATCAGGCTAACACAAGCCAAAGGTGCCCTCAAAAAAGCAGAATTGATATGTCAGTGTAGGTATGTGTTTCGAAATACATAAACAGAAAGAGATTTCAAAATGTTATAGAAAGATTCTGTATTCTAGCCCTAGCTGCAACATTGGCAGCATTCTGCTACTCGGAGGAGTCTTTTCCCTTGAGAAGAGTGAGCATTGCAACACAGTGTGGTTCAGACGAGCTGTCTCAGGCGCTCTGCTGCTTGAAGTCCAGATTCAGACTGGGGGGGGTTGGGGGGGTAAGAAAGAAAAAAGGAAAACCCCCAAAAAAGTGGCTATCAGCTGCCTTCTGTGCCTTTTTTTCAGATACCTGACAGCTTCATCCAGCATCAGCTCTTGCTGCTCAGGATGGCATGATGACTGCCCTCCCTACACACTGATCCAGCTTGGGAAGAGGGAGTGGGAGAAAGAGGGGAAGAGAGAGAGAGGGAGAGCGAAGACTACTGTGCTTGTATTGCTTCAACTTTTCCCTCTAATGGCTGCAATAATGCTTTTAACCCTTCCCTATCTGCCTGTTCTCTGCACCTCTACCTGTTTTGACTCTCCCTGGTTCTGATACTGGGGTAAAGCCTGCTATTTTTTTTTTCTTTTTTCTTTCTTTCTTTTTTTTTTTTTTTGCCCCCTCTTTGGTATGGTGCAAAGCTTGTGAGTGTAAGAGACATGTAAGAGAGAGGTTGGAGCCTTTATTGTACTGATGTAATCTTCAGTCTTACATCCCAAAACACGAGGTCAATGCAGTGGTTTGATTTTTGGTGAGTTAAGCTGTTTGTTTTCTCCTTCTTGTCTCCCACTTACAGGGTCTGAGGGGAAAATCCTTACTTATTAATCCTATTGTACTCACTGTTACCTGATCCAAATAACTATACTTCTAGCATCTTACATGAAAACATTCATTTTTTTCTTTAAACTATACTTAGAATGTGCTTATGATAAATGTATTGATATAGACGTCTATGAAAAAAAAATAGCTAGATAAAAATAGATTTTGATATACTACAGATCACTCACAGTAATATAGACATTAATGTACACCAGAGAATGTGTTTACATCATAATAAAGAATGTTTCTTCCTGCAATGAATGTTTCTTTCTCTCTTCTGTTTTCTGCCTGTGTATACTAATAATGTTTAGGCAAGAGACTAACCTTGACTGTATTAGGCATTCAAAACATCCTGCATAACATCTGCACTGAGGGAAGTTCTCTGACTAAAATCGTCATGATGCTTGCTGTAAGAAGCCATCTAGAAAGTGTTTCCTGTACTAAGCAAACATGAAATACCTTTACAAGGCTGAGACGAGGAATAAATAAAATGTGCAACAGCACTGATAATCACTCAGGCTGCCAAACAGCTGAGCAGAGCTGTGAATCCTAGACTAAAATTTATATAAACCATACTGACTTAAAGAGAGTTTCATCTTCATGGACAAACATTTTTTTCTTTTGGATGAAGAACTGGACAGATTCTGTCATTCCTGACCATGGAAGTGCAGCAGCTCCACAGTGGTATAAGATGCAACTTTACTTACTGCACCATCCAGATTATTACATGTGTCCAAGACATCTGACATAGCTGCAGAGATCTCTTTCACAGAAGTAATCTGTCTGGAGAACCATCATTTTGCCTACATTTTAGCATTCATTTAATAATTGCATGAGTTCCCATGATTATATATCAAGAGAAGGAGGGAATTTCCCCCTGGTAATGGTTTATGCCATTGATGACAAACCTTAAGCACAGGGATAATTTGGAATAAAAACTGAGTACAATAAATGAAATATAATGTACATTATATAAATTATCCCCAACAGGAAAACAGTTATGTTGCCTGAAAGATTTTCTATTACTAAAGAATTTTAGTTGCTTTAAAGGAGGTTGTGATAGATATGTTCAAAACCAAAGAAAACCTGCACAAGTCATTAAAGGTAGTGGATCTAAATTATCTGAAGTAGCCAAAGACTGTGAGTGGTCCAGTGATTAGACACACACTAGAGGAGTCTTTATAGGTTCGTATGATGATTGTTTCAATAGTGAGTATAAAAGAAATCATATCCTTTTCAAATGGGCAGCCAGTATCCTAAGTCACTCCTGAAAATGAAGGCTGATTACAAGATTCACTTCAAATGCATGTACGTCATCAGTAATCAGGAGAAATTATAAATTAGAGATGTATTATCATCAGCCAAGTTAAATATAAATTAGGCAGGAGGGAAAGGAATCTAAGGAGCATCACCTGGTTTAGACAGAAAGTGGAAAGCAAAAATAGATATGTTTGCTTTTCTCCTTTTTTTCCTACTCCAATTCAAGACAGGTAAGTTCATCTACTTGTAACTTAGAAACAAGAGTAATTCTCCCAAATTCCTCCTAGTCAACGGGACTAATGAAGTCTTCAATTACTGTGTAGGGAGGTATGATGTAATATTTGTGGTTATTACGTATTTGTTATCTCTGCTTTATTAATGTGCTGCAACAAGCCACAGGATTCTGTCAAACATTGCAAGCTGAAACCAGAAATAATCTGACTCATGCTATCAGTGTTAAATTTCACCCCACGGACGTGGCTTGTCCACACTCAGCGATGCTGTATGAATCTGGGCAATGAATGTACCTAGCTACTTTGTAGGAAATCTCAGCCCTTTGTGCTGTAGAAAGAGTACTCATGTAGTCTAATTTAAAAGCAGGAATGAGATGGTTTATCTGAGGCTTTTGTTGACGCTTTTTCCTCCTTTCAATGATTGTAACAGATGAGTCATCACTGGACACTCTCCCAGGTCATAACCGGTATGTAAATGCACAGGGGAATGGCTTTTCAACTTTACAAGTGTGTCAAAGGAATCTAATAATGGAAGATCCATTTATGCTTCTTTGGAACCAAATTGTGTAGTTCAGCCTATGCCTTCTTACTATTTCAGTACATGTACAGTTCTGGGCTCCTCAGTTTAGGAAGGATGTTGACTTGCTGGAACGTGTCCAGAGAAGGGCGACAAGGTTGGTGAGGGGTTTGGAACACAAGCCCTATGAGGAGAGACTGAGGGAGCTGGGGTTGCTTAGCCTGGAGAAGAGGAGGGTCAGGGGTGAACTTATTGCTCTCTACAACTACCTGAAGGGAGGTTGTAGACAGGCAGAGGTTGGTCACTTCTCCCAGGCAGCCAGCACCAGAAGAGGACACAGTCTCAAGCTGCACCAGGGCAGGTTTAGACTGGACGTCAGGAGAAAGTTCTATACAGAGAGAGTGATTCCCCATTGAAATGGGCTGCCTGGGGAGGTGGTGGAGTCACCTTCATTGGAGGTGTTCAGGAGAAGACTTGATGGGGTGCTTGGTGACAGGATCTAGTTGTTTGATGGGTTGGACACGATGATCTTGAAGGTCTCTTCCAACCTGGTTTATTATTGTATTATTGTTGAATATATGCAACCCATATTTTTTCAGACCTTAGAATATGGCCAAACATTAAAATATATATATATAATATATTGTCCAAAGATAACTGCAAACTATCATGTCCCTGACCTGGAAAAGGTATTTCAAATGAAAGATCTCAAAGCTTATTTATAACTTATTTATAAACTGGAGGTGTTCAGGAGAAAACTGACAGGATCTAGTTGTTTGATGGGTTCCCTTGAAGGACCTGGTTTATTATTGTATTATTGTTGAATATATGCAAAAACCAGAATATGGCCAAACATTAAAATATATATATATAAATATTGTAAGAGGGGAAAAGGTACAATGTCCAAAGGCAAACTATCATGTCCCTGACCTGAAAACCAAATGAGGTATTTCAAATGAAAGATCTCAAGGGTAAAGCAGTGCTTATTTATAACTTATTTATAACCTTCACTGGAGGTGTTCAGGAGAAGACTTGATGGGGTGCTTGGCTGTATGGTCTAGTTGTTGGGTGGGTTGGATTGTTTGATGGGTTGGACGCGATGATCTTGAAGGTCTCTTCCAACCTGGTGTATTGTATTATTATTATTATTATTGTATTATAATCCCTTCTCTTCCATTGTTTACTTGGTTTAATAGATAGTTACTATGAATGTGAATAAAAGTAGGGAAAAAAGAAAACAAAACCTGGCCACCACCACCTCAAACCCTGAAAGACAGAGCTAACACAGAAGCATCAGAGGCCAAACGCTTAGTTGCACAAAATTACACATTTGCAAACTCCAAGCATGGAGCATGTGGCTTGTGTTTATGCTGAACAGTAACAAGAAATCTAAGTATTCTTCAGATGGGTAAGTGTCCCCAGTGCAACCAGTTTTGGAGGTTCTATCTTTATTCTCTGTCATGTTATGGTGTTCAATTCGGTGTGATATAGCTGTGAGTTACTTTATCGTTTCTGAGAGCCCACGATGATGTCACACACAGATATGAGAAATTCTTGTCCCAGAGGTGCTTCAACCCTGCAGACTTGTTTAGCTTTTCTCTGTTCTTCAAATATTACAAATTCTCTTAACATAGCTGGGGCTCCCACTGCTCAGAATATTGGTAATTCTGTTCCTCCTTAAACTGTACAGATATGTGATTGGATTTAACAAACAGATGCATTATTTTTTTAACTGAATTTGTTGTATAGCAACACTCAGACACAGACTTATACAGAGAGGTAAGTTCTCAACTGACCAGCTTCCTGCAGAGTAAGGCAATCCATACCAGCTTATGTCTATCTGGGACCAGAGCACTCCAACCTGGCAGCACAATAGCTTTCATTTCTAACCTTTACTGAACTTGGAATCATAATCTCCATAGCTACTTTTTTCCTTAGTCATTGAAATGGATGCATAGACCTTGGGTCTCTAAGCTGAGCAGAGTGATGACTTTGCATGACTCTGTGGCTTTGAAGGAACACAAGGTCTCGAATATACAATACAATACAATAAACCAAGTTGGAAGAGACCTTCAAGATCATCACGTCCAACCTATCAACCAATCCAACCCACCCAGACAACTAAACCATGCAACCAAGCACCCCAGCAAGTCTCCTGAATACCTCCAATGATTATAATAAAAGTTATAAATAAGCACTGCTTTACCCTTGAGATCTTTCATTTGAAATACCTCACGCTTCTGGTTTTCAGGTCAGGGACATGATAGTTTGCAGTTATCTTTGGACATTGTACCTTTTCCCCTCTTACAATATTTATATATATATATTTTAATGTTTGGCCATATTCTAAGGTCTGAAAAAATATGGGTTGCATATATTCAACAATAATACAATAATAAACCAGGTTGGAAGAGACCTTCAAGATCATCATGTCCAACCCATCAAACAACTAGATCCTGTCACCAAGCACCCCATCAAGTCTTCTCCTGAACACCTCCAATGAAGGTGACTCCACCACCTCCCCAGGCAGCCCATTTCAATGGGGAATCACTCTCTCTGTATAGAACTTTCTCCTGACGTCCAGTCTAAACCTGCCCTGGTGCAGCTTGAGACTGTGTCCTCTTGTTCTGGTACTGGCTGCCTGGGAGAAGAGACCGACCTCTGCCTGGCTACAACCTCCCTTCAGGTAGTTGTAGAGAGCAATAAGTTCACCCCTGAGTCTCCTCTTCTCCAGGCTAAGCAACCCCAGCTCCCTCAGCCTCTCCTCATAGGGCTTGTGTCCCAAACCCCTCACCAACTTCGCTGTCCTTCTCTGGACACGTTCCAGCAAGTCAACATCCTTCCTAAACTGAGGGGCCCAGAGCTGGACACAGGACTCAAGGTGTGGCCTAACCAGTGCGGTGTACAGGGGCAGAGTCCCTCAGGGCCAAGTCCTCAACAAGAGCTTGTATGTTCATTCATTGTGCTTAAATTCTTCACAACCTTTAATGCTGACTAAGTGCATATACAGCATCTTCACAGAGTGAACAGACATGCAAAAGGACTAACTGCAAAACCCCTTTTGTAGTTTTAGGCTATCCCTTTAACTTTTTTAACAGATCCTGGGCAGAAAAGTAGTAAAATGTAAATAAATCACTACTGGGTGTAAAAAGGAAAATAAAGATAATTCTTAACAATTCCACTGGAGAGATATCTACCATAAGACTGCTTGTACCAAAATAACTGTCCTCTTCTCTCTTCACACTGGAGAGATACTAACTTGCTTCTGCTTGACCCTGGCTGCATTGTTTTGGTTAAGTCTAACAACAACTTTCTCTACTCCTTTCTCCCTTTTGCACAGGGGGTTTGGGTAGGCAGAAAAGGAGAAGCTAGTAGCTTCCCCTGGTCAAAGACCAGGGGGGTTCTTCTGCTGTTTGTTAATTGCAAATATTGTAAATCCTGTGTATTTTGTGCCTATTCATTACATTCTATTGTAGATAGTAGTTTTGCCTGTAAATACAGCTTGCATTTGCTTCCAGCTGGGCTGGCAAAGTTAATATTTGGGACGGGGAGGGGTTGGTGGTAAATTTCAACCCACCACAAAATCCCACACCTATAGTTAGAATCTGGAGAAACAGGAGGAATGCGAGAGAAAAAGAAAGCTGAAACAAGGAGCTGATGCACCAAAAAAGGCTAAAATTTAGAAAAGGTCATAGTGAAGTTTGTCTATTCCCTTAGTTAATTCCTTTCATTTTTAACCTCATACTTCAATCAGTAGACAAAATTATCCTTGTCCAAGATTGGCTTCCTGATTAGGCCCAGGAAATAAAAGATTCCACTGTCCATGGTACTTCTCCCTTACTTTTTGCAAAAGAGAAAGGATGCCTTCCACTCAGGGCAGCTGAGTTCTGGCTTGGAGAAGCAGAGTCCATCTCTGACTGTCAGTGTTCCTGAATGATGCTGCACAGTCCTTACATCAGATGTTTCACAGAAGGTCAGTAAAGAGCGCTTCTCTTTTCTGAATGCCCACTTCAAGGTCCTGAAGTCTGAGGTGCACTGAGCAGTCTCAGCTGCAATTAAAGTGAATGGGTGCTGTACTTGAGCATCCTAATCTCTAAACTGGAGAGATATGGATTTGATGGTTGGATAAGGACTTGTCTGGATGGTTGCATCCAACGGGTAATCATCAACAGCTCAATGCCCAGATGGAGATGGGTGACAAGAGGTATCCCTCACGGGTCTGTACTAGGGACCAGTGCTGTTCAATATCTTCATCAATGGTCAAGACAGAGTGAACCCTTAGCAAGTTTGCAGATGATACTAAGATGACTGATGTGGCTGATGTGACTGAGGGACAATATGTCATCTAGAGGGACTTGGACAAACTAGAAAAGTGGGCTCTGTGAATCTTATGAGGTTCAATAAGGTGAAGTGGAAGGTCCTGCACCTGGGTAAGGGCAGCCCTTGGTACCAATAAAGGCTAAGAAATTATGAAATTGAGAGAAACCCTGAAGAAAAGGCCTAGGGGATACTGGTGGATGAGAAGCTGGATATGAGCCAGCAATGTGCACTTGTAGCCCACAAGGCAAACTGTATCCTGGGTTGCATCAAAAGTAGTGTGGCCAGCAGGTCAAGAGAACTGATTCTGCCCCTCCACTGGTCAGACCTCATCTGGAGTACTGTGTCCATCTCTAGAGTCCTCAAGACAGGAAGGACACAGTCCTGCTGGAGCACATCCAGAGAAAGGCAGTGAAGAGGATCAGAGGGCTGGAACACCTCTCCTACCAACACAGACTGAGAGAGTTGGGTCTTCTCAGACTGGAGAAGAGAAGGCTTCAGGGAGTCCTTATAGCAGCCTTCTGGTAATTGAAGGGAGCCTACAGGAAAGCTAGAAAGGCATTTTTTTAAGGGCCTGGGGACAGGACAAGGGACTTTTTTTAAACTAGAGCAGGGTAGATTTATATTAGACATCCTTTACTATAGGGATGGAGAGACTGAAATGGGGTGTTCAGAGAAACTGTGAAGGCCTCATCCCTGGAAGTGTGTAAGACCAGGCTGGGTGAGACTTTGAGCAACCTGGTCTAGTGGGATGTGTCCCTGACCATGGCAGGGGGCTTGGAGCTCTCTGATCTTTAATGTCCTTTCCAGCTCAAGCCATTCTATGATGCTATGATTCTAAGGTGCAAACTATTACAAAATGTGACAAAACCCCCATCACCTGAGTCCTGACTGACTCCACAGTAGATGTTGCCTGTATGTCTGTGCTGCCTGTCTGTAAAGTATGGTACATTATCTTGTCACTTCAGAAAGGATTTGTCAAGATAAAT
Organism: Picus viridis; assembly: GCA_033816785.1. Lineage (NCBI taxonomy): Eukaryota > Metazoa > Chordata > Aves > Piciformes > Picidae > Picus > Picus viridis. The sequence goes on from CM066575.1 coordinate 4,095,271, forward strand.
TAGCCTTCGTGAAGCTCACAGAGCTTTGTGTGATGAGCACCACAAGGAATCACAGAATGTTAGAGGTTGGAAGGGACCTCAAAAGCTCATCCAGTCCAACCCCCCTGCCAGAGCAGCATCACCTAGAACAAGTCACACAGGAACACATCCAGGTGGGTTTTGAACATCTCCAGGGAGGGAGACTCCACAATACCCCTGGTCAGCCTGTGCCAGTGCTCTGTCACCCTCACAGGGAATTTTTTTTTCCTCAGGTTTCCATAGAACTTTTTATGCCTCAACTTCCACCCACTGCCTGTTGTCCTGTCCTTGGGTATCACCCAGCAGAGCCTGGCTCCATCCTCTCGGCACTCACCCTTCGCACATTGATAAACGTTGAATGAGGTCACCTCTTAGCCTCCTCTTCTCCAAATTACAGAGCCCTCAGCTCCCTCAGTCTCTCCTCGTAAGATGGTCTGCTTCCTTAAACATTTTTGTGGCTCTGCACTGGACTCTTTCAAGCAGTTCCCTGAGGCCCTTCTTGAACTGAGGGGCCCAGAACTGGACACAATATTCCAGATGTGGCCTCACCAGGACAGAGTAGAGGGGGAGGAGAACCTCTCTCAACCTACTGACCACAGCCCTTCTAATCTACCCCAGGATCCCATTGGCTTTCTTGGCCACAATAGCACACTGCTGGCTCACAGTCATCCTTCCATCCATTAGGACCCCCAGGTCCTTTTCCCCTTCACTGCTCTCCAGCAGGTCAGTCCTCAACCTATACTGGTCCATGGGGTTGTTTTTCCCAGGTGTGAGCCTCTACACCTGCCCTTGTTGAAGTTCATTACATTTCTCCCTGCCCAACGCTCCAGCCCCTCTAAGTCTTGCTGAATGGCACACCTCTGGTGTGTCAGCCACTCCACCCAGTTTTGTGTTGTCACAAACTTGCTCACAGTTCTCTCTTCCCTCAACCAAGTCGTAGATGAACAGAACTGGTCCCAGTACTGACCCCTGAGGGACTACACTAGATACACGTCTCCAACTAGACTCCATCTCATTGACAACAACTCTCTGACTTCTTTCTTTCAACCAGTTCATAATCTACTACCTGATCATCCAGATGATCACCTGGTGATCACTACCTGATCATCCAGACCACAGTTCTTCAGTTTAGCTGTGAAGATGCTGTGGGAGACCATGTCAAATGCTTTACTGACATCAAGATAAACCACATCCACTGCTCTACCATCATCTACCCACCTGGTTATGTCCTCATAAAAGGCTATCAGGAAGCCCATAATGGAATGAATAATTCTGCCTTCAGCTTAGGGTTTGAGTGGTGTGCATGGGTAAGGCCTAAGGACACAGACAGAGCTATAAAAACAGTCAAAAGATCGAAGACATGCTCATTATTTGGACTCACGTGTGATATACCCTGAATGAGGAGGAGGAGGCAGGATCTAGAAGAAAACTCTGCATCATGCTGTGTTTAAAGACTATGTGATGTTGAATATGAAGGAATGCAAGGTCAGTTCTTGCTTTACTCTCTTCTGAGTACTGGATTTTTCTGTTTTCACACTGTTCTCTCAGCACAGCTTTCTATGTGTAGGGAACATTTTATAACTCTCTCTCTCTACCATTGCTTCTCTCTACCATTAGGTTAGATGGGTGAAAAGCCCACAGAACTTTAAAATGGGACTTTGGGCATCATTCCAAATGCTTTCTCCCCTGGCTTTCTCTTTGCTTTTTTTTTTTTTTTTTTTTTTTTTTTTTTTTTTTTTGTTTGGTTTGTTTTGCTTTTTAATTAGAAGGAAACAAAAATAAAAATGAAAAAGGAAGCTCTTTTAAGTGTAGCCTGTCCCCTGGGTTTATGGAAAGCACATGAAGCTCAACATTCCATGCAGAAACCCTTGATCCTCTTGTGAGAGATTAAAGCTTGTCTCTCCTGGTGTGACTCAACAAAGATAGAATCACTTGCTGCTTGCCCAGACAATAGCTGATGTGCGTTGGGCAGAGCCACTGGAAGGACTCTTGGAAGGTGCAAAGGTAACATTGCTCACGGGACTGCAGCTGGCCTACAACAATGGCCCAAGGGCCCAGCATTCACACCTTCAGGACAAGATCATTTCCAGCCATCAGATACCCCAGGAAAGGACAATGGCCTGATGTGTAGTGAGTGAGTGGGTAGGTAGATGGAGCAGGAGGAGGTGGAGGCCTTCCCCCCTCCATCCTGACGGCTGCCCAAACTCACATGAATTCACAGAAAGATTTCCTGGACACTTACCTAAAGATGATTTCCCAGAACGATATCCTGGGGAACAACACCTGGACACTTGCCTAAGGACTAAAAAACTATATAAAAGACTGGAGCAACTACTGGCTTGGTAGAAGAAAATTGGAGAAGCAAAATGCAGAAGAAAGAAGACGGCACCACACGCTGGAAACATCACGGGGCCAACACAACGGATCTTGGACACTGAAGACCCTCTCTCAGTGCTCCAAGTTCTGCCTGCTGCAACTCATGGAGCTGAAGAAGCTGCTCAGAGGACCACATCCCTTCTACAGCCAAAGCCTCAGCACCCTTTCTCTACAGACCCAACATCTCCTGCAGCACCCTTTCTCTACAGACCCAACATCTCCTGCAGCACCCTTTCTCTACAGACCCAACAACTCCTGCAGCACCTATCCTCCACAGACTCAAACTGTCTTGGGGGTGAGGGGTGTGGTAATATAATTCCTTTCCTTTAATCTCCCTCTTCTCCCTTCTCTCTCTATTTTCTCTCTCTCCCCTTCTGATCCATCCACTGTATTTATGTAATCAATAGTCTAGCTGTTGATATTTTGGCCTCGTTTGTGCCTCTCATTTCACAAAACAGGAATATTCATTACAAACTGAGTCTCTTTCCCTCTCCGGACCGAGATACCTCTGTAGCTCTTCTTATGGACCTCCTCCTCTTTTTTTGTTGCTTTATTATTCCAGTTGGTTCATATCCAGAACAATTTTGAATTACCTTTACACTATGCTAAATTCATATTTATGGCTTAGATGAGATTTTAAAAACTGGGGTTCCTAAATTGTTTGGGATCATAAAGTCATAGATTAAAAAAAAGAAAGCAAAAAAAAAAAAAGAAAGAAAGCAGAAAGTCTGTTCAAGGGTTTTATACAGACTGGACTATGGATGCCAACTGTACCTCATGGGTTGAGTAGAATCTGCTGCTGATAGGATACAGAATACAGAATTAACTAGGTCGGAAAAGACCTTCGAGATCATCGAGTCCAACCTATCACCCAACACCATCTAATCAACTCAACCATGGCACCAAGGGCCTCATCCAGGCTCTTCCTAAACACCTCCAGGGATGGCAACTCCACCACCTCCCTGGGCAGCACATTCCAATGGCCAATCTCTCTTGCTGGGAAGAACTTCTTCCTAACATCCAGCCTAAACTGCCCCTGGCACAGCCTGAGACTGTGTCCTCTTGTTCTGGTGCTGGATGCCTGGTAAAAGAGACCAACCCCCAACTGGCTACAACCTCCCTTCAGGGAGTTGTAGACAACAATAAGGTCTCCTCTGAGCCTCCTCTTCTCCAGGCTAAGCAACCCCAGCTCCCTCAGCCTCTCCTCATAGGGCTTGTGTTCCAAACCCCTCCCCAGCTTTGTTGCCCTTCTCTGGACACCTTCCAGCAACTCAACATCTTTCTTGAACTGAGGGCCTCAGAACTGGTGTTCAATACCATGCTGCAGTCATTCTTCCTTAAGTGCTGGCTAGGGCAAAATATTGTGGGGTTTTGTAATATATTAAAGCACTGTGAACAGGTTAAGCTGCCTGTTTCCTCCGAACACAGAATGAAGGAGAAGTCACACACACACACATAAAAACCCCTCTGGGTTGAGATAAAGAGTGAAGAGAAGATAAAAAGAGTGCACAATTACTTTAGCCTGTTTGCAGAAAAACCACAGCAGAAAGCAGCAGAAAGCAGAAGCTAGTGAGCTATAAACCCAAGGCAGGGATCTATCCCCTCATCCATTCCCCATCTGGCCACCATCCCAGCAGAAGAGAGAGCAAATGCCCAGAGCCCAGAACTCAAGAGCAGCAAATGGAACAGGAAACCTCTCATGCTGCAATCTGAACTTCAAGCTGCACAGTACCTTGCTGCAGCCATCTCTTTCATTTTGAAGCTGACCTGAGCCAGGATGTTTTTGAACAATAACACCAAACTTTCAACACAGCCCATGATAGACTTGAGGTTCAAATTGCCACATGAGAGGTTTCCATTCCAGTTGCTGCTTTGGGGTGTTGGACTTTTCTGCTGGGCTAGCTGCAGGCTGGGGGCTGAGGGTTTATGTTGGTGGCTTCTGCTGCTGCTGCTTCTGCAATCTGCTGTGCTTTTCAACAAACACACAAAGGTAAATGTGCATTGTATTATTTCAGTTCTAGTAAAGCTCTTTACCTCAAACCTGAGAGGTTTTTTTCTGGTTGGTTGGTTGGTTTGAGGTTTTTTTGTGTTACTGTCCCTCTCATCAAGAGAAAAGGCGAGCATGTGAGAGTGTTAACCCAGGCCACTGCAGCTTCTCCAAATTCAAGCTTCAAAGAAATTTTGATTTTTTTTTCCTTTTTTTCCTTTTATTTTTTTCCCCCAGCTTTGCATTTCTGAGGTGGTTGGTCTAAAACACATCAATAATTAAGGGTGTTTCTTGGAAGAAGGGCAAGTTGGAGTGCAGGACAGTGGCTGGTGTGCTTTATTCATGCTATTCAGTGTGCAGTTAGTGATTAAAAATAGAGAATAAAATAAGGAGGGTTTGAGACAGCTATCAGGATGATAAGATGAAAGACTTCATTCCTTTCTTTAACCTCAGGTATTGCTAAGGCAAATCATACTACCCATGGAATAATTTATATTGTTTTGGGAAAGTATCCTCAAAATCTACTTGATTCCTCGAGATCTCCTAACAGAATAACAAAGGAATACTTCCTGACTTCCTGGAGAATGTATATTTTTTAAAACTGTTTATTTCTCTCTTTTCCCTGCCTTCACTGCATGCAGCTTCACACTAAAATAGAAGCAAAGAAAGCAGAAAATGTGTTATGTCTTTTGGTTTGGTTTTGCTGGTTTGCGGTTTTGCACTGAATCAAGAAGGCACAGTGCAGCCTTCGGGGAAAACTGCTTTCTTGCAAGACAAGGCCCTTATTTATCACCTGAAACTGTTTTCTTTCTGTTGGTGCATGGTAGGTGTTACCATTCTGATTTTGAAACAAAATGTATTTATTCAAACAAGTTGTGGTGGGTTGAAATTCTGCCCCCAACAGTAAATTTGCCAGAGCAGCTCAGCTGGAAGCAAATGCAAGCTGTATTTACAGGCAAAACTATAATCCACGATGAAATGAAATGAAATGAAATGAAATGAATGTGTACAAATATACAATATTTACAGGTATTTACAGTTGATAAACAGCACAAGGATCCCCCTGGCCAAGGACCAGTGGAAGCTACTAGCTTCTCCTTTTCTGTCTCCCCCTTATCCCCCTATACAGAAGGGACAAGAGAAAGGAGCAGAGAAGTTAGACTTAGCCAAACAAATGCAGCCAAGGTCAAGCAGAAGCACAAAGATAGTATCTCCCAGCCCTAGGAAGTGAGAAGAGAGAGAAATTGTTTTGGGAACTAAATCTCATGGTAGATTTCTCTCCAATGGGATTGTTTAGAATATCTTTATTTTCCTTTTCACACCCAACAGTGATTTATTTGCATTTTACAACTTTCTACTCAAGACCTGTGAAAAAAGATTTAAAGGCATAGCCTAAAACTACCACACAAGTCTTTATGAACACCACTATCCTGTGGTCATTTTTTGTTAACTCATCATTTCTAATAGTCAATTAAGACACATGGATGTGCCCAAGTTGTATAAAATTAACTGCCTTACAAACTCAGGAATTTTTGCCTACTGTAGCAGCCACATTTCAGGAAAATCCCAGTCAGCACCAAAATCCAATGACAATGGGTTTGTCTACATGGAATTTTGTTTTATGTTTTAATCTGTTCTGTATCTAGCCCTCTTGCATCCAGTTCTTCAGAGAAGGAGACTCAGAAATAGCTGAGGATAGGGACAGTTATTGCAACTTCTCCCTGCAAGCTGGGAAACTGGATGCATCACATGATCTTTTTTCTGTTTTGTCACCTAGGACAAGATCACTATTTGTGACAAGATCTAGAAAATCTGAAATATTTGAACATATATTTCTGCACAATTCAGTTCCTTACAGCTATTCCATAAATGCTTTTATGATTTTTTTTCTTTTACAAACTATTTTAATAAAACCCAGAAACTAAAAGGAAGTGTCCTTCACAGAGTCATGCAGTGAAGTACACCTAGCTTGTGAAGGGAGAGGTCTCTGATTTCATGGAACTGTAATCTTTCATTATACTGCAGATGAGAGCAAAATCAAGAATTTCAAATAGGACAGGCTGTGTGTCAGCAATGGATGTTGTGTAAGACAATGACAATGCAGAATGTGTACTAGAATTCCCTTTCAATACACTGGAAAGCTTCCTAGAGGTGTTGAAAAACACTGGGATGGATTCAAGTATTTGCACACAAATATTTTTTTCCCCCAGTAAATAAATCTACTGTCATAGATTTAACTACAGATATTCATTGTGTTTCAATTTTAATGCACTTCAGTGAAACAGCTATCATAGCAGTTTCAGCCTGTGACAAGACCTATTTTCTTGGAGAAATAAAAACAAGACTGTCAGCATTTGACTTTGGACATTAGTTCACTGCATTTGCCCCCTGATGAGACAGTAGCTTTCAAGTAGGCTAGATAACTGTGAGGTTCTTCTCACAATGCAAGATCAAGAAGCCAAGGTAGACTGGAAACTTCAGAGAGGATGCAAAATGGGCAAGTTTTGATTCCAAAAGCAGCTAGTAAACAGAAGCTTGTCAGAGCCTAGTTTTCATTCAAGCTTCATTAAAAAAAACCCACAAACTATGCAGTCTTTGACATACTCACCTTATAAGCAACCTTGCTTTCTTCTTTTGTTGTTGTTTTGGCTTTGGTTTGTTGTTTTTATTGGTGGTGGTGTTTTGGGTTTTGGGGGGTTTGTTTGGTTTTGGGGTTTTGGTTGGGTGGGTGTTGGGTTGTTTTTTTGTTTGGTTTGATTTGTTTTTTTCTAAGCATGTTTTACAATTTATCAGGCATTCACTTTAGCTCATGAATCAATAGGGAAATGTTTTACTGGTTTTCTATGCATCCTCATTCTTTAATTAAACTTACATTCTTAGAATGAGGTGTAACTAAGGATGAGAAAATTTGCCCTATAATACCCACAACGGTACAATAAACCCATCATACTAGGTGACATCCATGGAACAGCAGTCCACAACCCAAAGGGAAATGTCTTTTTCCAGTCAGTACTCATCTGATACTTACTTTCTGCTGCATTCAAAATGAGTTTTAAAATGGCAAAACTCCTTTAATTGTGATTGTTTGAGCTCACTCTAAAGAGACGCACTCTTTAACAACTAAATAAACTTCTCATTGGCTAAGTGCAAGTATTCAGCATCTTCTGAGCACAAAAAGCCTTAAAGACTATTCATTATTCTTCATTTTGACAACACAATTATTAATCAGAATCTTAAAGACAGAAGTGGATCCATGTTAAAGTGTGACTATGCCTGTGATTAACTGCTAGGATTTGTTGATTGGAAATGATTGATAGTCTGCTTTGTTTTTCAGCATGATTTATGAGTAAGATTTAACTTGAGCATAGGGCTGTTGGGTTTTTTTATTATTGGTTGGTTTGAAGGGTTTTGGTTTAGAACTATGATTTGGTATATTTTTATATTACAGTATCACAGTATCACAGTATTACCAAGGTTGGAAGAGACCTCGAAGATCATCGAGTCCAACCTGGCACCACAAATCTCACAACTAGACCATGGCACCAAGTGCCACATCCAGTCCCCTCTTGAACACCTCCAGGGACGGCGACTCAACCACCTCCCTGGGCAGCACATTCCAATGGCGAATCACTCTCTCGGTGAAGAACTTTCTTCTCACCTCCAGCCTAAACTTCCCCTGGTGCAGCTTGAGACTGTTTCCCCTTGTTCTGGTGCTGGTTGCTAGGGAGAAGAGGCCAACCCTTTCCTGGCTACAACCACCTTTCAGGTAGTTGTAGAGAGCAATGAGGTCGCCCCTGAGGCTCCTCTTCTCCAGGCTAAACAACCCCAGCTCCCTCAGCCTCTCCTCACAGGGCTTGTGCTCAAGGCCTCTCCCCAGCCTTGATGCCCTTCTCTGGACATGTTCAAGTGTCTCGATGTCCTTCTCAAACTGAGGGGCCCAGAACTGGACACAGGACTCAAGGTGTGGCCTAACCAAAGCAGAGTACAGGGGCACAATGACCTCCCTGCTCCTGCTGGCCACACTATTCCTAATGCAGGCCAGGATGCCATTGGCCTTCTAGGCCACCTGGGCTCACTGCTGGCTCATGTTTAGGTGGCTGTCAATCAGCACCCCCAGGTCCCTCTCTGTTTGGCTGCTCTCCAGCCACTCCGACCCCAGCCTGTAGCTCTGCATGGGGTTGTTGTGGCCAAAGTGCAGCCCCTGGCACTTGGACTTGTTGAATGCCATCCCATTGGACTCCACCCATCTGTCCAGCCAATCGAGGTCCCTCTGCAGAGCCCTTCTGCCCTCTAACTGACCAACATCTGCTCCAAATTTTGTGTCATCTGCGAATTTGCTGATGACTGTCTCAATGCCCTCATCCAGATCATCAATGAAGACATTGAAGAGGCTGGGGCCCAGCACTGATCCCTGGGGGATGCCACTGGTGACTGGTCTCCAGCTGGCTGTGGCACCATTGACCACCACTCTCTGGGCCCGGCCCTCCAGCCAGTGCCCAACCCAGCGCAGAGTGTTGCTGCCCAAGCCACGAGCTGACAGCTTAGCCAGGAGTTTGCTGTGGGGGAGAGTGCCAAAGGCCTTGCTGAGGTCCAGGTAGACCACATCCACAGGCCTCCCCACATCCACCAGGCGGGTCACCTGATCATAGAAGGAGATCAGGTTGGAGAGGCAGGACCTGCCCTTCCGGAATCCATGCTGGCTGGGAGAGCAAAACAAAATATAAAACAAGCCATAAAAGAAAACAAAGTGAATTTTCATTGTGCTTAAATTAGGCTTCCTATCTCAGGAACACTCTTAGTACATCTTCATTTTCAGTTTGACACAACGTGATTTAAATCAATGGGAGCCTTTAACTTCATTGCCCCAGGATTCACAGTTTCTCTGCTTTATAAAGAATAGCGCTGACCATATAAAAATCCCATCTGTTTCACTCACTTGGACATCACCAATGTGCTTCTTAGAATTACACACTTTTAAATTCTTCTCAGAGAGATCATTCTTATCTCAAAATAGTATTTCTGGATTGGTTAGTCAATATTTTAGGCTGGATGTTAGGAAGAAGTTCTATGCAGAGAGAGTGATTGCCCATTGGAATGGGCTGCCCAGGGAGGTGGTGGAGTCACCTTCATTGGAGGTGTTTAGGAGGAGACTTGATGAGGTGCTTGGTGCCATGGTTTAGTTGTTTAGGTGGGTTGGATTGTTTGATGGGTTGGACGCGATGATCTTGAAGGTCTCTTCCAAGCTGGTTTATTCTATTGTATTCTATTGTATGACAACATTTGATACTTCTGAGTTCAGGAAGTCCCACACTTTGGGAATATGATGAAAACCTTCCAGGAGCAGAAGTCTTGATCAGAACTCCCATCCAATTGAATGGGAGAAAAAATTCATTACCTTTTTTAGTCAGTGCTTGTTTTTTATCAGGTATTCTTTAGCATTCCTGTTCTGGTAGGGTAACACAGTCTTAGGTATCTAAGATACACCATTTGTAGATAGTAGCATTTCCATGCTTCTTTCATTACTTCATTAGCTTGTGATCTTGACAGAACAAGTAACACATGACCTGAAGAAAATCTTCTGAATTACTGTAGTTTAATTTTTCATTTTCTAATCTATCTTTTCAAAGAAGGAAGGGAGGAAGGAAGGAAGGAAGGAAGGAACTCGGAAGGAAGGAACTCGGAAGGAACTCGGAAGGAACTCGGAAGGAACTCGGAAGGAACTCGGAAGGAAGGAAGGAAGGAAGGAAGGAAGGAAGGAAGGAAGGAAGGAAGGAAGGAAGGAAGGAAGGAAGGAAGGAAGGAAGGAAGGAGGGAAGGAAGGAAGGAAGGAAGGAAGGAAGGAAGGAAGGAAGGAAGGAAGGAACTCGGAAGGAAGGAAGGAAGGAAGGAAGGAAGGAAGGAAGGAAGGAAGGAAGGAAGGAAGGAAGGAAGGAAGGAAGGAAGGAAGGAAGGAAGGAAGGAAAGAGAGAAAGAAAGAGAGAAAGAAAGAGAGAAAGAAAGAGAGAAAGAAAGAAAGAAAGAAAGAAAGAAAGAAAGAAAGAAAGAAAGAAAGAAAGAAAGAAAGAAGAGAGAAAGAAAGAGAGAGAAAGAAAGAGAAAGAGAGAAAGAAAGAGAGAAAGAAAGAGAGAAAAGAGAAAGAAAGAAAGAAAGAAAGAAAGAAAGAAAGAAAGAAAGAAAGAAAGAAAGAAAGAAAGAAAGAAAGAAAGAAGAAAGAGAGAAAGAAAGAGAGAGAGAAAGAAAGAGAAAGAAAGAAAGAAAGAGAGAAAGAAAGAGAGAAAGAGAGAAAGAAAGAAAGAAAGAAAGAAAGAAAGAAAGAAAGAAAGAAAGAAAGAAAGAAAGAAAGAAAGAAAGAGAGAAAGAAAGAAAGAAAGAAAGAAAGAAAGAAAGAAAGAAAGAAAGAAAGAAAGAAAGAAAGAAAGAAAGAAAGAAAGAAAGAAAGAAAGAAAGAAAGAAAGAAAGAAAGAAAGAAAGAAAGAAAGAAAGAAAGAAAGAAAAAGAAAAAGAAAGAAAGAGAAAGAAAGAAAGAGAAATCTTCTGAGTAACAGAGGAAATTCTGGCATGTAGCGAATACAAAAAGACATACGGCAATCTTTATACTGTAGAATAAGGATGACTGTAAGTGCCCTTCTTGAAATGCTTATAAGGGATGTAATTCAAAAGCCAGGAGGAGGGGGCCCTGCAAGAAGAGACTGGATTCAGACACAGCACGCCGTGTAACCAAACAAAAAAGTCTTTCATTGTCTTTCATTGTTTAATATTCCTAGCAGTAAGGTGGATCATGTTGGATGTTGAAGAGTAACACATCATGGGGCACCTAATCAAGTAAAGCCTGAAGAATAATTATATAAGTAGAGCTCAGTTAAGGAGGAACTGTTAGTTTTGTGGGGTTTTTATTAACATGGAATATTTTGACATTAAGTACAAAATTGACAGGTGATGCTAATGCATCTTTGGGAAAAGGAAGGAACTTTCAGATTCAGGCATTTCAAGGAAAAAAAGCGATTTTTACCTTTTGTGGAATAGTACCTTCCGTATTTTATTTAAGTAATACAAAATGTTGTCTATTAAGGGCTGAATATAACCTCAGAGGAAGGTTGTGAGAATTTCCATTGATCTAAATGGAAGCTGGCTCCATCTCTCTCTTGAAATATTTCTATTTTTCTCTGTAGTCACACAAAGGAGTTACATAATGGCATAATTGCTCTGGAAAATTGCAATGCATACCAGTTACAGCCAAGATTCTGGGCTGTTCAGAAGAGGATATTGTAAACTGAGGACTTCAGAATGAGCCTGTTCATGAAGGACAGCTCTAGGACAGCCACAACAGCAGCTTTTTGTTACCATTGCAGAAGATTACAAGAGAGCTTAATTAATACAGCACTTGGAAGAGTGAAAAGATGCCCCTCTAAGATCATTCTCTAATTCTGGGACCTATCTTGAATGGCAGTGCTTTTTTCTTTTACTAGGTAAGGTGTATTTTAAAAAGGAAAATAAAAGACATTTGAACTTCATCCTTGTTGCTGTCATTGCACTCTGAGTACAGGGGATATGGAATAAAGTCTCTAATACATTCTTTGCTGGTGCTAGTTGGATCTTTAAAGGTGCTCTGAAGCAGGGGAGCAATCCAAATGCTTACACTAAGGATGTGTGCTAATAGTATTAGGTTTCCAAGTGTTGACACAGAGTTGATATATGTACAACAGATCTTAACACATCCAAGTACCAGGTTTGGCACATTGGCCACAGCAACCCCAGGCAGAGCTACAGGCTGGGGTCAGAGTGGCTGGAGAGAGGCCAGGCAGAGAGGGACCTGGGGGTGCTGGTTGATGGTAGGCTGAACATGAGCCTGCAGTGTGCCCAGGCAGCCAAGAGGGCCAATGGCATCCTGGCCTGCATCAGGAACAGTGTGGTCAGCAGGAGCAGGGAGGTCATTGTGCCCCTGGACACTGCACTGGTTAGGCCACACCTTGAGTCCTGTGTCCAGTTCTGGGCCCTTCAGTTTAGGAAGGATGTTGACTTGTTGGAACATGTCCAGAGAAGGGCAACGAAGTTGGTGAGGGGTTTGGAACACAAGCCCTGCGAGGAGAGACTGAGGGAGCTGGGGTTGCTTAGCCTGGAGAAGTGGAGACTGAGGGGTGACCTTCTTGCTCTCTACAACTCCCTGAAGGGAGGTTGTAGCCAGGCAGAGGTTGGTCTGTTGTCCCAGGCAGCCAGCACCAGAACAAGAGGACACAGTCTCAAGCTGCACCAGGGGAGGTTTAGGCTGGAGGTTAGGAGGAAGTTTTCCACAGAGAGAATGATTGCCCATTGGAATGTGCTGCCTGGGGAGGTGGTGGAGTCACCGACACTGGAGGTGTTCAGGAGGAGACTTGATAGGATGCTTGGTGCCATGGTTTAGTTGATTAGGTGGTGTTGGATGATAGGTTGGACACGATGATCTTGAAGGTCTCTTCCAACCTGGTCTATTCTATTCTATTCTATTCTATTCTATTCTATTCTATTCTATTCTATTCTATTCTATTCTATTCTATTCTATTCTATTCTATTCTATTCTATTCTATTCTACACCTGTTCGGGAGTGCAGCTAGAGAGAATTCAGGGTGTCCTAAGGTGCCATTTATACGCTAGGTGCTTGTGTGTAGGCAACCAATGCCATCCAAAGTTTTCCTTGGTTTCCTTCTTTCTCTACAAAACCAGAGTTCAAGACTGTTATAGGTTAAATTGGAACTTCTGTGCATATTCAATATCATGACGGTGTCCTGCCGTTCAAAATGATGTCCAGAGCAAGTATTATGGGTCTTGAAGCTCAGATTGCAACATGAGAGCCTTCCTGTTCCAGATGTTGCTTTTGGGTTCTGGGGTTTTAGGATTGACTCTGTTCTGTAGGAAAGGTGGTAAGACAGGTGGGAGTTGGGTAGCACTAAGATGTTCTGCTTTATGATGTCTTATTGTTTTGCACTTCACTGCACTTTTTCTGCAAATAGTTTAAGCTGCAGTAATTGTTTACTGCATTGTTAGCTAAGATAATTGTTCATTATCTCATTCACAGCAAACTTTTACTCTCTAACCAGAAAATTTTTGTGCTTTACTTTTGCCTCACTTCTGTGTTGGGTGGGAAGAGGCAGGTTAGCCCCATTACACCATGTTAACTTGTTACAAAGATAAAGAATTTAGCATTCATCTGTACTCATAATAACTCTGTAGGAGGAACAATCAGAAGATTAGCTGTGTAAACAGAATTATACCAAAAAAACCCAAAACAACAAAATAAATCCTGATAGAAAATAATGTGTTCTGAAAATGCTAATCTTTCCTTAACTTCAGCTTTAGCAGCAGAGGAAAACAAGATCAAAGGGTTCTGCCTTGTGTCTCTCTTAGATGCAAAAAAAGGGGGGAAAAAGTATATATATATATATATATATATATATATGTAAGTATGTATATATAGATACAATAATACAATATAATAAAACAGGTTGAAAGAGACCTTCAAGGTCTTCACGTCCAACCTATCAACCAATCCAACCCACCTAAGCAACTAAACCATGGCACCAAGCACCCCATCAAGTCTCTTCCTGAACACCTCCAATGATGGTGACTCCACCACCTCCCTGGGCAGCCCATTCCAATGGGCAATCACTCTCTCTATATACAACTTCCTAACATCCAGCCTAAACCTCCCCTGGTGCAGCCTGAGACTGTGTCCTCTTGTTCTAGTGCTGGCTGCCTGAGAGAAGAGACCAATATCTGCCTGTCTACAACCTCCCCTCAGGCAGATATTATTATATATACATATATCATTATATATATTATATAATACATATTATATTATTATATCTATTATTATATACACATACATAGATAGATACTATTTTCCTCAAGAAGATTTTGCTAAGGTTTTGCTTGCAATATTTATCAATTAAACTGTAAAACCTTCACATCTTGGTGCCAGGAGAGATATCCAGTGATTTGTGTTTCACTCTGAATTCTAGTGGTGTCTTGTACTAGTAGTAGTCCGATACTGTAATTTCAGATCATTACTCTCAATAGAGATACACTTTTGAATCTAAGGAGGAATTAGAACTTGGAGTTCACATCTACTGTGCAGGCTATTTCAGCATTTCAAAACTCTCCCATTTCACAGAAGTAAGTGAAAACTAACATGGAAAACTCCATGTTGAGATAAAGATTTGAGACAAAAAGCTTTCCTGAAAAAAGGAAAAATTAAAAAGAGATTGCAATGAACAATTGCCTTAGCCTATTTGCAGAATGGCTGGATGTTAGGAAGAAGTTCCTCCCAGCAAGAGAGATTGGCCATTGGAATGTGCTGCCCAGGGAGGTGGGGGAGTCACCATCCCTGGAGGTGTTTAGGAAGAGACTGGACGAGGCACTTGGTGCCATGGTTTAGTTGATTAGATGGTGTTGGGTGACAGGTTGGACTTGGTGATCTCGAAGGTCTTTTCCAACTTGGTTAATTCTATTCTATTCTAAAAAGTGTGGTAAAATACAGAAAGCAGCAGCATAAAGCAGAAGCCAGCAGATTAAACCTCAAGCCAGTGAGCTATAACCTCATCCCTCCCCCATCACACTGCCACCCCAGCAGAAGAGATCAAGACCCAAACTTGTAACCTGAAAGCAGCAACCATAATGGGAAGCCTCCCATCTTTCAATATGTACTTCGAGCCCCATAATACTTTGCTCCGGCCAGCACTTTCATTTTGAAGCTGGCATGACTGCAGCGTGGTGTGAGTAACAGCAGACTCAACACAACCCATGATGCCCCCATCTACAGAAGGCTTAAATCCACACATGCCATCAGTGGTGGCTGCTTTTTTATTATTACAAAATAATATTAGGAAAATCTGAATTATTGGCATGGTACCTAAATGAGAATGAAATAAAACAAGACACCCTTTTCATCGAGACATAGGACACGTTCATTTGACTGAAGATATTTAAAATAAAAGTTTAAATTTTGCCTGGAAGACAAACATGGGGATAAAGTGACCAAAGAACAAAATGACATAGGTCTCTCCAAGAAAAAATGAGTGTCTCTCATTGTAGAAAAAAATTTGGCCATCCCAGCTTTCATGTCCAACAATCTGACCCATAAACATTAGACAGAAGTTACCTACCAATAATGCTTAATTTACATTGCCTGTAACATCTTTACAGCTGGAGCAGAAGATGCCTGGAAGCCTTTTCCCCCCTCCTTTCCTTTACTAGCCAGGGAAAAGTCTGCCTTCTTTTGAATTTAAGAAAGGCAGCGAGTCATTTTAGTTTATACTGTGAAGCTGGAGGCGCCACAGTGGGCATTGTTCTCTACTATAAAACCAAAGGGAGCATTTCAGGTGTAATTGTCTCCCATGCTAGTTTAAGTACTGCAATAGTAGTTACTGCACAATGCACAGCACTGCTACACAAGCTGACCTCTGAGGAGCAGTTAGTAAACTGTAAGAGTCTGTGAAAGCACAAAGTAAAGAAAGATGGACGCCTGAACATATTGGTCTGACTCCTGCAGGTACCTTGACAAATTATAAGGAAGTTAAAATTTTCCCAGCGTTAGCAACGGTTTTTATGTTTAGTCCAAGAGGATGAATCCTTCCTTGGCCCTGAAAAGTGCAAAGTGGTGTTTGCAGAACAATGCCTTGCCCCAGCCCCACCGCCCACAGGAAGGGTGTGGGGCAGGGAGCAGGGTGACATTCACACCCTGCCTACTGTGCTCTTTTCTGAACTAGTACAGATCCCTCTGTCACTGTCCTGATGAATGCCCTGGGTGCACCCATCAGCTGTATGTCTTTCTCTCTTTCAAAAAGATTAGTGATAGACTCAATTGTATGACAACAAATAAAACGAAGGGCCAACATCCCCCTCAGTGTAGTGCTCTCATACATTGATCTGAAATGTCCATGATACATTGGGAAACACCAACTAATGGTACGAAATTCTTCCCCTCAGTGAACTCTCCAGGTGTTGAAATACAGTTTTATAAACTTTTGCCTAAAAGCTGCAGTTCATCCTGCTGATTAAATCCCCTGGGGTGTGCATTCAGAGTTCACCTCTGATCCTTGGTGTGGCACTGACTTTCTCTGTTTCACTGTGAATGCTACGTATAGTTAGAAGTCACTTATTGAAGTTCAAGTTAAGGGATTCACAGGTGAAAGCAAACTTATTGGTCCTAGGTTAAACCTGCTCATGTCTACTTGCTAAGCATGCCCATTGGCAGTAACACAGTGTCTTTACTTTGTGTGACCACATGAAGTGATATTGTAACACCTAGGCCTGACTGAACTTCCCCAGCATGACACTGCCCTTCCGGGAAGCACAATGTATCCAAGGAACAACTTGAAAAGGCGCAAGTCAGATCTTCAGCGCTGTTTGCTTTGGTGAGATGCTCCAGTTTGTACAACCTTAGTATCAGAAATGCACAGAGACAAGCAATTACCACTCATTAAAGATTTTCTCTTCCACAATTTGGGAGGATAATGAATAGGAGAATGGGTTGTCCAAACAAAGCAAAGCTCATCTTTTCAGATATTAAGCATGCCTTGGTGTGGAGTCTCTTTGAATCTAGGGCGCAGGTGTGATTTTTTTTTTCTCCAGCCACTTTTCCATAGTTAGTTATAAAAATCTTTCAAGGTTTTTCACAAAGCAAATTCTTTGAAAGAGTGGCTTTTTAACCCATTTTTTATTTATTTACTCTTACAGCAGCAGCCAGGTAAGACCTCTTTAAAGGTAAACAACAGGAGCAGGACAATGTAGCACACAAAGACTTTTCTAAAATTTCTTTCTTTCCTTCCCACTCTGTCGCTGTCCCCAATGCAAAGGCAGAAAAGGCTTACACAGCAACATTCACATCCCTGCTTCTAGTTAGTCATCATTTCCTAGCTTGAGGTAGTATGCATTATTGAAGTGTGTCCGCTGCTGTCAAGCAAATATTGCCATTCAAATAACTGGCCTATTGTACTCTTCTGTACTCCTGGGAAGTGTTTATAGCAAGCTGCCTGCAGCCCAGGTTTTGTTTTGCATCCTTACTTTAAATTTTCAGGAAGTACTTAGTGTCAGACACACAGGGGGCTAATAAAATGAAGGAACAAAATATATTAGTTATTGAACCAACACGGTAGCATTGTGACAGACAAATATCCAAATGTGGCTGACTGCTTTCAGCAATTTAAGTCTGTGCTCAGATTAAGGATTTGCAGCAGCTGGTACCACCCATTCATCTAAACCTCATTTCTAAAGGTTACCAATGAGAAGGTTATGAGACATTGTTGAAAATCTTGCTGACATCAAAGTGGGCAGTGTCTACTATTCTCTCCTCAGCTACCCAGCTGGTCACACCATCATAGAAGGCACTGGTCAAGTGTGATTTCCACTTTGTGAATCCATGCTGACTATTCCTGATCCTCTTTTCCTCTGTGTGCTTAGAGATGACCTCCAGAATGAGCTTTACCTCACCTTTCCAGGGATATAGGTGAGGCTGACTGAGCTGTAGTTTCCTAGATCCTCTTTTTTTCCCCCTTTTGAATATTGGAGTGACATTTGCTTTCCTCCAGTCCTCAACTACCACCCCTGTATTCCGTGACCTTTCAAAAATGATGGTCAGTGGCTTAACAATAACTTCAGCCAGGTCCCTCAGCACTCATGAGGCCCTCAGTGGGGCCTCATAGATTTCTGGGTGTCCAGCTTGTCAACATGATCTTTAACTTATCCCTCCTTGACCAAGGTATTCCTTCCAAGTGGCCAGACTCCTTTTCCACATACCATGAACTTCCTTTGTCCATCTGAGTTTCTCCAGTAGCACCTTCCTCATCCTTGCTTGATTGTTTATTTGTGGGCATGCACTAATATCAAGCTTGGAGGAAGCTGTGTTTGAATATGAACAGCTCTCATCAACCCCCTCCTTCTAGAATCCTAACCTATAGGATTCTTCCAAATAGGTCTCTGAAGATATTGAAGTTGGCCCTCACAAAGTCCAATGTTGCAATCCTGATTACTACCCTACTATTTCCTTGCATGATCCTGAACATCACCATCTCAGTGTGCATTATAGAACATAGGAAAAAACATTTGGTTAACTACTTTGCTCAGGCTCTTAGCAGAGCCTTTTGCGGTAGGGCTAATCAACACTAAAAGTCAACAAGTGCCCATTGCTACTACAGCGGTGCACCAGCAGCAGTATCACACAAGCCAGGACACACTGATCCCCATCTATTGACTAATTCAAAAGGTGATCACTAAAACTCATTCACTCTTCAACATTCCCATATGGCCAGTGAGGAAGTCCAGTGGTGAATGGAGAGTGACAGTGAACGACCGTTCTCTGAATGAGGTCACACCCGCGATGTGTGCTCCTGTGCCAGTCATGCTGGAGCTCCAATACCAGATAGATTCTAAGGCAGCCAAATGATATACCACAACTGACATTGCTAACAGATTCTTCTCCATTCCCATAGCATGGGAATGCACAGTTCACCTGGAGAGCTGTCCAATACACCTGCAATGGATTGCCCGGGGGTGGAAACACAGCCCCACCATTTGCTGTGGACTGAACCAGACTGCACTGGAACAGGATAGAGCTCCAGAACACTTGCAATACATTGATGATATCATTGTGTGGGGTGACACAGCAAAAGACGTTTATGAGAAAGGGAAGAAAATAATCTACATTCTTCTGAAGACCGGGTTTGCTAGAAAGTAAAGTAAGGTCAAGGGACCTGCAAGAGATATCCAGTTGCCAGCGACAGAATGACAGGATGGGCATAGCAAGATTTTAACGGGTGTCCTCAACAATATTGCAGCTATGTCTCTGTGAGAGACTAAAGCCTGTCTCTCCTGGTGACTCAACAAAGATAAAATCACTTGCTGTTTGTCCAGACAATAGCTGATGTGCGTTGGGCAGAGCCACTGGAAGGACTCTTGGAAGGTGCAAAGATAACATTGCTCACGGGACTGCAGCTGGCCTACAGCAATGGCCCCAGGGCCCAGCATTCACACCTTCAGGACAAGATCATTTCCAGCCATCAGATACCCCAGGAAAGACACAGAAAGATTTCCTGGGGAACGATACCTGGACCTAAAGATGATTTCCCAGAACGATATCCTGGGGAACAACACCTGGACACTTGCCTAAGGGCTAAAAAACTGTATAAAAGACTGGAGCAACTGCTGGCTTAGAGGAGGAGAAAATTGGAGAAGCAAGATGCAGAAGAAAGCAGACGGCAGCACACGTGGGAAACATCACGGAGCAACCCCACAGACCAACACAATGGATCTTGGACTCTCCGTGCCCTAAGTTCCGCCTGCTGCAATTCATGGAGCTGAAGAAGCTGCCCAGAGGACCTCATCCCTTTTACAGCCAAAGCCTCAGCACCCTTCCTCTACAGACCCAACATCTCCTGCAGCACCCTTCCTCTGCAGACCCAACATCTCCTGCAGCACCTTTCCTCCACAGACTCAAACTGTCTTGGGGGGTGAGGGGTGTGGTAATATAATTTCTTTCCCTCTTCTCCCTTTCTTCTCTCTCTTCCTCTTCTCTCTCTCTCTCTCCCCTTCTGATCCCTCCACTTTATTTATGTCCATCCACTGTAGTTATGTAATCAATAGTCTAGCTGTTGATATTTTGGCCTCGTTTGTGCCTCTAATTTCACAACACGGGAATATTCATTAAAAACCTCAATCTCTTTCCCTCTCCAGATCGAGACAGTCTCCACCCACCAATAAGAAAGAAACCCAAGCTTTGTTGGGTGTCATGGGTTTCTGGAGGATGGATATCCCAAACTATACTCTGATTGTGAGCCCTCTCTACCGAGTGACTCAGAAGAAGAATGATTTGCAATGGGTCCCTGAGCAGCAACAGGCCTTTGAACAAATCAGACAGGATATTGTGCATTCAGTAGACCTCAGGCTAGCCCGGAAACAGAAAACATCAGGAAAAACATGAGGCTTACCCCTTAGACTATAGAGTCAAATCTGCAAAGGGGCTGAGGCCAACTACGCTCTAACCGAACAAGAGATATTGGCAGCATAAGAAGGAGCTTCAGCTGCCTCAGAACAGCAAGAAACCATCATGTCCCAACAGCAGACTGGGATCAGCAGTTTTTATTGCTTTTTCTTTGGTGTGCAGGTAAGCTTTCTGTAGCCAGGAAGCTCAGGAAAGCATAGCCCCAGCTGGTTTTGGTTTATCTTGTGAGGGAGTGGGGACAGGTCTGGGTGGATCTGTGATCCCTGTGCACTGAGCAAGGTCATTTGAGAGCAAGGTTGTGTCCAGTTGTGTGGTGGAAGACTACGAGGTCATTGGTTTGTAGACACCCAGCCATGGTTACAACCCAGCCACAGGAACACAAGCCCTATGAGGAGAGGCTGAGGGAGCTGGGGTTGCTTAGCCTGGAGAAGAGGAGACTCAGGGGTGACCTTCTTGCTCTCTACAACTACCTGAAGGGAGGTTGTAGACAGGCAGAGGTTGGTCTCTTCTCCCAGGAAACCAGCACCAGAACAAGAGGACACAGTCTCAACCTGCGCCAGGGGAGGTTTAGACTGGATGTCAGGAGGAAGTTCTATACAGAGAGAGTGATTGCCCATTGGAATGGGCTGTGCGGGGAGGTGGTGGAGTCACCTTCATTGGAGGTGTTCAGGAGGAGACTTGATGGGGTGCTTGGTGCCATGGTCTAGTTGTTTGGGTGGGTTGGATTGGTTGATGGGTTGGACACGATGATCTTGAAGGTCTCTTCCAACCTGGTTTATTATTATTATTACTATTGTTATTATTATTGTTATTATTATTATTACTATTATTAAGAACTGTATTCACCCAGACAGAGGCCCTGTGCGACCCCTAATGCCCTATGCTCCTGTGATTTTGGAAAAATATGCTTTTTGCAGTCCTCAACTTTGAAACTTCTTTTTTTTTTTTTTTTTTTTGGTAAGATGTGTGAAGAAAAATAAAAAATAAAGTTTCATGAATTAGTTAAACAGCATGAGTGACTGTTAGATGCACTGTACTGGACACAATATCTGTGAAAAAGAGGAAAAAAAAATAAAATATATGTGGGTGGGGGAAACTTCTTGTCAAGCTTCTTGTTGCTGCAATGCAGAAAGTGATATCATACCCTATTTCACCTGCTTCTCACACTCTTTAAGCAGCATTGCTAACCATTGTCAGACATGATACTGAATGCCCTTTGGTCTGTTCCAGCATAACTCCCATCATACAGAATTATAGAATCATAGTATCAGTCAGGGTTGGAAGGGACCACAAGGATCATCGAGTTCCAAGCCCCCTGCCATGGGCAGGGACACCCCACACTAGATCAGGCTGGCCAGAGCCTCGTCCAGCCTGGGCTTAAACACCTCCAGGGACAGGGCCTCAACCACCTCCCTGGATAACCCATTCCAGGGCTTCACCACTCTCATGGGGAAGAACTTCCTTCTCACATCTATCCTGAATCTCCCCACCTCCAGCTTCATTCCATTCCCCCTAGTCCTATCACTCCCTGAGATCCTGAGCAGTCCCTCCCCAGCCTTCCTGTAGGCCCCCTTCAGATACTGGAAGGCCAAAATGAGGTCATCTCGGAGCCTTCTCTTCTCCAGACTGAACAGCCCCAACTCCTTCAGTCTGTCCTCATAGGAGATTCTTTTATGCTACAGGACCCAATTTCAGTCTCAGAGAGGTTGAACGGGACTGTGAGAATGAAATGCCTTGGACCATGAGGGAGGTTGCTTCCTTAGGCTCCCCCACCTCCATCTCATAGAAACTGGAAACTGGACCATGCATGGGGCAAGGCTACAAAGCTTACCTCAGAATGAGGCCATTGAAAAATTGCTTTCTATTTCTGCTCCTGATGGAGACAGAATTTTGTCCCTTCTGATGCTAAGCAAACTGCTTAAAACACAGTTTCCAGAGTGCTGACTCCTTAGTGTGACTCATGACCTTTCATTTCTCCAAGATCTGTCTTTGGTGGTTGGATTTTCCAAAATGGGAAGGCAGTTGGTGCTGTTGGAAAGGCATGAAGGCTGCAGTCTTTGAGAGCTTCGATTTGAGCAGGGTGGAGCAAGCAGAGCACTTGTGTCTGAGTCATCTCAGACAGCAGGCTCCCCAAATAAGTGGTTCGTAATTGCTTTAGCTACCCAGTGTGAAATGAGGGTGATATTACAGTCATACTGTATAGACCTTTGCAGAAGTAAAAGCACTTCTGTTCACGAAACATAGTCATGAGCACCACAAAGAAGTCTAAACAAATGTCTTTGAAGGAGAGTTTGCTTAATGCCTAAAACCTAAGGCCACATTTTCTTTTCTATTCTATTCTATTCTATTCTATTCTATTCTATTCTATTCTATTCTATTCTATTCTATTCTATTCTATTCTATTCTATTCTATTCTATTCTATTCTACTGTGGTGGCTTGGAAGGCAGATCCTCCCTTGCCTCCCACCAGGGCAGAAAAACGAGACTCAGACAAATGTATTGCAGAAGCAATGGAAAGTTTAAATGGAAAAGCAGTGAGTGTTTTACAGGAGCTACAAGCACAGTGACAAAAGAGATCCCAAAGCATACAGAGTCCCTCACAGCATACCCAAAAGCCTCCGAGCATTTCCCTTCTCCCTACCTGAGGGTACACCCAAGCCCCCCAAGCTCTTTCTTCCCCCCACTCCACTTTTAGGCTAATCTCAGCTGGCGAGATCTGAGACTGCCCTTCCCCCTTCTCCTCCTGGCATTAGGCCAAGCCAGGCCTAAAAGGCCTTGAGATAACTCCCTTTCCATTACCAGACAGGGAGTATCTCCCACGGGAGCAGCAAAGGAAGAAAGAGGAAGTGTGAGATCTTGTTGATAGATTTATAGGGAGCAGGATATTATGGGTATGAAATAAGCTATTTCCTGTGTCTACACACTGGGTTGGAGACCCGGGGTACCAGAGGTGTATCATATATGGCAGCAGCAGGGGGCACCCAGCCCAAACTGACACATGCTAATATGAAAATGAGGCTAGCTGTGCTTTCTATATTGAAGCATCTAAAGACAACATAATTCATAATTCGAGGAACAAGATGATTTTAGGAATAATAAATGATGTGGTGGCTGCCAAAGGCAATAGGAGCCAAGAGCCACTTGGTATCACCAGTCACCTGCTAAAGATTTTTCGAGGGGTCACTCAGTTAGTTTCAGTACCACCATCAAAGCCAGGGGAATGTTCTCTTGGTATTTCCTATAGGTTGCCTGATGTCTTGCAAATAAGCACTTCTCTGGCCTCATATTTATAAAGGAAAATTGAGATAACAGCACCAAACTATTATGTCTTTTAATCCAGAGAATGGTACCATACAAAGATGGAAGGTTTGAACAGATGAATCAGAAACATGGAAAGGGACCTCAGAGCGGTAATTGTGATGTGGCTCGAGCACAGGATCTAGGAAAACAAAAATACAAACCTCAGTTATGTTAGTTTCTGGGGCATGGTTTTTTCAAAATTTAGTTGTGAACATGATTCATCTTTTTTTTTTGTTTTGTTGTTTTTTTTTTTTTTGTTTAAACTCACCTAGCACATATTTGAACACAGAATATTCAGCATTACCCTAAAATAGACAGACAGTTAGGAGAGTAAGAAGTAGCTCCTACATTTTGAGCACTGGCTCTTAAAACTTTTGCTGGATTTCTGGTCTAGTGTGGGCTAAGAGGTTTCCACAGGTAAAACACTGACTATAGTTTGTGTATCACATTGTACATTGCCTATCTATGAAACAGGAGTTGTAAAGTAAGATCCCTAATAAACAAGAAGAGAATATCTGTAATCCACACATTCTTTCTGGTTTTTATTGTGAAAGCATATGGCTCCATCTGAGTTTTGTGTATCATTCTAGAATTCACTCCTCTGTATTTTTTTAATCTTCATGCTGTCTGAGTCCTGATCCATGTAAAACCTACCCAATATCTTACACCAGAAATGAACACTTACTTTTAATCCGTACTCCTTGGGGGAAACAGGTCGATTCCTTTTGAGGGTAAAGGGTAGGAAATATAGGAATTACGTGTGTGAAGAACTGGTGGAAGAAAGCTCAGCTGAAAGAAATGAATTTTGTGGTTTGTGCTGAAAACAATAAAGGGTTCCTTCTCTCTTGAGCACCTGCAAACATTCTTTGTCCCACAATCACAGACCTCCTCCTGCAGAGCTGTGAATTTACTGATTCTAATGAGAAGATGATATTGCCGAGAACTTGTGGTCAGCGTGAGAGCTGATTTCTGGCAGTTAGATCTGATCCCATGGGGGCCTCCAAAGATCATCAGATCAGCCTTAAACTAGAAAGCAGTCTGAATTCTAGATTCTGAAATTACATCTTGACCGAAGCAGTATAAGGGAAATTCTGATGTTGATTAAGAGTACATTTCTTCCAAAGGCTTTTTTTTCAACTGTCTATAATTTTTTGTGTGTCCTTTTGAACTTGAAATTTGACATGGAAGTTCTTACAATAGAAAGTCATACTTTAGATACTGAGAAATTGCATCTCTCTTCTGTCCAGTCTGACAGAAAAGCCAGTGTTGCCTTACATAGCATACTTATCTGACCTCATTTCTTATTACTTCTATTAGTATTGACTAGAAAGGAGGAAGCTGGAAGAATTAAGTCCTTGGGTCTCAGCTGTGCAGTGCATCAGCCAGGGAAAAAGCTGCTGTGCTTTTTCACATTAAGGAGAGTTTAAAAGCAGCTTATATATACATATCTTGGTGGTTTGGGTTTTTTTGCTACAGTGAGCTACTATGTTAGCATGGTTCCTGATAATGAGATGCAACAAGGATCTTTGAAGACACAGAGCTATGAAGTTTGGGCTCTGAGTTGGTTTGATTTTGCAGTACAAACAGTGCAAAACATTTGTTGTGGCCAGTGAAGCAAGCAGATATAAATCAAGCATACATAGCTATTAGATTATTTGGGCAAAAATATGGTATTTTTCATAATCATTTTTCAAGCTGTAATTGAACTTAGAAGCTTTAAATGTGGTGACACAGTTTGACAGCACCCCCACTTTAAGTCTTTAAAGATCACCGCAGGATACATAAACACACCCAGCTTTTCCATAAAGGAGAGAATCACAGTCATATTCAAACTCTGAATTGATAAATGAAGTGCTCAAACAAATATTGTCAGCAAATAGCCATTCACCCTCTGCTGGGGGTAAGCATGTCCAGCCACTGAAATTGAATCTACCTTCTCCTTAATTAAAAAAGAAATCTATTGCAAAAGAGGGACAGTTTTACATAATATCAGTGCTCTTGAATTTATATTTAGATTACAAATTGATATTGTAATCGTGTGATATAGAGAAAAAGAAGTGAGGAACTGTAAGTTTTCAGAAGCTTGCACATGTTTGCCAAAATGCTGGTAGATTTATTTTTTGTAGCCTTAGGTTTCCCAGAGTCATTTTTCAGAGTGAAGAGTAGATGTTTGCTCCTGCTTGGCATAAGCAGATGCTCGTATGTGTATTTATGCAGAGTAGTTTTGTTAGTGTCAATTTTCTTAGAGAAAAAGCACGAGCCTTGTATGTATCTGCAACTTAATTATGTTTGGAGTGTAATAATTCACTGGGAAAAAAAAATCTGCAGAAAATATACTTTCAAGGATTCACCAAGACCAAGAGCGTAGGATTCAGGCAGAGCAACATAAACATTACAGTAATGCATTTTCATAATAACAATTAATTTGGTAGCCAAATAGTGCAAATATTAATTCAGGGAGGACTGAATCTTCATGTATGCTAAAACTAATAGGATCTACTTACAGAGGGCCAAGACTATGTCCATTGGAATCAGCTTCATTACTAGAACTAATGAACTGCTTGTGAAAAAAGAGCTGGGCATACAGAGATTATGCAGAGCTATAGTGAAGAACCAGAGTACGGTTCTTTTGCTCTGTCACTGCGTGAACCCTGCTTGATTCTCACTACAGCAAGGATGCTCATTCATTTCTGTCAATGTAGCTGACAAAATGTGCAATACTAATCAAAGACCTTGTAGTCTCTCACAGTGGAATACTGGGTCTTCATAGGCACCAAAAATGTTGCTCTTTGCTGAAATATGAGGTGCTTGCGCTGTATTGCTGGTTCTAGAATCCTTCCTTCCTTCCTTCCTTCCTTCCTTCCTTCCTTCCTTCCTTCCTTCCTTCCTTCCTTCCTTCCTTCCTTCCTTCCTTCCTTCCTTCCTTCCTTCCTTCCTTCCTTCCTTCCTTCCTTCCTTCCTTCCTTCCTTCCTTCCTTCCTTCCTTCCTTCCTTCCTTCCTTCCGAGTTCCTTCCTTCCTTCCTTCCTTCCTTCCTTCCTTCCTTCCTTCCTTCCTTCCTTCCTTCCTTCCTTCCTTCCTTCCTTCCTTCCTTCCTTCCTTCCTTCCTTCCTTCCTTCCTTCCTTCCTTCCTTCCTTCCTTCCTTCCTTCCTTCCTTCCGAGTTCCTTCCTTCCTTGCTTGCTTTCTTGCTTGCTTTCTTGCTTGCTTTCTTGCTTTCCTGCTTTCTTTTTCTTCCAGAGCTATTCTTATTGTTATTGTACCTGACTTTTTGTGTGGAGTCTACCTGAGGAATTATGGAGAGAAAAACTACAAAGATTCCTAAAGACTGCTTAATCCAGCTAGTCTCTTCAAGGAGGATAATACAGTACTGTATCAAATTATGTTTTCCTGGTCTATGATGGACAGCTGCTCTACCTGCGAATAGCATTTTACAGCCATCTCAGGCAATATATTCTGCTTCCCAGCTTTCAGTATTAAAACTCTCTGTGTGTGTATATGACATATATATAAATAAATAAATATGTTATAATCAAACTTAATTTCTTTAAATGAGCCCTGTTATGTTTTGTTATATCCCTAGTGGCATGAAGAAAGCAGGCACAGCATCCTCTTCATCAATGTAAAGTGTCAGTGCTCCATGTCTACCCCTTCACATTTTTCCATCCTAATAGGATACCAGCTCTGTCATCAGTTGCTTTTTGTTTTGACTACTGATCTGTCCTTACACTCTTCTCTTATTCATGCACAACTCTTCTGTTTGTTACTGAAATACTATACTTGATAACTCTATAAACAGTCTTTCTTTCTAACATGGCCTGAATAATCCATAAGAAAATTATTTGAAATCACTAATAACTCATAACTAATTTTTGGTTTTATTTAAAAAGAATGTAAAACTTTTTAGTGCAGCAAAGATAGTGTTATCCTTACTAATAACAGACCACAGGCTGTGCACTTAGACCAAGATCGCTCTCCTTGGACTATTTCTTGTGCTATTTCTAGGGCTTTGTTTTAGATTGTGTAACTAAAGACTATTACCTAACAACCAAGGAAATCCTACCTCCCATATTTAATCTTTTGTAAAATTCTACAGTGCATGTATTTTTTCCACACACACAAGCATGCATGCATTCTATATATAAATGTTTAAATAACAGATTTTAATAATAAATAGTTATTATATGTAAAGGAGATATCCATGATCCCAGACTAAAATTTTATATCGAGAAGTATGGACATCAGTTGCTAAGAGAGGTGCCAGAGGGCTTGATAGGCTCAAGGCTGTAAACAACTCAGTTACAGTGATTACTGTTCATCAAAGAAAGGTAACCTTGGGAGCCAGATAAAGTGACACTCTGGGTGACTAAGAAAATAAAATGAACCAGGAACCAACACCATATATAGCAAATTTGGTCATTTAGTGGAGTTGTAGGCCACTGAAGAAAAAGCATAGGGCAAAGCATGTAAATAAAAATATTAAAATTGTCCCAAGTGGACCCCATAATGAGAAACAAGGATTCATCAGTGTCAGTGGCATACTCCTCCCAGCACAGGGCACTTGGCAAAGAAAGGTGGTAGACACAAGAAGGGTTTTTTTTGTGCCATTTTAACAATATATAACTTGAAATATAAGTATTAAGGCATAAGCAAGGACACTACTAGTAGTTCTCCGGTTACTCTGTTAAGATTTAATTAGACTAACAATATAATTCTTGGCTATATTCCTTTTCCCCACAAGAAGATTTTCAGTCTTATAAAATAGTAAAAATCAGAAATAGAATAGAATAGAATAGAATAGAATAGAATAGAATAGAATAGAATAGACCAGACCAGGTTGGAAAAGATCTATCACCAACACTATCTAATCATCTAAACCATGGCACCAAGCACCCCATCCAGTCTCTTCCTAAACACCTCCAGTTATGGTGACTATAAAGCCCAACTCTGTACCTTGGTGCAACAAATTGACAATAAAATACATAAAAGTCTAAGTATTTCCAACTTGTTAGCAATTTTAAAATTTAATCAAAATGGTAAAATAATTATACTTCTCACCAATATTTTTAATTAGTCTTCATTAGTTAATGAAAGCAAGCAACAATCATTCATTACTTGAAGCAAGCTACTGAAAGCGATTTCATTTTTGATATGAACATCTGTTTCAAAGGGTTGAGCCACCTCTACAACAGGAGCAAATTGAAATGTAAAGGTCAAATTACTCTAGGTAGGTAAACTGTTTTGTGTTCATGTACATGAAGTATTTTATTTCACGATTCATTATAAGTCAAGTCTGTGCCCACATTTAGTAATTGAAGTCTTCTCTTTTAGGACCTGTTTGTAAAGGATGCTGATTACATTAGTACATACAGCGTTGAGATTATAATTAGTTTCAGGATGGAAGAGCTGAATGAAATTACCAGTTGTCTTTTCACAAATATTTGGCATCTTCCACAGATGTCTTTAATTTTCAGATTGCTGTTCTTACTTGCCTTTGGGGTTCGGAAGCCTCCCTTACTGAAGTAAAAAGGTGTCATATGAATAGCATCACACTCAATCAAATTATTGTTTTGTGTGTGTTTAATCATAAGATTACTTCTTAGCTCTGCTGCTAAAGAGCCTGGAAGAGGCAGAAGGCAATGTTAGATTGGGTGACCAGTAGCCAAGTTTTCCTTTCATTACTAGTGTTCATTACACTAAATACTAGAGTAGACCTTTTCCTGGCTTGCATCAGAAATAGTGTGGCCAGCAGGAGCAGGGAAGTCCTTCTGCCCCTGTACTCAGCACTGGTTAGGCTACACCTTGAGTCCTGTGTCCAGTTGCAGCTTGAGACTGTGTCCCCTTGTTCTGGTGCTGGTTGCCTCTTCTCCCTAGCAACCAGCACCAGAACAAGGGGACACAGTCTCAAGCTGCAACAGGGAAGTTTAGGCTGGAGGTGAGGAGAAAGTTCTTCACCGAGAGAGTGATTCGTCATTGGAATGGGCTGCCCGGGGAGGTGGTGGCATCACCATCCCTGGAGGTGTTCAAGAGGGGACTGGATGTGGCACTTGGTGCCATGGTCTAGTCGTGAGGTTGGTGGTTACAGGTTGGACTCGATGATCTTCGAGGTCTCTTCCAACCTTGGTAATACTGTGATACTGTAATACAGTTCTGGGCCCCTCAACTTAAGAAGGACATTGAGACATTTGAACATGTTCAGGGAAAGGCAACGAGGCTGGGAAGAGGCCTTGAGCACAAGCCCTACAAGGAGAGGCTGAGGGAGCTGGGATTGCTTAGCCTGGAGAAGAGGAGGCTCAGGGGAGACCTCATTGCTCTCTAGAACTACCTGACGGGACGTTGGAGCCAGGTGGGGGTTGGTCTTTTCTCCCAGGCAACGAGCACCAGAACAAGAGGACACAGTCTCAAGCTGTGCCAGGGGAAGTTTAGGCTTGAGGTGAGGAGAAAGTTCTTCCCAGAAAGAGTAATTTCCCATTAGAATGTGCTGCCCAGGGAGGTGGTGGAGTCACCATCCCTGGAGGTGTTCAAGAGGGGGTTGGATGTGGTACTTGGAGCCATGGTTTAGTAGACATGAGGTGCTGGGTGACAGGTTGAACTTGATGATCTCTGAGGTATTTTCCAGCCTTATTGATTCTATGATTCTAGTAAATACAGAGCATTTCAGTAAACAGTCCTACTCAGATTATGACATCTGATGATTTAAGTTGTACTCCTTAATGAGACATACTCCAGCAAGAATTAAATAACTGTCAGAAAATTGAGGAGAGAAAAAGGTGTCAAGCGTGGCAAAAAAAGTAACCTTGCCAAATTTACTTATATATATGTACCTGGTATTTAAAGATTGAGGGTTTACATGGCAGATAGAGGCTCACCATGTTGGCATTTCCACCGCTGTACAGACTGAATTCACAGAATGAGCAACCGGCTCAAAACATAATGTAGAATTTACCACAAAGGAGTAAACAAAAACACTCACATGGAATTGAAAGTGAAGTAAAAATAATATTTACAAAAGTAAACAAAGTACATGTGGCTGTTCAGGCTGGGAGTCCATTGATCATGCATTGATTTTTATTGATTTTATAGGAAGATTAAGGTGACTTATGCAGCTATAGATCTCTGGTTGAGATAATCCATTAGACTCAAAATATCACAGTATCGCTAAGGTTGGAAGAGACCTCGAAGATCATCGAGTCCAACCTGTCACCACAGACCCCACGACTAGACCATGGCACCAAGTGCCACGTCCAGTCCCCTCTTGAACACCTTCAGGGACGACGATTCCACCACCTCCCTGGGCAGCCCATTCCAATGACGAATCACTCTCTCGGTGAAGAACTTTCTCCTCACCTCGAGCCTAAACTTCCCCTGGTGCAGCTTGAGACTGTGTCCCCTTGTTCTGGTGCTGATTGCTAGGGAGAAGAGGCCAACCCCTTCCTGGCTACAACCACCTTTCAGGTAGTTGTAGAGAGCAAAAATATTGTATTGGCTAAACAGAAACACAACCTGTAATTGACATCTTAAATGTTTAATTAAATTAAGATATTAATAATTACTCCATTATTCATATATTTATATTTTATGTATTTTATATATGTATACACACACACATACATATATATTTATGAGGGAGACAGAACCCTGGAGCCAGCTGCCCAGACAGGTTGTGGAGTCTCCTTCTCTGAGGACTTTCAAAATCCACCTGGATGCATTCCTGTGTGGACTACCCTGTGATCCTACTTTTGGCAGGGGATTGGACTCCACGATCTCTGGAGATCCCTTCTAACCTGTAACATCCTGTGATTCTGTGATTCTGTTGGGGGTGGAATGTTGGAAAAGCACAGCTTCAGTACTATGAGAGCACTGCATAGCAGTAGCAAAAGTTCTTGTGTTATCAACTATAGGCTCCATTCCCACTCAGCCTGCCAGGAAACCCAGTATGAAGACCTGAAATATAACCTAACAGGCTAAGTTGTGAAAAGGTGGCAAATGACTGCAGGCAGGCGAATGGCCCCACCCTGTGGAACAAGTGGCTATTTACTGGGAGATGCTTACATGATTTACTTCCCTTCCCACAGCCTACTGACCTTCAGATCCACTGTTTACGCTCTCACTCTAACAGGTGACTTCCACCAGCTGTTTTCCCATGTGCTCTAGGGATATGCCATTCCATCATCGCTACACTCCCATCTGTTCTTGTATGGATACGAAGGTTTTCAAAACATCTCATTACCTACCAGCCCTGGGGTCCCACAATAAACACCCTTCCAGATACCACCACAAAACACAGCACTACAAAAGGTGTCATGGGGAGAACTTAACTCCATCTCAACCAGACGAAATACAAAAGAATACCTGAGGAACCTCAGTTCTGAGGGCTTTTGGTATCATTGGTCTGCTCCCAGCCACAGGAGTACTGCTTTACTGGGCAACCAAGCTGCATGTCCCTCCCAGCAATGCCATGGTAGAAATGGTAAGAGGACCAGAAGTGTTAACATTGCTGACAACATTTGGATACTTGGGTGTCTGGGATAATAGGGATATTGGATTCTGCCTGGGATTTTCGGGGAGAGATTTGCCTACTGTGTATTTCCTACTCTATATTGTTGTATATTTGCCTACTGCATAGTATATATTGAGTAGGTTTCAATGAAAAGTTCTTGTAGGAAGCTGAAGATTTCTATTTTCTTCCTCTAGCTACTGAGTTTTCTGTGACACAGAATGCATATATTTAACCAAGACACCCTGCAAACTGTTGCAGGCTCTTTTAAAGTGATCTTCAGAAACAAATAATGTACAAAGGGGGGAAATGAGATTGTTCTCCAATGGACTGCTGGCCAATTGTGTGAGCAAGATTTTGTGAGATAAGGGGTCCCAAATGACTACAGATGGAAAGAGTTAGAGCAGACATTTATAGATTAAGAGAGAGTGTAGTGAAGGGAGTGTTAGAACTGTTAAACAGCTGCAGTGCACACTGTCAACAAAGGAAAAATGCAGGCCCCTTTTAGTGTGTTCCTGGCTTGCTCAGCAAGGACATTGTGCAGCAAAAGGTGATGCATTACAGCATCGTACAGCTGAGGGAGACTGACACACAGCAGCTGCTGTAGGATATGGACAGTCATTGGAGGTTCCATAGATCCATTTCCCAAAACTTCTTAGTCAGAAAAACCTGGTTTGTGATCTCCTTTTCTCTTAATATTTTGATTCATATCCAATTAAAAACAAACACTGATAGTTTTAGGCTATGCCTTTAAAATTAGCTGCAGGTTTTGAGCAGAAAAGTAGAAAAATATAAATAAATCACAGGTGTGAAAAGGAAGACAAAAGATTATTCTAAAGAAATTCATTGGGTAAATGTCTGGGATAAGAGAAGCTGTATCATAACAATTCTTCACATTTCACTTCCCTCCCCTCCCCTCCCTCCCCTCCCCTCCCCTCCCCTCCCCTCCCCTCCCCTCCCTCTCCCCTCTCCCTCCCTCTCCTCTCCTCTCCTCTCCTCTCCTCTCCTCTCCTCTCCTCTCCTCTCCTCTCCTCTCCTCTCCTCTCCTCTCCTCTCCTCTCCTCTCCTCTCCTCTCCTCTCCTCTCCTCTCTCTCTCCTCTCCTCTCCTCTCCTCTCCTCTCCTCTCCTCTCCTCTCCTCTCCTCTCCTCTCCTCTCCTCTCTCCTCTCCTCTCCTCTCCTCTCCTCTCCTCTCTCTCCTCTCCTCTCCTCTCCTCTCCTCTCCTCTCCTCTCCTCTCCTCTCCTCTCCCTCTCCTCTCCTCTCTCCTCTCCTCTCCTCTCCTCTCCTCTCCCTCCCCTCCCCTCCCTCCCCTCCCCTCCCCTCCCCTCCCCTCCCCTCCCCTCCCCTCCCCTCCCCTCCCCTCCCCTCCCCTCCCCTCCCCTCCCCTCCCCTTCCCTTCCCTTCCCTTCCCTTCCCTTCCCTTCCCTTCCCTTCCCTTCCCTTCCCTTCCCTTCCCCCTTCCCTTCCCTTCCCCCTTCCCTTCCCTTCCCTTCCCTTCCCTTCCCTTCCCTTCCCTTCCCTTCCCCCTTCCCTTCCCTTCCCTTCCCTTCCCTTCCCTTCCCTTCCCTTCCCTTCCCTTCCCTTCCCTTCCCTTCCCTTCCCTTCCCTTCTCTTCTCGGCTGCTTTGCTTCACCCGGGAGATAACGTGCTGTTTCTGGCTGGCATTGAGATAAGACTACCACTGCTTTCTCCCAACTCCTCTCTCTCTCGGTACAGGGTGGGTCTGGGATGTTTGGGGGGGGGGGGGGGGGCAGTGGAGCAGTTTCCCTGGTCTTTTTTTGGGGGTGGGGGTGGTGTTTGTGTCATTTTCTAATTGTAAATATCTGTGTAATCTTGTAACTCCTGTATATTTTGTGCATATTCATTACACTCCATTGCAGAGTGTAGTTTGTGCTTGTAAACACAACTTCATGTGCTTCTAACTGAGTTAGTCTGGCTAAAAGTTAATGCTGGGGGAAACTTCAACCGACCATACAAACAAACACCAAAAAACCCTCAAACAACTGCCTTCTTTTAAGACACCATAGAAAGGAATCTCTAAAAAACTGTGAAAATTCTTTCGATTGTGAGAATTAGTCTTTATGGTATAGCAAGTCAAATATCAAATAGTGCATTTGACCTTACAGAAAGAAAGCTACATGGAGCTGGGAATTGTCATGCTATTGGGGCTAACATTTTATTTAACCCTCGTGTATGTGTGTCTGTGTGTGTGTGTCTCTGTGTGTGTGTATGTGTGTGTGATAAAGCTTGTTTCTAGGGGTTTGCTAAAGACTTTAAATGAAAGTGTTTGTGGAGGAATAACTATGAGAAACTAGTACAATATGGAAGTGTTTATTCCTGCGTTCAGGAAAAGGAGCACACAATAGGGGTGATACTTCTGTCAACACCTATGTAAGCACCTGTAATACAAAGTGAATGTGAAGCAATTTAATTCTTCCAATGAATTTCTTCTCTGTAGCTAGAACCACTGCAGTAACCTCAAG
Source organism: Picus viridis (assembly GCA_033816785.1). Taxonomy (NCBI): domain Eukaryota; kingdom Metazoa; phylum Chordata; class Aves; order Piciformes; family Picidae; genus Picus; species Picus viridis. Next base: position 4,129,898 of record CM066575.1, read on the forward strand.
CCAGTTCCTTTATCACAGTTGACACTAATTTTACCTCAAATAAAATTCCAGTCAGTTACAAAATGGTGATGCTTTTTCACAGGACTTGGTGAATGTGTTTTGGTAAGACTTTTTTTTGGTTTAGCCACCCCTGTTAATATTCATAAAATGTGTGAATGAGTGAATAAATTGTTATAATCAGCTCGTTAATAAAACGGAAGTCAGTGTAATTCTTGACTATGCTTACTACGAACTCGATACAGAAAATACAGGTTATTTTACAGACCATCTTCAGCTTCATTAGATGTTCATATGTTCATAAGAAGGACATCGAGACACTTGAATGTGTCCAGAGAAGGGCAACAAGGCTGGGGAGAGGCCTTGAGCACAAGCCCTGTGAGGAGAGGCTGAGGGAGCTGGGGCTGCTTAGCCTGGAGAAGAGGAGGCTCAGGGGGAGACCTCATTGCTCTCTACAACTACCTGAAAGGTGGTTGTAGCCAGGAAGGGGTTGGCCTCTTCTCTCGAGCAACCAGCACCAGAACAAGGGGACACAGTCTCAAGCTGCACCAGGGGAAGTTTAGGTTGGAGGTGAGGAGAAAGATCTTCACCGAGAGAGTGATTCGCCATTGGGATGGGCTGCCCGGGGAGGTGGTGGAGTCACCGTCCCTGAGGGTGTTCAAGAGGGGACTGGATGTGGCACTTGGTGCCATGGTCTAGTCGTGGGGTCTGTGGTGACAGGTTGGACTCGATGATCTTCGAGGTCTTTCCCAACCTTAGCGATACTGTGATACTGTGATAAAGAAAATATTCCAAGACCTATGTGCCATGCTGTCTTCAAAGACAGATTTTATAGGCATAGAAAACTGGGCCTGAAAATGTTTACATATGAAAACAGTCAAACTTACAAGTGAATATGTGTCTTGCACAATTCCAACATTAAAATTTAATTGTGGCAGTGATAAATAGCCCCATGCTCTTCAACATCTTTATTGATGATTTGGATGAGGGCATTGAGTCCATCAGCAGTAAATTTGCGGCTGACACCAAGCTGGGGGCAGGAGTTGATCTGCTGGAGGGCAGAGAGGCTTTGCAGAGGGACCTCGACAGGCTGGACAGATGGGCAGAGGCCAAGGGCAGGAGATTGAACACATCCAAGCGCCAGGTTCTGCACATTGGCCACAGCAACCCCAGGCAGTGCTACAGGCTGGGGTCAGAGTGGCTGGAGAGCGGCCAGGCAGAGAGGGACCTGGGGGTGCTGGTTGATGGTAGGCTGAACATGAGCCTGCAGTGTGCCCAGGCGGCCAAGAGGGCCAATGGCATCCTGGCCTGCATCAGGAAGAGTGTGGCCAGCAGGAGCAGGGAGAACATTCTGCCCCTGTACCCTGCACTGCTTAGGCCACACCTCGAGCACTGTGTCCAGTTCTGGGCCCCTCAGTTTAGGAAGGAGGTTGACTTGCTGCAAGGTGTCCAGAGAAGGGCAAAAAGGTTGGTGAGGGGTTTGGAACACAAGCCCTATGAGGAGAGGCTGAGGGAGCTGGGGTTGCTTAGCCTGGAGAAGAGGAGACTCAGGGGTGACCTTATTGCTCTCTACAACTACCTTAGGGGAGGTTGTAGACAGGCAGAGGTTGGTCTCTTCTCTCAGGCAGCCAGTACCAGAACAAGAGGACACAATCTCAGGCTGCACCAGGAGAGGTTTAGGCTGGAGGTTAGGAGGAAGTTCTATACAGAGAGAGTGATTGCCCATTGGAATGGGCTGCCCGAGGAGGTGGTGGAGTCACCATCACTGGAGGTGTTCAGGAAGAGACTTGATGGGGTGCTTGGTTGCATGGTTTAGTTGATTAGGTGGTGTTGGATGATAGGTTGGACGTGATGATCTTGAAGGTCTCTTCCAACCTTTATTCTATGTTTATTCTATGTTTATTCTATGTTTATTCTATGCTCTATTCTATTCTATTCTATTCTATTCTATTCTATTCTATTCCAAATGCATTCAGGTTGGCTGAACTTCGTTAAACACCACTAAAGCTGCCATACATTGGCTCAGTTACAGTTAAATCTGTGAACAGCCATTACATTAAAGATATCATTAGAACGCTGCTTGTTGAAATATTACGTGAAATGCTGTTTCACAAATCTCTTCAGATTGTGAGCATGAGACAGAGCCTGAAAATATGGTTCCCTACTGATATGACCTGGTGATGGTGCTTGAAATTTACTGTAACAGTTTAAATGCTTAGAAAAAACAGCAGCTATGATGCCATCAGTATAGTGCATAGAGCCATAATACTCCAGCCAGTCGTCTCTGTGTACAAAAATCATGACTGCTTATCTTTAGAGGTTGACAAACACAGAAATGTCTGTTTGGTTTCGATACTTTTTACCATTACACCTTTGAATATTTGACAGCCATGTGCAATTGTGCAGAGGCACATTAAATCCCATTAAATCCAAAGCAGGTGAAGGCTTGATATTTTAAAACTGAAAAATTCACTTAATATTTTCAATGTTTCCTTCTCCTTTGCTCATCAGCTTATTGTAAATCCCTGCCCTTACTGTTTTTTCTTAAGCTTTAAATAGGTTCCTCTTTTTGGTGGTTCAGTCTCATTGAAGCACTATGAAAGTAACAGAATTTTCTGTTGAGAATGCAGAAAACCCATGGAGGTATACCACGTATATGCTGATGGTACCACAGGTAAGACTTGATTATTTCCATTGAACTGTAAAGATGCACATAGTATAGTAATACTTGTAATTAAGATGGTTTAACTTTGCAATTCAAAAAACAAGCTGTAAAAATCTACTCAAACCCCATGTTGTACAACTGTGCCTTTTTGACTCCCACCCTGAGGTGTTTCTACAAAGGGAAGGCATGTATTATGACAATGTAAGTGTATTAGGACAGGTTAACAGGACATGTATTAGAATGAGTTAATTGCAAAACTGTCCATTGCTGGCCCACAAATAATCTCCACTGAGTAGGCACAACATGTTGCTGGCAGGAAGGAGTCCTGAAAGCAAGGCTGGTAAGGAAAGCATGGAAGGATGATTGGGAAAAACAGCAGCTGCAACTTTAGTAATGAACCCCCAGTGCCTGCAGTACCACAAACCTTGCAGATGCATGACAACTTCATAGAATCGTAGAATCAATAAGGTTGGAAGAGACCTCAAAGATCAAGTCCAACCTGTCACGCAACACCTCATGACTACTAAACCATGGCACCAAGTGCCACATCCAATCCCTTTTTGAACACCTTGAACTTTTGAACAACTTGTCTTGACTTTCACCAAGTGAAATCAGAAACTCTATCAACCATTAAGATCTTTGGTTGCACCTTTTTACTGGTCTTACTCAAACAGAATTTGGAGACCTAACAAATGTAAATACAACAGTATTACCTGGACTATGGGAATTTTAGTATCCCAGTCTCTCATAGCAGGGTCTGTCTGCCATGGAGAATAGGCTATGACTTAGGATTTCCAGGACAGAAATTTGTCATCAAACTGGGCAAGCAAAGATAACTTTATAATTTTATTTAAGGAGTTATACAACTGCATCTAAGGACATGTGAATACCAGTATTTGTTCCTAGATTGTCGTCTGTCACTGGGTTTGGTTTTGTTTTGTTTGTTTGGAGGGTTTTTGTGTGTGTGTGGTTTTGTTTGTTTGTTTTTTTTTTCCATTAAGCATCTTGATGTCATTAAAATGAGCATGGAGTGCATTTAGAACAGAATAGAATAGACCAGGTTGGAAGAATGAGGTCACCTTGGAGCTTTCTCTTCTCATTGTCCTTCTCAGAACACACTTCTGCATCTCAACATTCTTCCTGTAGTGAGGGGCCCAAAACTGAACACAGTATTCAAGGTGTGGCCTCACCAGTGCCAAGTACAGGGGCACAATCAGTTACTTGGTCCTGTTGGTTAAACTGCTCATGGTACAGATCAGGATGCCGTTGTTCTTCTTGGCCACCTGAGTACACTGCTGGCTCATGTTCAGCCATCTGCCAACCAGTAGCCCCAGGTTCTCTTTTGCTGGGCAGATTTCCAGCTACCCTGTCCAGAGCCTGCTGTTTTGCATGGGGCTTTTGTGATCCAAGTGCAGAACCCAGGACTTGGCTTTGTTAAACCTTATAAAATTGACCTCAGCCCACTGATCCAGCCTGTACGGATCACTTTGTTGAGCCTTCCTACCCACAAGTACATCAACATTCTCACCTAACTTAACGTTGTTTTAAGACTTACTCAGAGTGCACTCAATTCCCTTGTCCAGATCACTGATAAAGATATTCAAGTTAAATGGCCCCAAAATTGAGCCCTGGAGGATACCACTAGTGACTGACAGCCAGCTGTGTTTAACTCCACGCTTCTGATAGCTCCCTCAGTACTATTTGGTGTATAACACTCAGCCCCATCATCCTGTGTGTGCCTAAGTGATGCAGTGAGTCACTAACCAACTTCTCATCCCTATCTTCCAGCTCAGGAAAATGGTTTTTCAGAGAACAATTGGTCTTATTACTAAAGATAAAGGTAAAGGTGATATTGAGTACCTCAGCCTTTTCCTCATTCTTTAACACTGTGTTTCCCACTACACACACCAAAAGAGAAAGACAAACATTCTCCTTAGTCCTCCTTTTGTCAGCAATATATTTGTAGAAGGATTTCTTGTTCTGTTTAACAGCTGAAGTCATAATAATCTCCAGTTGAACTTTGAATTTTTTTCCTGCATAATCTTAACTTTGTAGCTCTCCTAAGCAGCCTGCCTGTTCTTTGAACAACCACAGCCTCTCCTGTTCTGCAACCTAATCACTCTGTTCAGCCAGATGGGCCATCTTTTTCTCCAACAAGTCTTTCAGCACATGGGGATGGCCTGTTCCTGTGCCTTTAAGGTTTCCCTTTTGAACAGTATCCAGCCTTCCTGGATTGCTTGGCCCTTCAGGACTGCCTCCCAAGTGACTCTGTCAGCCAGTCTCCAAAGCATACCAAAGTCTGCCCACTGGAAGTCCAAGGTGGCAGTTCTGCTGTCCCTCTCTTTACTTCTCCAGCAACTGAGAACTCTGTCATTTCATGATCACTGGGGCCCCGAGATGATCCTGAATCATTACATCACCCACTAATCCTCTCTGTTCACCAACAGCAGGTCCAGGAGGGCAACTTCCCTAGCTGGCTTCTTCACCAGGTATATCAGGAGCCACACACACTCAGAACCTCTGGAAATGCTCTCTCTGCTCTGTTACTTTTTCAGCGGATGTGGTAGAGGATGAAGTCTTCCACAAGTACAAGGGCTAACGTGGAAGCTGAAAGTGCAACAGCAGTATAAATTCTTATGTACTAATACAAGCTAAATAATGGTTATTATGAGATTCAGCAACCACAGCTAAGTAATTTCTTTGACTTATGTGGTTGCTACAAATAATAGGCATTGGCAAAGTTTGACCCATTACATGTGCACTTGCTTTTCCTACTGTGTCAGTACGGGGGGAATGTTTGGTGGGGGTTGGTTTGAGTTCTTGACTGTGATCCGTGACATGGAGATGCTTCCTGCTCCTGGTTTTCTTTCTTATCATAGTATCATAGTATCAGTCAGGGTTGGAAGGGACCACAAGGATCACCTAGTTCCAACCCCCCTGCCATGGGCAGGGACATCCTACACTAGATCAGGCTGGCCAGAGACTCATCCAGCCTGGGTTTAGATACATCCAGGGATGGGGCCTCAACCACCTCCCTGGACAACCCATTCCAGGGCTTCACCACTCTCATGGAGAAGAACTTCTTCCTCACATCTAGCCTGAATCTCCCCACCTCCAGCTTCATTACATTTCCCCTAGTCCTATCACTTGTTCTGTTCTCTCTTTCTTCTCCCTGACACCAGGTTAAGGTGAGGCAGCCACGGTATCTCTTTTTATTGTTCTATTGAGCATTCTTTATCCAAACTGAGGAGCCATTTTTTTCTCTCTTTTGCTCCCAGATCTCCTTCCCACCTCACTGAAGGGGAACACTGGGGGCAGTTGTGAGAGTGACTGCATGGAGTTTGGCTGCCAGCTAAGTCTAAACCACAACAAGAATGTATCACAGCAGCTTTTGCTCTAGTGTTTAAGGATCACAATTTAATTGAGGTGTTGACCCACCTTTGAACCATGCAGAAATTGTGTGTTATGAAAGGTGATTCTGCAGTAATTACATCTGAGAAATTATTGCTGCTTTTTACCTTTTAAGTTCAACTGTGGTCCCAATACATGAGTGAGATTTAGATAGGTATAGCCCTTGATTATTGCAAGATTAGGTCATATCCCCCAAAACTCACCATGTTCCATAAGAATTGGGCACAGGAGTAGTAGTTTAACTCCTGTTTCAGAACACAGGCCACTAATTAATTTTTCATAAAATAATTAAGCACAATGAAAAAACCCTCAGAAGATATGTCCCTCAGACTGCTAGTCTGGCTCCTGAGGATAAGGTGCTGGCCTCAAAATGAGAAAGCCTGAGCTTACCTAATTTTCCTGTTATCAGTCATTCTGATGACCTTGAATGAATGCCTCAATTTGAACGTCTGTTAAGTACAGCTAATGATCTTTATGCCCTTCAGTTGAGTGAGTTGATAAATGCATGTGTGAGCCTAAACTGCTGACATGGGGAGATCAATCAAAACCTAGCTATTAAGCTAGTTATTGCCTTTATTAATGACACTGGATGTGAATGGGTAGCCCTCCCTGCTTCCATGACCAAAGACAGTCTCTCCATGCTTTGTGCACCCTTACAGCAATGCATATTCATTAAGTTTCTGGGAAATTGTTTGCATATGCATGGAATCATTTAAATAAAGTTCTTTTTTACTTCTTGGTCTCTGATGTCACTTTTTGACCCTCCAACAACATTGATGTCTCTTGCTGATGTTCTGGCCAACTTCTTACTGTGTTAACTTTTATCACTTTACCCCCCACTCCCCGCAAAGATTTAGCTGTTGTTCTGCAGCTGTGGCTTACCTTCTTCACTCTAGCCATCTCAAGGCCTCACTGCTATCAATGTCTACAAGTCTAGGGGCTAATCACTCTTAACTACTGGGAAACTTTCTAACTGTAAGAAAAAAGATTAGTAAGTCTCCCTGCCTCACTGCAGAGCCATAGAATTATATTATTTCAAAGAAGTTGCATATCCAAGGATCAAAACTGACAAACACTTCAGTGTCTCTTAGGAAAGAGTTAAGTGGGAAGGAAAATAAAGCCCTCCTGGATCTCTGCACAAAGTATGTCTGTATGACCCTGCCATGTTGAAGTTAAAGGCAAAATTTCCTTGGACCACAGGGGAACTAGGATTTGTCCCAGGATTTTCAATGTAACAGTAGAGTTCACAGACCTGACCCATTACTGAAGTATAAAGCCTTAGTGAATCAAGAGGAGCAGCCAGCAGTTACCTTTTTTTAAAGAAAAAAAAAAAAAGAAAAAAGAAAAAGAAGGCAAAAGAAGGAGGAGGATGAAGAAGGAAGTATACTCAGAACGGACAAAAGGAGAGTGCCCCAAAGACACTGTTCAAGAGATCCAGGCTGTGCGCAATACAGCTATAAATTGCTAAAAGATAAGGTCTCTTGTGAGATGTCTTGTACTTACCACAGCTTTCTGAGTTGGAAATACCCTAAGGACAGCCTTTCATCTGTTGAAGTGTTTTGTCGTTTCTGTACCTGAGACTCGGAGCAGAAAATATACAGGAGCAAAGCAATCATAACAGAGTCACAGTAATAACAATAACAATAGTAAAAGTAGCAATGAAAATTCCTGTATCAAAGCTCTCTTTAGATGACCTGTTCACATTATGCACTGTAACCCCTAAAGAAATTGCAAATGCTGTATTGCTCTACTCTATTGTCACGGAACTTTGCGTCTCAGAAAATCTTATGCTATAGGGGGAGGTTGTTAGCTGTAGGGTTACTTTTTAATACGATGTCTTTTTCCTTTAATCTACATTTCTAAATTCTGCACTCAAAGAATGCTTCCAGGGGTGCAGGCAATACAGATGTATTGTTTCCATTTATGTAGAGAAAAGATTAATACTTGGGTTGGCTCAAGCAAAGCATCCCTTTCAGCAAAGCAGGGTTAGTAATGTGACTTTCCATCAGTCAACAGAAATAAAAGACGCAAAGACCAGTCATCAACCAGAGATACAACAGGGAGTGTGCTAACTATGATCTTCTGGGCCCTTGCACAGGCCTTCAAGGAGCTCCAGATGGGACCACATCTTATTCCACACCAGGCACTCCATGTTCATTGTTGCTCATTTGTTGCAGTTTGGGCTGGGTGCCCTCTGCTACATGAGGTGCTTCCTGTGTCCAGAGGTCCAGCCCAGTGGGTGGACACAGGAAACCATAATTCCCTGCACCACTATAAGATCCAGTGCGAGGTCTAAGCACCTCCTCTTTCTTCCTCGCCATCGCCTGGTAACTGGGGGAGATTTTGTCTCCTGGCCATGGGCCTGGCTAGGCCCAAGGCCACGGGGGATGGGCAGTCTCAGATCTGGCCAGCTGAGACTAGCCTAGCAGTGGGGAGGGGGAAGAAGGAGCCCTGGGTGTCATGGATGTACCCCCAGGTGGGGATGGGATCTTCCTGGGACTGTTTTGGGATTTCTTTTGTCACTCTGCTTCTGGCTCTCTGTAAACATTCTCTGCTTTTCCTTTAAACTTTCCATCACTTTTGCAATCTGTTTGTCTGAGTGGTTATTTTTGCCCGTGATGGGGAAGGGGAGCTGCCTCAACCCATCACATCATTTTAAGAAGCGTGCATAGAAAAAGGAAGCACTATCACCTACATCTAACAGTAGGGAAGAAGCCTGACAATCTGATATTTGCTGAGGTCATATGGAAAATTCTGCAGAGGTGGAAATCCAAAGGCAAGAAGTTTCTGTCACCAGAAACTGATCAGAACCTCAGCGGGCTTCATCTCATGGTATATTCTAGGGCTGGAAGAGGAGGGACGGTAAGGGAACCGTGAAAGATAACTAAGTGACAGCATGGCTTAAATAAACTCTTTCCAAGAGAATGAACTTTGTGTACCTGGAACAGATACATTATTTGAAAACTAAGTTAAAATTATATAGCACATTTTATAAAACTGAAGCCAAATAGGATTGACACTGCCCCCTCATGCAGGTGTGTTTCCAATTGTCATTTCAAGAATTAAAATATGAATTCCCAACTCGTTTGTCATGGCCGTGCATTGAAACTCGGCATAGCACAGAAAGTGAGAACACCAAAGTGATACTCTGCTCCCACTGTGTACTTCTACCTTTTAGCAGATAATTTTATAACGAAGGAGTATGTAATTTAGGCTGCATCTGGAGTACTGTGTCCAGTTCTGGGCCCCTCAGTTTAGGAAGGAGGTTGACTTGCTGCAAGGTGTCCAGAGAAGGGCAACAAAGTTGGTAAGAGGTGTGGAACACAAGCCCTATGAAGAGAGACTGAGGGAGCTGGGGTTGCTTAGCCTGGAGAAGAGGAGACACAGGGGTGACCTTATTGCTCTCTCCAAATACCTTAGGGGAGGTTGTAGACAAGCGGAGGTTGGTCTCTTCTCCCAGGCAGCCAGTACCAGAACAAGAGGACACAGTCTCGGGCTGCGCCAGGGGAGGTTTAGGCTGGAGGTTAGGAGGAAGTTCTATACAGAGAGAGTGATTGCCCATTGGAATGGGCTGCCCGTGGAGGTGGTGGAGTCACCATCACTGGAGGTGTTTAGGAAGAGACTTGATGGGGTGCTTGGTTGCATGGTTTAGTTGATTAGGTGGTGTTGGATGATAGGTTGGACACAATGATCTTGAAGGTCTCTTCCAACCTGTTTTTTTTTTCTATTCTATTCTATTCTATTCTATTCTATTCTATTCTATTCTATTCTATTCTATTCTATTCTATTCTATTCTATTCTATTCTCAGATAATTTTTGACTCCTGTGAACATTACAGACCTCTTGACTAATGTAAGTGATCTTTTTCATTTGTTACTCTAGTAAGCAGATAATAGACAACTTGGTGTCACAAGTCATAGAGAACAAGAAGGATATACCATGTCAACATGTAGAATGTGAACTATGTCAAGAGATTCTTTATATGGTCACACTTTTCCTTCAGATCAACCCATTTACTTCTGCATGGGAGAATTTGACCCTGGGAATGAGAATAAAATCACACACAAAATATTTTTCCATTTAAAGTAATTCCATCTTTCTTTACAACCCACTCTTTTTTCACAGACCATACTTTTATTCTGGCCAAAGAAAGTACTTCAACACTGATGCATCATTTTCCTTGGTTTTGTACTGGGATTACACAATAGGAGACTGCCTGCATTAGGAATGGTGTGGCTAGCAGGAGCAGGGAGGTCATTGTGCCCCTGTACTCTGCATTGGTTAGGCCACACCTTGAGTCCTGTGTCCAGTTCTGGGCCCCTCAGTTTAGGAAGGACATTGAGACACTTGAAGGTGTCCAGAGAAGGGCAACAAGGCTGGGGAGAGGCCTTGAGCACAAACCCTATGAGGAGAGGCTGAGGGAACTGGAGTTGTTTAGCCTGGAGAAGAGGAGGCTCAGGGGAGACCTCATTGCTCTCTACCACTACCTGAAGGGTGGTTGTAGCCAGGAAGGGGTTGGCCTCTTCTCTCTAGCAACCAGCACCAGAACAAGAGGACACAGTCTCAAGCTGCACCAGGGGAAGTTTAGGCTGGAGGTGAGGAGAAAGTTCTTCCCAGAGAGAGTCATTTGCCATTGGAATGTGCTGCCGGGGGAGGTGGTGGAGTCACCGTCCCTGGAGGTGTTCAAGAGGGGATTGGATGTGGCACTTGGTGCCATGGTCTAGTCATGGGGTCTGTGGTGCCAGGTTGGATTCGATGATCTTCGAGGTCTCTTCCAACCTTAGCGATACTGTGATACTGTGATACTGTGAAATATCATTGCTTTACTAATGCTGTTGTGCTGACCTTGGAGAGGTCAGAAGTCATTTGGTTCTTGGGTTGGGTTGTTTTTTTGTTGCTTGTTTGTTTGTTGATTGAGGGGTTTTTTTATGTGTTTTGGTTTTCTTTCAGAGCAAGCATATATTCACATGGTACTTTTGTGGATTTCAGTTTTGTTTGTTAGCACTGCTAAACATTTGCCTTGGTGGTGGTGATTATCCAGACATCATCCTTGCTCTACTGCAGATCTGGAAGTGACTGTTACATTTTGAGCTCTGCATTTTTGGTATGCTCAGCTAATTTGTGGGCTAAATTTGAAAAGCAAAATGTACTTTTATGCTTAAGTCTATGAGTGTTCACAAAGATATTTATAACACTCCATGTTTAAGCATTTGTTTAAATCCTTTTAAAGTCAGTCTGCTTAGGTAAGTATGCCTTGCTGAGGAAGGACATAATTACACCATGATTAGTCAGGAAAAGTGCAAGTGATTTGTTGACAAATGCCTTTTGGTCTGCCAGCTTTTCTTTCCTTTTTTAAATGTGTCTCTTTGCAAAAGGCATTACTACAGGTAGCTGGAAGGACTTTCTCATCACTGTATTCTTTGGGTCACTCTCACAGTATCACAGTATTACCAAGGTTGGAAGAGACCTCGAAGATCATCAAGTCCAACCTGTAACCACAAACCTCACGACTAGACCATGGCACCAAGTGCCACATCCAGTCCCCTCTCAGTTGTATTATCCACTGGGTAACTCCTAATGCAGTATGTTTCGAACAGCTTCTAGTCTCAGCAAGCAGGTGTACAGAAGTAGTTCACATTTAATAGATTCTAACCTGATAGCTATTTTTTTTTTCCTTTAGCTATAAATCAAGGATTTCTAAGTGTTGACATTCTACGTTGTTGGGTCAGTAACTATGAATACAATGAACACTGAATTACAGGCCAGTCAGTCTCACTTCTGTGCCCGGAAAGATCATGGAGCAGATCCTCCTAGAGGCACTACTGACTCAGAAGAATGGTGAAGAGGTGATTTGGAACAGTCAGCATGGCTTTGCCAAGGGCAAATCCTGCCTGACAAACCTGGTGGCCTTCTATGAACAGGTGACAACATCAATAGCTGAGGGGCGAGCAACAGATGTCATTTACCTGGCCCTGAGCAAAGCCTTCGACACTGTCCCACACCACATCCTGGTCTCCAAACTGGCTGGATTTGGCCAGTGGGCAACCTTGTCAACAATCAGTTTTAGCCTATAGAATGTGTGAAGCTAGAATTATGCCCTTACTTGCCAGAAGCACAATCTTCCCATACGATGGGAGCATACAGTTTTTTACCCCTTAGAAGGAAGGCTGTGGTTGTTTATGCCATCCAGCTGGCACCCTGGTCTTTGTGTCCCTCAGCTCTGGGCTGTGAACCCACTCTGGAAAGGAAGGTGGAGGGGGAAGTATGCTTGGCCCAATTTTACAGTATTTTGGGGCATAATTCTGGGCATATGGCGCCTTTACCACAGGTGTATACTGGGACCTTTTGTATCTGTAGTACAATTCTTTCTTACTAGGCAACACTTATTTAAATGCTGAAGTTATTTTTTTCACAGGTACTGACATGAAACTAACTGGCACTTCTTAAAATGTTGTGCTAAAGAAATTGGCATAAAGTGTAAATTACATAATAGTATGAAAAAAATTTAGGGGAGCAAATAACATGTAGAGGTTAGTTAAGTTTTGCAGGAAAGGTCAAATAAGAGATGCCTGTCATCACAACCATTTTCAGATTCAAGTTAAAATAAAAACTCACCTATGCAATCTACCCATCTAACCCTACAGAGAGAGAGAAATGCTGAGGAAAATACAGAAGAATGTGTGTGTCTATGTGTGGATGTGCAGATTTGAAAGTACACATAAACAATGACAAGAAATGACACTTATGTTGATAGTGGGAGTCATTTAATGCACTGCTGCTGCCAGATCAGGGGAAAAAAATGAGATTATCTCTTATCTGTTTTCCCAGTTGTAGTATGTTTTAACAGCCAGAGCTGCTGCCAGGTTGCTTTTCTAAGCTACAGCTGCTTTTCTTGGATTGCCTGTGAGTAGTTTTGCATCCTGCAGCTGTCAAGGGTATTTTGAACAGTTGCAGCATTGAGTGCTATCACTTTCTGCTGTGCAAAGTTGGCTGGAACACATGTGGAAATAGAATAGAACAGAATAGAATAGATCAGGTTGGAAAAGACCTTTGAGATCATCAACCTATCAACCAACGCCATCGAATCAGTTAAACCATGGCACCGAGTGCCTCATCCAGTATCCTCTTAAACCTTCAGTTTGCCTGTCTCTGGATGGTATGTGAGTTTTTATGGCTCCTGAAAAATATGTGCCAATGTACAAGTGTGTGTGTATGCAGATGTGTGGTTCGGGATATTTTCTCTTACAGAAGTCCTACTCTCTGTATTATATTAATACCCACCCTCACCGCACTCCACAACAAATGTGGTATTAGGGATTTATGAGACTGCAGAGGAGGACTGTGGTGTCCTTTCCAATGCAGCAAAGCAAAATGCTTCACAGAACTGTCTCAGTGGGTAAATAACTTCATTTGCCACGTGAGTCCTGAGGCAGGAGTTATGAGCAAATTCCCACTGGTCATCAGCAGCCCAGAGCCACCTACTAGGATGCACCCCTGTGCAGAGCTAGTGTTCAGAGGTCACTCCTCCTACCACGACAAATTCCTCCCAGCACTACCATGGAGTAGGAAAAAAGTCACTTTAGTAACATAATTTAACAGTACCTAATATTATTTTCCCTCCTCAGATAATCAAACCACTCTGTCATGTATTTTTCAGTATCAAAAATAAATGTACTTATTTTCTTGATTGCTGTGTTCAGCTACTTAGAACCAAAATGAACATTGACTTACAGACTTGCCTTAAAATATTTTATTTTATACCTATTTTTTCATTAAAAACAAACAAGAGACTTATTTAATTGTAGTACTTTCGGTTGTGGGGGTTTGGGGAGGGTTGTTTTATTTTTGTTTTACTTCTGTTCTCACAATCTAAACACTTCTAGAGAAAAAAAAATGGGCATGCTTCAAGGTCGAGATGCATGCAAAATTCACTGTGATAAATCTCATGTTGTAGGCAATTACTTGTAGAATAAAAATCTGTGGGCTCTTTTCTGCTGGAAATATGTGTGTGTGTAGGTAGGCATGTAAGCACATTCCTTTTGTGTGTCTTATTGATAATCTGCACCCATTAACCTATGTATATATGTATTTTTATGTATATCATTATCATTGAGACATTTATCTTATGTCTTATCTTATGCAAGATGATGAAGAATAATGTCCATTGCATTGCCAGTAGTCAACATTTCTTGCAACATTCATTAAATATCATAGAATCATAGAATCACAGAATCACTAAGGTTGGAAGAGACCCAAAGATCATCAAGTCCAACCTGCCACCCAACATCTCATGACTACTAAACCATGGCACAGAGAGAGTGATTGCCCATTGGAATGGACTGCCCAGGGAGGTGGTGGAGTGGCCATCACTCGAGGTGTTCAGGAAGAGACTTGCTAGGGTGCTTGGTTGCATGCTTTAGTTGATTAGGTGGTGTTGGTTGATAGGTTGGACACGATGATCTTGAAGGTCTCTTCCAACCTGGTTAATTCTATTCTATTCTATTCTATTCTATTCTATTCTATTCTATTCTATTCTATTCTATTCTATTCTATTCTATTCTATTCTATTCTATTCTACACCTCCAGGGATGGTGACTCCACCACTTCCCTGGGCAGTACATTCCAAGGGCTAACAACTATCTCTGAGAAGAACTTTCTCCTCACCTCCAGCCTAACACTTTAATGTATAAGTAATGTAAAAGTAAGATGATATTTTGGCCGATTAGGAAATTTTGAATATTTGAAATATTTACCTGTAATGAGAAAGACAGGAAGGAAGGAAGGAACTCGGAAGGAAGGAACTCGGAAGGAAGGAACTAGGAAGGAAGGAAGGAAGGAAGGAAGGAAGGAAGGAACTCGGAAGGAAGGAAGGACGGAAGGAAGGAAGGAAGGAAGGAAGGAAGGAAGGAAGGAACTCGGAAGGAAGGAACTCGGAAGGAAGGAACTAGGAAGGAAGGAAGGAAGGAAGGAAGGAAGGAACTCGGAAGGAAGGAAGGAAGGAAGGAAGGAAGGAAGGAAGGAAGGAAGGAAGGAAGGAAGGAAGGAAGGAACTCGGAAGGAAGGAAGGAAGGAAGGAAGGAAGGAAGGAAGGAAGGAAGGAACTCGGAAGGAAGGAAGGAAGGAAGGAAGGAAGGAAGGAAGGAAGGAAGGAAGGAAGGAAGGAAGGAAGGAAGGAAGGAAGGAAGGAAGGAAGGAAGGAAGGAAGGAAGGAAGGAAGAAAGGAAGAAAGAAAGAAAGAAAGAAAGAAAGAAAGAAAGAAAGAAAGAAAGAAAGAAAGAAAGAAAGAAAGAAAGAAAGAAAGAAAGAAAGAAAGAAAGAAAGAAAGAAAGAAAGAAAGAAAGAAAGAAAGAAAGAAAGAAAGAAAGAGAGACCAAACTCCCTCAAAATATATAGTGAGAACAATATGATGTATTGCTGGTGTATCATTTGACTTGACTTAGATAAACAATTAAACCTTTTCTCTGAAGTGCATTCCTTAAAAATAATTGTACAAGAATGAAACTTCTTCATAGCTGTTAGTTTATTCCAGATCCAGTGTAGCCCACAGATAGAAAAGAAACAGACAAAAACACCACAAAAAACCAGCCCAACCAACCAAAACACACCTACACCCTGCAGAGAACTCTATCTTGAAAATATATGTGATTTATCTCCTGTTTGAACTGGATTTAGTGCTAATTTATGGCTACAAAGATATTTTGACATTACTTAATTTGGAGTCACTTGCAAGAGTGATGAAATTCAAAATTTGTAGAAAACCACTTGGAAAAGAGAGATAAAAAAATCAAACAAAACAACAACAACAACAAAACAGTAATCCATTTGGGTTTTGTGTGAAGCTTTCTGTTGTTTTGTTTGTTTGTTTGATTTTTGACTAAGACATCCTGCTTATAGAGCTTAGAGAAATGATACTTTTAAATTTAAATAATTAATGTAAAAAAAACACCTCTTCATTACTGAAAAGAAATAAAATTGATGTTGTGTAACACTGTATGATAAACACATAATTCATTCTTTAACTATTATCACAGGCAAACATTCAGCATTTAATTATTTTTCTATGCAATGCATATTTTCTTAAATGTAAATTGAGTTCAATTTGAGACACATCATTTAAAGCTTTACTCGGAATGTCATGCTGGTCTCTCCCAAAGAAAAAAAACCATTTAATATACTTTGTGAGGCCAGAGGGAGAAATAACAGCTTGGATAATGAGGGCACTATCAGATCTGTGTCATTTTAACTGAAGGAAAAATGAATATATGAGATACTTACAAGACAGATTAGAAAGAATAAACTGACAAAATTAATTATGTGAATACTGAAAGGACTCTTCACATTAAATGAGCTTGGTCAAACACATTTTTAGCCTCTATTATATCAAACTGAAGTACCAGAAACAAAACATATGTGCCTGCTTCAGTAAAAGCAAAATAGAAGTCATTACTGCAAAATGTGGTGGAGTAAATCCCCATTCCATATAATATGCAACTATGTCGTTCATGCATAAAGCCAAAGCAGCTTTAGAGATCAAAAGCTTACTTTAATTTCCAGAAAGGAATTACTCTGCAAGTACTCAAGTAGTAAAGCAAAAATATTTTACATTTATAGTTATGAAAGAACTTCAGATGGAGTGTAGGATGGAGCAGCTGATAATAAAAAGTTTTTTTGGGTAGGTATTAAAGTAGCAGATTAGGAAAAATAGATCTGAGTAGAACTCAGGAATTTTGTTTTGCTAAAGCTTGGAAAGGAATTTCAAGAAAACACAACTGACTATCTTGCAAGGTTCTTTACCTTTCCATCACAGAAAACTCCCATCATTAAGCTAAATTGATGCTTTCGGTAGATTAGATGTGGTAACTTCAGGATCAAGTATGAACCAGAAATTAAAAGGAAAAATTCTCAACATGATCCTTACATCTGGTAGCCGTGGGTCAATAATAAAGGAAACTGTAGACATTTTTGCTGTGTGATCTGCCAACCACAACATACTCTTACTTTCCCTCTTTCTCAAAAGTTTGTTAACGTGTCAACAACTGTATTCCTCTCATCTGATCTTGTTGATGGGTCTACAAGACAAGGCTGAGTGACACACAGTTACTCAACTTTGTGGAGTTTATAGTCACATTTTGAGACATCCTTTTATACAGACAAAATATGCAGAAAAAGGTTATGATGGAGCAATTGATTAATGGGCTGCCCGGGGAGGTGGTGGAGTTGCTCTTCAGGAGGAGACTTGATAGGGTGCTTGGTTGATTAGGTGGTGCTGGATGATAGGTTGGACACGATGATCTTGAAGGTCTCTTCCAACCTGGTGGGAGGTGCTTCTTCCCTCTACTCAGCTCTGGTGAGACCCCACCTGGAGTACTGCCTCCAGTTCTGGAGCCCCTATTACAGGAGGGATGTGGACATGCTGGAGCGTGTCCAGAGAAGGGCCACGAGGATGATCAGAGGGCTGGAGCACCTCTCCTGTGAGGACAGACTGAAGGAGTTGGGGCTGTTCAGTCTGGAGAAGAGAAGGCTCCCAGGTGACCTCATTGTGGCCTTCCAGTATCTGAAGGGGGCCTACAGGAAGGCTGGGGAGGGACTTCTCAGGATCTCAGGTAGTGATAGGACTAGGGGGAACGGAATGAAGCTGGAAATAGGGAGAATCAGGCTAGATGTGAGGAAGAAGTTCTTCCCCATGAGAGTGGTGAAGCCATGGAATGGGTTATCCAGGGAGGTGGTTGAGGCCCCATCCCTGGATGTATCTAAGCCCAGGCTGGACGAGGCTGTGGCCAGCCTGATCTAGTGTGGGGTGTCCCTGCCCATGGCAGGGGGTTGGAAGTAGATGATCCTTGTGGTCCCTTCCAACCCTGACTGATTCTATGATTCTATTCTATTCTATTCTATTCTATTCTATTCTATTCTATTCTATTCTATTCTATTCTATTCCATTCTATTCCATTCCATTCCATTCCATTCCATTCCATTCCATTCCATCACCCAACACCATGTAATCGACTAAACCATGGCACCAAGTGCCTCATCCAGGCTCTTCCTAAACACCTCCAGTGATGGTGACTCCATGACCTCCCTATCTAGGATAACTGGGAATATTCTGAAGAGAGATTACTATATATGTGATTATCTAGTCAGTCCATCAGTCATTATATGCATAGGTTCCTGGCACAGATGCATGGGATTTATGCCTGCTTTAGCACTTGGTTGGCTATGTCATATCATGCTTAGCAGTATCAATCATGTTAAGCAATTGTGTCCATATATACATAAACACCATGCATAATCACTGTGTTTACAGAAAGAATCATAGAATCACTGAAACTTTTAGGTTGAAATAGGCCTTCAAGAACCATGAAGTCTAACTGTAGATCCATATATGTGAAAATCAAAGTTTTCTTTATCAAAAATTGAACATTGTACCGTCGGTACTACATAAAAATGACTTACACTTATGATTTGATGATTATTTTTTTCTGGTGGTTCTAGTTCCCTGTGATGGCAATGGTAATTAAAGGCAATCTGGGCCTTGCAAGGTTGAATTATAATACAATACAATACAATAAACCAGGTTGGAAGAGACCTTCAAGATCAGTGCGTCCAACCTATCAACCAATCCAACCCACCCAAACAACTAAATCATGTCACCAAGCACCCCATCAAGTCTCCTCCTCAACACCTCCAATGACAGTGACTCCACCACCTCCCTGGGCAGACCATTCCAATGGGCAATCACTCTCTCTGTGTAGAACTTCTTCCTAACATCCAGTCTAAACCTCCTCTGGCGCAGCCTGAGACTGTGTCCTCTTGTTCTGGTGCTGGCTGCCTGGGACAACAGACCAACCCTCTGCCTGGCTACAACCTCCCTTCAGGTAGTTGTAGAGAGCAAGAAGGTCACCCCTCAGTCTCCTCCTCTCCAGGCTAAGCAACCCCAGCTCCCTCAGCCTCTCCTCATAGGGCTTGTGTTCCAAACCCCTCACCAACCTTGTTGCCCTTCTCTGGACACCTTCCAGCAAGTCAACATCCTTCCTAAACTGAGGGGCCCAGAACTAGACACAGTACAATCTGTATATTTCCAAAGGGTCTGAGTCAACTATGAGTCCCAAGTCCCATTTTCAGAAGTTAATTAGGCATTTGTGTCAACCTGGTTTATTATATTGTATTGTATTGTAACCCGTACGGTAGTCTTGCAACCACTAATATGTAAGCTAGCTATAAATGCGGGAACTCAGGTACTGGTAGCAGTCTAGTATGAATAGACTAGACTAGACTAGACTAGACTAGACTAGAATAGAATCGACCAGGTTGGAAGAGACCTTCAAGATCAGTGTCCAACCCATCAACCAATCCAACCCACCTAAACAACTAAACCATGGCACCAAGCACCCCATCAAGTCTCCTCCTGAACACCTCCAATGAAGGTGCCTCCACCACCTCCCCGCACAGCCCATTCCAATGGGCAATCACTCTCTCTGTGTAGAACTTCTTCCTAACCTCCAGCCTAAACCTCCCCTGGCGCAGCCTGAGACTGTGTCCTCTTGTTCTGTTGCTGGCTGCCTGGGAGAAGAGACCAACCTCTGTCTGTCTACAACCTCCCTTCAGGTAGTTGTAGAGAGCAATAAGGTCACCCCTGAGTCTGAATTTATTGCATCCTGTATTAAATTCTATGTTCCTACAAGCTTCATGGAATGAACACATCCACTGCTACTTTCTGAAGAAGAATACAAAGGAATTCACTGAAGACTCACCAAGGACTCTGTTGAGACATTTTTTGGTTGCTGCATATTGGAAAAGTTAGCAAAATAAAATAAACTTGTCACTTACCTCTCAGCTCAGATTCTTATGCTCTGGTGAGAGTCTACTTTGTACAGTAATCTTTTCCCCTGTGTAGAGGTCAAAGATGAATGTTTTATTTGTTCAAAATTAATTCAGTATTCTCCTGATTCTCTGTGATCAAAAAGTAACATAAAAACTTGGAAGCAAAATACATTCTTTGGGTATTCCTGGCAATATACACCCATCATTCAACTAGTTGATTTGCAAATCTCATTTCTGTTGCACATAAAATCACAGCTTGGCAATTTTATGTTATTTTATTTTATCTTTAGGCAGTAAATAATGTAGCTCATATAACAAAGGAAGATGCAATGCCAGGAGGAGGAATAACAGAAAGCAAGTTAAAGTTGAATGGTTCTTTCCAAAAACAGTCTTCTGGAATAAACAGGTTGCCTGAATTTCAACTCCAAATTATTAAAACTCTCCCTTCTATATTTTTTTTGGAGAGCAATTCCATCCTGACTAGTAATTTGGAAAAGTGAATAGCAGAAATTGATCATTCCTGCTTCTTTTTCTTTTTAAATAACAACTATAATTTTGACTCTATAACTCATTGAACAATGAGAGTTATTATTTTTTAAACTCTTTTTCTACTGATTTTGCTCTTTCTCTCTCTCTCTTCACTTCTGTAGCCTCATGTTTCTGGCTTTCAGAGTGGTTCACTGACACAATTTGCCTGTCTCCCCTGTCATTTTCATCAGTCTTTGAAACTGGCTGACACCTAAAATGGTAGGAAGTATACAAAAAAGCAGGGCTAGCAGCTAGAGCAGCTATTGTGTTATGGAAACTGTATTATCTCTTGGCTCTTCTGAAACACATTCTGTCAGTACCTTGATTGTAATGAAGATTCCATATTTGCAGCACATGGCTCTTTCTGATCTTGAATTTCTCCCAAGCATTGCATTCTTCTTTGTACCCCGTCCCTGAAAAATGAATGTAGCTCATAATGAAATGCATGTAAAATGAATGTATATCACAGTTGTGTAACCCCTCGTGCAAAATTTAGTTTCAGGACTCCTCTGTTCCAGGATTGTCTCTAGGCCACTGCTTTCGAGGTACACTGGACTTCATAATATGCTCTAAAGTTTCCTCTTTGTTTTTTATTTCCATAATGAATCATTTTGTGACTCAAGTGGACAAAAAATAATACTAAATTTACCTTTATTAGATGCAGGGAGGAACACTGCTATCAAGGATGAGGAAAAGGATAAGGTACTTAATGCCTTCTTTGCCTCAGTCTTTAACAGTCAGACCTATTATCTTCAGCATATTTAGTCTTCTGATAGGGACGGAGAGCAGCATCAAAACCCCAGAATTGGAGAGCAAGCAGTTAACAACCTGTTATGCCATCTGGACACTCACAAGTCAGTGGGGCCTGTTGGGATTTTCACCTGAGAATGCTGAGGGAGCTGGTGGAGCAGCTTGCCAAGCTGCTCTCCATCATCTACCAGCAGTCTTGGTTAAAGGGGAAGGTGCCAGATGATTGGAGGCTTGACAATGTGACACTAATCTACAAAAAAGGCTAAAAAGAGCATCCAGGGAGCCACAGGCCTGTCAGCCTGGTACCGAGGAAGAAGTTCTTCACCATGAGAGTGTTGAAGCCCTGGAATTGGTTGTCTGGGGAGGTGGTTGGGGTCCCGTCCCTGGAGGTGTTTAAGCCCAGGCTGGATGAGGCTGTGGCCAGCCTGATCTAGTGTGGGGTGTCCCTGCCCATGGCAGGGGGGTTGGAACTGGATGATCCTTGTGGTCCCTTCCAACCCTGACTGATACTATGATACCATGATTATGATGCAGTTCATGTTAGGTGTGCTCACACATTAATAGCAGGATAATAGAAGGTTCAGACCCAGCCTTTGGCTGCCAACAAATGGAAATATTTTAGTTGCAAAACAAATTCTAGCAGCAAAATTTCCCAGAGGACAGAAATTCCATTTTCCATCCTGCCGTGACACCTTCTGAAGTAAGCTGTCTTGGGAACATGTTGTGATAGCCTCACATAGCATATTCCTTGATTTAATGGATCAACATGAGATTCTTCTAGGCTTTTGTCTGTCTTCTTTCCCGTATTTAAAAAATATTCCTCACTATAAAATCATGCAAATTTTAGTGACTGAATAATATCCAGATTAGAATAATTATTAACCATCCTTAGAATAATGACACCTCTCAGTATGCTCTGTCGTCCCTACGGTCCCTCTCCTCTGCCTGGTGGGAGGCAGGGTGTGTCTAATTCTGAGCATTACACGTGCATTTAGCACAGTGTCCTGTGGTACTGTCAGAACCGTCTTTGGAGCGACTGGAGTTGTCCTGGGAATCTGAGGCAGTAGCAGCCTAGAATCACCCAGAAAACTTTATTTACAATTAAGACCACCAGTCGTAAAACTGTAACAGGGGTAAAAAAGTAGAGAGGATTAATGTGGAAATGCAAGGAGAGAAAAAAAAAACCACAAACCCAAACCCAAAACATGCAGAAGAGATGGAAAAAAAGAAGAAATCAAGAATTTAAGATGCAAGGAGGTGAGTGAGACATCCAATAGGAAAAGAATGTGTGACTGGCTCCATTTAATTGCACTTAGAGGCTACCTGGCTCTTCAGTGAACATAAAGCACGCTTGAGTATGAATATGAGAAGCTCCAGTGGATAACTTGACTGGGGCTGAAGCTGACTAGTCACCTATTCATGTTCATTTAGACATGTCACTGCCAATTTTCATAGAAAATGGAAACAAAAACACTAGCCATATCTTTATGTTTGGGTCTGTTTGAAGAATTAAAGTGCTTACTTCTAAGTTTACTTAAGTAATACATAAAGCAAGGCTATCAGAAGAGCATAATAGCTGAGGACAGAAAAGGGTACCTGTGGAATTCAGTGGAAATAGGTCATTTATTTTAAATTTCAGTTGGTGTTCACATACACATCTTTTGTATCCAAACTCATGACCGATTTCTGACTGGGAGGAACACAAGAATGGTCTGTGCATTGCTCAGTAATTCCTTTTCCACTGGCACTCCTACAGATTTTGCACTAAAAAAAAACCAATAAAAAATTAGACAGAGCCAGCAGAATTCAAACCCCACAGAAAACCTACTAGGATACATTCAAAACAAAGCAATTAGTAAGCCATTCATACATATTCAGTCAAAGAAAGCCCATTTTTTCATGTAAGTCCTAGGAAAGGAGGTGTGAATTTCAGAGTGAACAGGTGTCACAGGATTTTGTGATGATACAATTTTTATCATCAAATGAGGAAAGTTTGATTGGTTGGAAACACTGAGGAACTTTGATCCAAACATCTTTGAACATGAAGAAAGCTTTTCTTCAAAGTGATGATAGCTGTGGCTTGTAATTGACATTACAGACCTTGTAATTGGCATTACAGGCCTTGTAGTAGGATCTTCCTGCTTTTTATTTGAGACATTCGTCCTCTTCATAGTCTGTGACTAATCAACTGATACAGCTGACTAAAGAAAGCATTGAAATACTCTTTGGGACCCATGACTCTAAAATAATTTAAATCAAACATACCTTCAGGTACACATTTGTACTGGGTCTCGCTGAGCTGGAGTCAATTCTCCTCAAAGCATCCTTCTAGTGCTATGTTTTGCAGCAGTAGTTGATCACACAGCAGTATTTTGGCTACTGTTGAGTAAGTATCCATGCTGTGTCTCTCCAATATTTCCCTGCCCCAAGAGTATGCTGAGGGTGGGCAAGATCTTGGGATGAGACCCAGCTGAGCCAGCTGACCCAGACTGGCCAAAGGGGTATTCCATGCCATATGAGGTCAGCTCAGACATAAGAATGAAGTGAAAAAAGGAACTGGGGGGATTTGTCCACAGTGTCTATCCTGCTAAGGAGCCACCAAGCTTAGAGAGCCCTGTGGCCCCAGGCTGAGGGGCAGTAGAGGCTAACATCTCTCTCTCTTTCTGCTTTCACTTCCACACAATTAATTGCTTTTGCTCCTTATTGTTACTAAATTGCTTCTATCTTATTACTGGCTTTTGTTGTATTTTTCCTCTGTCCATTTAAGAAGGGGAGTGATAGAGTGGCTTTGGTGGGCATTTGGTCCCTAGGCCAAGGCCAAACCAGCACAACATAAAGATACCTCAAGCTGAAGAAGCTGTCACATCTCAAGGATATAGAGCATCATCTGTATTACATTCCTACAGTATTATTTAACTGTCATGAAAGAGTGGCAGAGCAATTGATTCTGCATTCGAAGACTTACTTTTGTGTTTAATAACATTTCGGAGCCTAGATCTTCAAGTCACTTTACTCCAGCACAAGGTCAGGACCTTTAGAAACAATTTCCCATTGTTTCTTTTTACAGTTTGATGTGAAACTTATAAAATGCATGCAATAAATTATTTTTTCTGTTGTAGGCTTTGGTAACTCCAAGAAAATGTGATATATGAATTGCAAAAAGTAAAGGTTTTGGAATGAACCATTGCAACCACATGCTACTAAATTTTAAGACTATCTGAGTCAGGATCTGGACCCAAATCCAGTGTGTTCTAATCCTTTCAACCCAACACTGTGCCTAGTGCTAATTGCTTCTAGTCTTAGCCTGGCAAGCTGATATTACCTGCTGCAAAAAGCCATTAAGTAATAAGAAAAGTTTAGTTGGCCTGCTTTTAAAATTTGGAGTGATGACAAATGAGCTTTCCAAAAGTACTGACAACTGCATAGGTCCTCCAATTACATTACCTGTATTTTAAAAGCTGTGTCACCAGGAATCAGCTCATTAAACTCATTCCCAAGTGCAGGATGGTATATTGAAAATACCTGGTTAGCTTCCCAGCCTGCTTTTCTGAAAGAGACAAGTCTTCTTAAGAGAATAAAAAGCAGATGTATCAGTCAAATGATGCCATGGTTCTCTGCTTTTGTATTTCAGGGAATACTGAGTTAAGCTTCTATGATATTTAAATTGCAGTTTTCGTAGCTGAGAATCAGTAAACATCTAAATGATGGAACTAGCTTGTTCAAGTTTCCTTGGGAGTATTCACCTCAGCATCATCCACTTTATGCATTTTGGAAGTGAGTTTGATCACTGCGTTCGGAGCTGTTTCTTTCTTCCTTGCTTTCCCAGACTTTTTTTCTCTGCAATACTAATACAGAGGAAAATGCAAAGCATATAGTTCTGCTCAATAAGAACTCAAAATATTACCTGATTTTGACCTGAATGCTTCCCTTCACATCTGCTGGCAACTTTCAGTATATATGGAGACTTGATGAAGAAACAATGGCTAATCACAGTAAGAGTAATATTTCTTAACTCTTGTGTAGGTTGATACACAACCACTGTTTGGATAGCAGTTTCTAACAGTGCTTTTCTGTTTCATTTTGTTTTCAGGGGTTTGGGGGGGTTGGATTTTGTCTTGTTTGGGTTTTGTGGTTGGTTTTGGTTGCAGTTCAGAGTGTGTGAACCACAAATTTGTCTTTGTGAGAACTTTTATTTCGATGTAGACACTTTGTAAGGTTTCCACTTGCAGTAACTCCAGAGTATCAATAAGCACATCTGCTCCTATATTCTAACGAGCTTCTGAGGCAACTCTGGCCCCAGCATTACTGCTTTAGACACCTTAGGATCAAACAGGGTTGTAAACACACAGCAGAATATTGACTGGCTTGCTGAAACTCCAAGTTTACTAGGACTTCAAATTCCAGTGCTTCAAGTAGTAGGGTTTTATTTACTGCCATAATATAGATACACCCTCATCCAAGCTGGGACTCAGCTGGAAATAACCAGTTTTCCAGGTAAGTTCCTTAGTTACTGGATTATCAAGTTGTCAAGTTGCCCTTCCTTCTTAAGCTCAGTTAGGACTTAAATATGTAAGAAAAGAGCAAGAGCATCAGTGGGAGAGCTGGAGAATTACCAACTTCCAAACCCATTTGCAGCAGCAGGTATAGTATCCTCTCTTGAGAGTGGATCTGTCACAATGAGGGAAAACAGATGCACTCTCACATCTCATGGCTTCTGAGATGTTCAATGAAAGTAAACTACTATCTGCCTCCTGATTTTGAAGAACATGCCTGAATCTACATTTTCTTTTTTCTTTATTTCTTTTTAAATTGTTTTTGTTGTTAAAGTTATCGCAAATGGAGCAGAGATGTTATTTGTTAAAAGGGGGGTTTGCTTTGTTGGATTTTTTGTTGTTGTTTGTCTGTTTGTTTAATTTTGCATCTAGCACTTTTTTGGCTTTGTTTGTTTTAATACACAATAACACAGAAGGAAACCTCTTTTACATTGATTCAGCTTATTTTGCTTCTCCTTCCTTCACTTCCAATTTGTTTACCTGGATGGTCAAATGAAGAATCAAGTAGTTCAGCTAGATGCCCACTTCAGGGCTGACCAAAATTCAAAGTATGTTCCTAAGGGCAAAGTCTAACTGTCTCCGACACTGATGGCATTCAGGTTCAGGCTGGATGTTAGGAAGAAATTCTTCACAGAAAGAGAGATTGGCCATTGGAATGTGCTGCCCAGGGAGGTGGTGGAGTCACCATCACTGGAGGTGTTTAGGAAGAGCCTGGATGAGGCACTTGGTGCCATGGTTTAGCCAATTACATAGTGTTGGGTGATAGGTTGGACTCAATAATCTCAAAGGTTTTTCCAACCTGGTTAATTCAATTCTATTCTGTTCTATCCTATATACAAATGAAAAATAATGCTAAGGTCTATATAATTATATAATTCATTGGCTTGCTAATGTGGGTATAGAGCAGTGGCATAAACAGTTCCTGCTCTCTTGTGTTCTTCTGTCTCTTCTGCTTTGCAGCTTCTCTCTTTCTTCTGTGGTCTTGCCAGGGAATCTCTGTTTTGACTACTGTGTGAGGTAATGGGAAGGAGGGAGGGAGTGGGGGAAGAGAACAGTCTCCCTGGATCCACCCAGGGAGGTCTGAGGAGTTTCTGTGTTGTTTGTAAATATATATTATTTTTTACAATTATATATTATTATTTACAATTATATATATATAGGCACACATACACACACCCACCCCTATTGTCTATTTTGTATATATTCATTGTGTTTCATATTTCTAGATTTTGGTTTACTTGTAAATAGAGCTGCATTTGCTTCCATCCCAAACTGAGCTAAGTCTGATGATGTTGTTTTTGGTAGTTCTCCAAATTAGTTGGGGGGTAATTTCAACCCACCACAATGGGTCACAACTGTGTCCAGTTCTGGGCCCTTCAATTTAAGAAGGACACTGAGACTCTAGAATGTGTCCAGAAAAGGGCAACAAGGCTGGGGAGAGGCTGAGGGAGCTGGGGTTACTTAGCCTGGAGAAGAGGAGGCTCAGGGGAGACCTTATTGCTCTCTACAACTGCCTGAAGAGAGGTTGTAGGCAGGTGGGGGTTGGTCTCTTCTCCCAGGCAACCAGTACCACAACAAGAGGACACAGACTCAAGCTGTGCCAGGTGAAGTTTAGGCTGGAGATGAGGAGAAAGTTCTTCCCAGAAAGAAAGATTGGCCATTGGAATGTGCTGCTCAGGGAGGTGTTGGAGTCACCATCCCTGGAGGTGTTCAAGAGGGGATTGGATGTGGCACTTGG
This sequence comes from Picus viridis, assembly GCA_033816785.1. Lineage (NCBI taxonomy): Eukaryota > Metazoa > Chordata > Aves > Piciformes > Picidae > Picus > Picus viridis. The sequence continues at coordinate 4,157,358 of CM066575.1, forward strand.
AGTCATGGTCTTGTTAGTCATGAGATGTTGGGTGATAGGTTGTACTTGATGATCTTTGAAGTCTTTTCCAACCTTATTGATTCTATGATTGTATTCTAAGCAAGTACTAAGATATTTAACATGGTTTCTGATAAATACTGTTGGAAAGATGGATGGAATGAAAAAGTATCTAAAGAGTTGCCCATGTGCTGCAGTCCTTCAGAAGGATAATTTGTTGCTACAATAGCAGTTGTGCTTTCTTTTGCAGGATAGCTGGGTGGGACTTGATTGATAGGTTTTCTCTTACTCAAGAAATGGTCTTTTGTGTTGCAGCATCTTCACTTCTGCTGTCACACACAGATGATGTTGCACTGAATGCATCTTGCCCATCAAACAAGGTATCTATTCTGCTGCGCTGTAGACGTCTCTTGGTGACTAATTAACCTGTACTACCTCCGTATTAAGTAACCTGTATGACCTCTACATCATTCAAAGAAATGGACTATTTAACACTCAATTTCTCATATAGATTACTGGTAGTTGCACATCTTTCTCCATACACTTTTCACAGAATCACAGAAACATAGAATCACAGAATCACAGAATGTTAGGGGCTGGAAGGGACCTTGAGAGATCATCCAGTCCAACCCCTCTGCCAGAGCAGGATCACCTATACCAGATCACACAGGAACTCATCCAGGCAGATCTTGAATATCTCCAGAGAGGGAGATTCCACAACCCCCCTGGGCAGCCTGTTCCAGGGCTCTGTCACCTTCACAGTGAAATAATTCTTCCTCCTGTTTCCATGGACCTTTCTGTATTTATAAGCATTAATGAGGTCACCTCTTAGTCTCCTCTTCTCCAAACTGAAGAACCTCAGCTCCCTCAGACTCTCCTCATAAGTTTCACTCCCTTAATCATTTTCATGGCTCTATGCTGGACTCTTTCAAGCAGTTCCCTGAGGTCCTTCTTGAACTGAGGGGCCAAGAACTGGATACAATATTCCCGATGTGGCCTCACCAGGGCAGAGTAGAGTGGGAGAAGAACCTCTCTTGACCCACTGACCACAGCCCTTCTAATACAACCCAAAATACCATTGGCCTTCTTCCCCACAAGAGCCCATTGCTGGCTCATGGTCAACTTTCTATCCACTAGGACCCCCAGGTCCTTTTCCTCTTCACTGCCTCCAACAGGTCAGTCCCAAACCTACACTGCCCCATGGGATTCTTCTTCCCTAGGTGCAAGACTCTACTCTTGCCCTTGTTGAACTTCATTAAATTTCTCCCTGCCCAACTCTCAGCCCCTCCAAGTCCTGCTGAATGGCAGTACAACCCTCTGGTGTGTTAGCCACTCCACCCAGCTTGGTGTCATCACTTTGCCTTGCTGTGTTTCAGATAAAAGTTACCAGGGATTTCTTCAACATTTTTCCTCCATTATTTTTTTCTTCGAGGTCCACAGTGCACTACCTGGACACTATGACATATATTTTAGGGGATGATTATTGATTTAGGACAAGAAGTGAGAATTAATGCCTGACTTGCATTATGGTGCTGAGCTTCCAACACATCCAGGAGTGGAGATCTCCCTATCACACATGAAATACAAATGGATTGACCCCTTCAGCTTGCCAAGCCATCAGTTCCATGCAGTCCAATAAAATCAGTCATCCCTCTCCTCCGTTTGGTTGGAGGCAGGACCACTCTAATTCTGACTGGAATCACTTACATCTTGTGAAGATGCTCTGGGAGTCCCTTCAAAAGGATCAGAAGCAGTATCAGATTGTCTGCTCTGTTTGGGTGACTTTCCACTGGAAACTGGGGTAGCATTCTTTGGAGGAGAATTTCCTTGTAGTTCATGTACTCATGCAGCCAGGACTGAAGTGGGTTTTCCATTCCACTTCCTCATGTCCCCCCCATGTCAGGCAAGGAAAACCAGAGAGTATGCCACGGTGTGTACCTCCCAGATTCTCTCCCTCAAGCAGGGCAGCACCAGCTCCTCATGGTTGAAATACAGGACTATACAGGTAGGGAAATGAAACAAGTTCTTCTTGAGTTGATGGACCTCCTGGGACAGTTCCTTCACAGTTGAAACACAGACCTGTGAAGAGAAGAAGAGATTTTTTCACATTGCTCAGGCCTTCTGCTTGTTTCATCCACTGTTTGTCCTTGGCCATCCTCCAAAGCCAGAGATAAGAGCCGAGCAAGCAGCCCTGGCTCATTCTCTTGCTCCCATGATAGCCATTGTTTTGTCCTTACGTTTTGCAGGACATGCTGCTTTCCCTGTACACTTCTGCTTCCATAACAGGGCACCTGATGCTGGCACAGGATGGTTCTCTGCTGCAGCCGTATCTGCTGGCCCGGAGACTTTCTCTTACTCTTGAGCACTCTGAACACTGATGGGCTCGAGATGCATGGGCCAGTCCCAAACACACTGCAATGATTTATTTCCCTGGGGAACTCCTGGAGTGACAACAGACTTTTCCCAAATATTTCAGTAGCTTGTCAGTATTTTGCACTTGCTCAGAAGTGGAATTCCAAACCACTGAATGACTCCACTGCCCTGTGAATTTACTTGTACATTCCATACGTATTAGGACAGGTTAACATAGTATGTATTAGAATAGGTTAATTGGGAAATGGTCCATGGTTGGCCTGCAAATATTTCTGAATGTGTAGGCAGGTGAGAAGGAACTGTCAGGAAGCCTTGGAAGTAAGGCTGATTAGGAAAGCATGCAAGGATGGCTGGGAAAAGCAACAGCTGGAACTTCAGTAATGACCCCCACCAGTACCTGCAGCCCTCAAAACCTAGCAGATGCATAAGCAAGAACCTTCCCTCTTATGGAAGTGGAGTTGGGATTTGGCATCTCTTCCCATGTGTTCTGGCTCAACATACAGGTATGGCTTCTACTACTGGTAGGGATGGGGGAGCCACTTGCAAACTCTTGCCTTGGGAAGACTGTAATCATCTTGCTGTGTTCAATTTGCTGGAGAAAGGGAGCAAAATCGACAAGATGCATTTTTCTGTCTGCCTTTGCCTCACAAGAGCCAGAAATTACTTACATTTCAACGGACAAGCCCTCCTGAACTGTGTTACCTTGAGGGTTTAAGAACAGCCCTGCAATTTTAGAACTTACAATTAGAACTTGAAATCTGGACTAAATGGATCTCAAGTCAGTCTCTTAACAGAAAGCCAGATGCAGCAGTGGGTAATATCACTGGCTGGGAATGCCAGTAGAAGCCATCTGCAGAACTCCTCCCCAGATGGTAAAAGAACTGAGAGCCTTCTGGAAATGACCGGTTGGTGATATGAAATGATAAAAGGACACATCACTCAGCTGGGATTTGATACCCTCAAATAAAAAGCTAATGAGGGCACTGGCACTATGCCTCAGGTAACTACATTCTTCTGGCTGTTTTACCATGCAAAGGAGCAGTAGTTTGCTTTTCTAAACAATTTGATGAAGTAAGTAAAGGCTGGCCAGGACGCCTAGGGGTTGTAGCACAAGAATCAGCTGCTTTGGAACAGAAAGGCTGTTATCTGCTTACTATCCCCATCTAGATTTCTGAAATACCAAGCAATCCTGATTGAAACATCACTATTAAGGAACTAATATTATATAGCCAGATTTTTTTCAGTGGAATGATTGCCTGACAGACCATGGAAGTTGTATATTCAAGCAGACCAGACCTGAAGACCAACCCTTGAGGGACAGCTGGAGTAGTTTCATCCATAAAGTATCCAAAAAGCAGGATATGCAGTGACCCACGCAGACAAGATTTGAAGGACTGTAAACAGCTAGAGGAAAATCAGTAGCACCCAGAGCCTCACGTCTGTATTTACAGAACTATAGAATCACAGGTTGGAAAAAACCTTGGATCGTCAAGTCCAACCTATTAGCTAATACCTCCTAGCAACTAAACCATGGCACAAGTGCCACATGTAATCCCCTCTTGAACACTTCCAGGGATGGTGACTTCACCACCTCCCTGGGCAGCACATTCCAATGGCCAATCTCTCTTTCTGGGAAGAACTTCTTCCTCACCTCCAGCCTAAACTCCCCTGGAACAGCTTGAGACTGTGTCCTCTTGTTGTGGTACTGGCTGCCTGGGAGAAGAGACCAACCCCCACCTCTCTTCAGGGAGTTGTAGAGAGCAATAAGGTCTCCCCTGAGCCTCCTCTTCTCCAAGCTAAGCAACCCCAGCTCCCTCAGCCTCTCCTCACAGGGCTGTGCTCCAGACCTATCACCAGCTTTGTTGTCCTTCTCTGGACATGCTCAAGTGTCTTGATGTCCTTCTTAAATTGAGGGGCCCAGAACTGGACACAGCACTCAAGGTGTGGCCTAACCAATGCAGAGTACAGGGGCAGAATGACCTCCCTGCTCCTGCTGGCCACACTGCTCCTGATGCAGGCCAGGATGCCATTGGCCTTCTTGGCCACCTGGGCACACTGCAGGCTCATGTTCAGGCAGCTGTCAATCAGCACCCCCAGGTCCCTTTCTGTCTGGCTGCTCTCCAGCCACTCTGACCCCAGCCTGTAGCACTGCCTGGGGTTGTTGTGACCAAAGTGCAGCACCTGGCCCTTGGATTTGTTGAATGCCATCATGAACTCCCTTAAAAAACCTCAAGCCTTAATGAAATCCCCTTGTTATCTCTCTTTTTGCTATCTCAGTCCTTTTGTCTCCTGACATATTCTGGCTGTCTTAAGACAGTTGCTTTTGTGCCCCATGTTGGACACCAAGAAGAATGTAATGGTTTAAAGCAAAACCAATGGGTTAACCTGTCTGCCTCTCCCAACACAGACATGAGGGAGAAGCAACACACAAAAAAACCCCTCTGTGTTGATGCAAGCAAGAATGAGATAAGAATTTGCTAAGCAAAGGAGATAGTCTTAATACAAATGCACAATTACCTTAGCCTTTTTGAAGAAAAAGCAGAGCAGAAAGCATCTGCATGCATAAGCAAGCCAAACCCAGGGAGCTACTCTCCCATCCCCCGGTCCTGCTGCCATCACACTAAGGAGAGTCAGCATCCAAAACTGGGAACCTAGAGGCAGCAACTGGAACAGGAAGCTTCTCAATCTGAACTTCAAGCCCCGTTTTTTGCTCCAGCCTGCACTTTCATTTTGAAGCTGTCATGAAGCAGGATGGTGTGAAAAGCATCAGACTAAAACTCAATCTATGACATAACTCTTATATGGCTTAGCTTTGGAGTAGTAAATCCATGAATTTCTCATGATTCTTCAAGGGAAAGAACATGCAGCTCTTAGATTTTATTATAAAACTTCATTATTTGTTAGTCTTCAGGGGATACTCCAGACTGTGACTGATACTTTCCAATACAAGGTGGCTTTTTTTGTAGATCAAAGAAAATAAAACTCTATAGTTCATCAAGGTCAAATATTTAATAAATAAATAATATCTGCAAAAAATAATATCTTGTACTGTCAAAGACTGAGATATTTGCATAGTCTAAGCTTGCATCAGTAGTTGAATGAGGCTGGTATAGTCCTAGAAACATAGACAATTAAGCTTGCATTATACCAGAAGACACGTACTTGGGTACAAGAAAAAACAACAGTCATAAATGCAAAGTCACTATTCCAGTATCGGAAGGGGGCCTACAAGAAGGCTGGGGAGGGACTTCTCAGGATATCAGGCAGTGATAGGACCAGGGGGAATGGAATGAAGCTGGAGGTGGAGAGATTCAGGCTGGAGGTGAGGAGGAAGTTCTTCCCCATGAGAGTGGTGAAGCCCTGGAATGGGTTATCCAGGGAGGTGGTTGAGGCCCCGTCCCTGGAGGTGTTTAAGCCCAGGCTGGATGAGGCTGTGGCCAGCCTGATCTAGTGTGGGGTGTCCCTGCCCATGGCAGGGGGGTTGGAACTAGATGATCCTTGTGGTCCCTTCTAACTCTGACTGATACTATGATACTATGATTCTAAATCTCAGCCTGAAATGCTCAGTGTATTTAAGGGGCTTTGAGAAAAAAACAAAACAAAACAAAACAAAATGACAAAAACCAAGCAACCAAAAACAACAAAACCCCCAAAACAATAAAAACCATCTACTTCAGATTTTGTAGAAAAAATAGATCAGTTTCCTTTCCAATCATCTAGCAATGAAATGTCTGAACTTTTGTGTGATACAGTTCAAGTATAAATAAACTAAATTTTCAAATTATTTGCAGCTTTTGTTGCATGTGGCTCAATTAGTTATTGGACTTGAATATTCCTTCCAAATGTTCCAATATGCAAATTCAAAGATCAAAAATATCTATTTCAAATCCCAGCCCATGGCAGTCAGTACTAAGTGCTTCCCTGACTACTTAGTCCTTTGGAATTCTACATTCTTGAAATTACGTTTCCCAAACTTTCAGCATCATTTTAAATCTCAAAAACAGTGCTAAACATTTTTTCTTTAATATTGCATTGCTTTTCAACATCTGTTTCTTCCTGAGGTAGCTTGGCTATCTGTACTATTGGAATAGCTGATTTTCTTAATCTCGTGTGTATCAGTTTACGCCCTAAGAATGCATTTCTTCACACATTGGAAGGGAAATGAAGTGGAGAAATGAAGGTCAGTCATCCCTCCCTTTGGCTGGTAATATTATTTGTTAAGAATTCTTCAGCATTCTTTCTGACTGAAAATTTTGAATTTTTTCAATCAAATTTTGGCATAAGTAGAAGAAACATTTACAATAATACAATAATACAATACAATAAACCAGGTTGGAAGAGACCTTCAAGATCATCACGTCCAACCTATCAACCAATCCAATCCACCTAAACAACTAGACCATGGCACCAAGCACCCCATCAAGTCTCCTCCTGAACACCTCCAATGAAGGTGACTCCACCACCTCCCTGGGCAGCCCATTCCAATGGGCAATCACTCTCTCTGTATAGAACTTCTTCCTAACATCCAGTCTGAACCTCCCTGGCGCAGCCTGAGACTGTGTCCTCTTGTTCTGGTGCTGGCTGCCTGGGAGAAGAGACCAACCTCCACCTGTCCACAACCTCTCTCAGGTAGTTGTAGAGAGCAAGAAGGTCACCCCTGAGTCTCCTCTTCTCCAGGCTAAGCAACCCCAGCTCCCTCAGCCTCTCCTCATAGGGCTTGTGTTCCAAACCCCTCACCAACTTCGTTGCCCTTCTCTGGACACGTTCCAGCAAGTCAACATCTTTCCTAAACTGAGGGGCCCAGAACTGGACACAGGACTCAAGGTGTGGCCTAACCAGTGCAGTGTCCAGGGGCACAATGACCTCCCTGCTCCTGCTGGCCACACTCTTCCTGATGCAGGCCAGGATGCCATTTGCCCTCTTGGCTGCCTGGGCACACTGCAGGCTCATGTTCAGCCTCCCATCAACCAGCACCCCCAGGTCCCTCTCTGCCTGGCCGCTCTCCAGCCACTCTGACCCCAGCCTGTAGCACTGCCTGGGGTTGCTGTGGCCAATGTGCAGAACCCGGCACTTGGATGTGTTCAATCTCCTGCCCTTGGCCTCTGCCCATCTGTCCAGCCTGTCGAGGTCCCTCTGCAAAGCCTCTCTGCCCTCCAGCAGATCAAGTCCTGCCCCCAGCTTGGTGACGTCCACAAATCTGAAAAATGCATATCCAGAAATGGCAAAACAGAGCAGTTAGTTATTTGGATTCCCTGCTTACCTCTTGGACAAAAAAAAAAAGTAAGATTAAAAATGGATAGACACATGCTACCACAACGCCATTTTAGAAATAGACAGTTGTGGAAACAGCTAGAAACCTTCATGGATGCAACAGTCTGACCACAAGATGAAGTTAAAATATTAGAAAGGTTTTTATCTGTAACAGAAGGCAGCGTCTTCATGGAAAACGGGAGCCATGATGATTTATTGAAAATCCATCACAACAAATTAAAAACCTGACATGCTGTTGTGACCTGTAAAAGGATATATTAATGTTCAATAAGTGGAGCTATTAATAAAAATATTAATAATTTTATTAATCACAAAAATCCCACAAAAAATATTAAATAAACCCTATTTACAGGTTCGAGGGGTTTCGGTCGTGGAACAGATCCCTCCCCAGCAGGAACAAGTAACGATTTATACAATATGTACAAAAATCCAGAAACAACAAACAGCACCTTAAACTGTGAAGAAAATGAACCTCGGCAATGAAGCCAGCAGTTGCCCACAACGGGGGGTGGGGGCAGGGAAACCCCAGAATTCCCCAGGGCAACAGGCCTGCAATAGATACTTATAAAAATCAGGTATTGTAATTCCTCACTGATCCTGATACCTCGTGGCGCGTTAAGATCTAGACAAACCAAAATGGTGTTGACCACGTGGAAGATGCAGGAGCAGAGTTTCACTTTCTGTTGGTGTCTGCAGCTTACTGCTGAGGCAGGATTTGCCCCCAAAGGGTTTGTAGCCAAAAGCTTTGTAGAGAGGAGGTTTCTCGGCTGTAATCCTTTTGCAGCAGCGCTCGCTCCTTGCTCCAATCAAATGAAGCTGTCCCGGGGACTCAGTGCCTCTGGGGTTTCGCCTCTCGGCCCAGCAAGACGTGTGTCTGTTCCTGGGCTTTACAACGCTGAAAACAGCGAGGGCAATAATGACCCATAGCAACACAAGTCTAGGGGTAAAACCCTGGTATTGCAACCTATAGAAAGCCTTCTTTCCAAACGTGGCCAAAAGCACGCCCACCTGGCTCATCCTGGCTCTGAAACATGTCCAGGCAAGCCTAAAGAAGCAGCTCTACTAGCTTCTGCCTCATTGTCTGATTCAGAGCAATTTTGAGGCCTTTTTGTCCATTCAGGACACATGCCTTGAAGGCACAGAAGTGTGAGAGTTGTAATGGTATGACTGATAAGGCAAGGTTATTGAAAAAATTGATGAATATCAGAGAAAATTGTGTTCTCATTGGCTAGGACACCTCCACTTAAAACTTTTGTTAAGAGATGTCTCTTTTAACAGAAAACAAACCAAAGAAATAAAAATCTCATAGTCATTTTAAAACTACCTTATAGAATCATAGAATGGTCTGGGTTGGAAGAGACCTCCGAAGGTCATGTAGTCCAACCCCTCTGCAGTCAGCAGGAGCATCCACAGTAGATCAGTTTGCACAGAGCCCTCTTCAGCGGCACTTTAAATATCTCCAGGGATGGAGCCCCAGGGATGGAGCTCCCAGGGCAAGCTGTTCCAGTGTTCCACCACCCTCATAGTAAAGAACCTGTTCCTATCATCCAATCTAAATATGTTCTTCTCTAGTTTGAAGCCATTGCCTCTTGTCCTATCACCACAGACCTTTGTGAACAGTCTCTCTCCATCCTTCTTGCAGGTCCTCTTCGGCTACTGGAAGATTGTTATTAGACCTCCCTAGAGCCTCCTTTTCCCCAGGCTGAAAAACCCCATCTCACTCAACCTGTCATTGCAGCAGAGGTGCTCCAACATCCTGATCATTTTTGTGGCCCTATGGATCCACTCCATCAGGTCCATATCAGGTATTGAGGGCTCCAGACCTGCCCACCATACTCCAGGAGAGGTCCATCCACAGCCTCCCTGGGCAACCTGTTCCAGAGTCTCACCACTCTTGCGCTGAAGAACCTCTTCCTAATATCCAGTCTAAACCTGCTCTCCTTCATCTTAAAAGCATTCCCCTTCTCCCATTGCTAGACACCCTTACAGAAACTCCCCCTCCAGCCTTCCTGTAGGATCCCTTCAAGTACTGGAAGGTATCTATAAGGTCCACCTGGAATCTTCTTTTCTCTAGGCTGAACAAACCCAGCTCCCTCTCTTTATTCTCATAGCAGAGCTGCTACAGCCCTTGGACCATTTTTGTGTCCCTCCTTTGGACTCACTTTAACAGCTGTGTCCTTGTTATAGTGGAGAGTCCAGAACTGGATGCAGTATTCAGAGCTTGATAGACGCATAGACCTGTTTGAGTTGGAAGGGACATGTAAAAGTCACCCGGTTCAATGCTCAAAGAATAAGGAAGGACATCTTCAATCAGATTAAGTTGCTCAGATCCCCATCCAAGCTGAACTCTAATGTTTCCAGTTATGGGGCATCTACAGCCTCCATGGGTAACATCTGACTTTTCAGCCAAAATCATGCATTATTATTGTGTGCATTGTAGTAGTTTTGCCAAACTTTTACCAGATCCTACATTTCTAATGGGGAAATACGATTTCCTGTTATGTCACCTTCACGAGGTTATGAGCAAAGCCTGTTGAATATTGATGGCTAATTCATTTATTTATTTATTTCTGACAATTGGGTTTATGTTAAGCTTGTCTACTCCCATACCACTTTTGCATCTAATTTTCCTGTTTGCCTCAACTCTTATGTATAATATTGATTCTATAATATGGCTTCTGATTACATAATGAAATATCTTACTTAGCCCATGATAAATTTTTTCATAGTTCATTTATAGAAGAGTCCTACGATTTTTATCTTCAGAACAGGTTGAAATGTTCTTTTCTAACTTAACAGTTCATTTTTTTTGCTGAATAATTCATATTATTCTCTTTCCTCCTAAACTGCATATGTGGGGGTTTTAGATCCTTCTATAAATACATTCGATAGTTCAATTTTCCTAGAACCAGAATATATCAGATGAAATTAAAATCCACTCTTTGAATGCCTGCACCCATAATGTTATCTCTATGACCTTAGATTCATATTCTGATTTACTGTGTAGCTTTTGTAGTTTTGTGGTTTGTTGGTTTGGTTTTTGGTTTGGCTTGGTTTTTTTCCTATAGAATGGTCTGTATTTAAGATTTTGGTCCAAAAATTTGATCCAGAAGTGTTTAAACAAACTTTGTAGTTCTAACTAGTTTTCTTGATGATTGAATTAGCAAACTTGCGCTAGACATTAGCTGTATAATTAACAAGGAAGAGTGGCTGTGGAGTTCACAGTATCACAGTACCACTAAGGTTGGAACAAACCTCGAAGATCATCAAGTCCAACCTGTCACCACAGACCCCATGACTAGACCATGGCACCAAGTGCCACATCCAGTCCCCTCTTGAACACCTCCAGCGACGGTGACTCCACCACCTCCCTGGGCAGCACATTCCAATGGCAAATGACTCTCTCTGTGAAGAACTTTCTCCTCACCTCCAGCCTAAACTTCCCCTGGTGCAGCTTGAGACTCTGTCCCCTTCTTCTGGTGCTGGTTGCTAGAGAGAAGAGGCCAACCCCTTCCTGGCTACAATCACCTTTCAGGTAGTTGTAGAGAGCAATGAGGTCTCCCCTGAGCCTCCTCTTCTCCAGGCTAAACAACCCCAGCTCCTTCAGCCTCTCCTCACAGGGCTGTGCTCAAGGCCTCTCCCCAGCCCTGTTGCCCTTCTCTGGACATGTTCAAGTCTCTCGATGTCCTTCTTAAACTGAGGGGCCCAGAACTGGACACAGGACTCAAGATGTGGCCTAACCAAAGTAGAGTCCAGGGGCACAATGACCTCCCTGCTCCTGCTGGCCACACCATTCCTAATGCAGGCCAGAATGCCGTTGGCCTTCTTGGCCACCTGGGCACACTGCTGGCTCATGTTCAGGCAGCTGTCAATTCAGCACCCCCAGGTCCCTCTCTGTTTGGCAGCTCTCCAGCCACTCCAACCCCAGCCTGTAGCTCTGCATGGGGTTGTTGTGGCCAAAGTGCAGCACCCGGCACTTGGACTTGTTGAATGCCGTCCCACTGGACTCCTCCCATCTGTCCAGTCGGTCGAGGTCCCTCTGCAGGGCCCTTCCACCCTCTAACTGACCAACATCTGCTCCCAACATGGTGTCATCTGCAAATTTGCTGATGACTGTCTCAATCCCCTCATCCAGATGATCAATGAAGACATTGAAGAGGATGGGGCCCAGCACTGATCCCTGGGGCATGCCACTGGTGACTGGCCTCTAGCTGGATGTGGCACCATTCACCACCACTCTCTGGGCCTGGCCCTCCAGCCAGTTCCTAACCCTACACAGAGTGTTGCTGTCCAAGCCAGGGGCTGACAGCTTCGCCAGCAGTTTGCTGTGGGGGATGAAAACATCATGTTCAAAACATCTAGGATGACCAAAATTATCTGATGACTGTGGAGCTTCTGTGGGTCTACACAAATAGAAGATGAGTTGGGAAGGTGATATTTTTGATTGAGACCTCCCCTTTGACTAGATTTTATTGTCTACATTCTTTGCTTTTTATGCAACCATATCACCGTGGACCGCTTATAAATTATCCTCATATTTTGTATAGGTTTCCTCCTGTCCAAACCCCATAGGATCAGAGGCACAATACAATCACACACTTAGGATATTTATTAGAGAATAGCAATTTGATTAAAACTCAGACTTAAAAAACATGGTTTTGTATTCTTTGTTACGCAGGTTTTGATTTATTTACCATTAGGTTAGCCTTTCAGACCTATACAAAATATGCGTAAGAATTGGTTTTGTATATCATTCTTGGAAGCAATTATGTCATTCCTTTTCATTAATTCTGTAAGGTTCCATGAGCACTAATAATACATCTTAAATGAAACAGAATTTATGCCCTGACTTGCCCTGAGTCCAACATGATGGCATTCAACAAATCCAAGGGCCAGGTGCTGCACTTTGGTCACAACAACCCCAGGCAGTGCTACAGGCTGGGGTCAGAGTGGCTGGAGAGCGGCCAGGCAGAAAGGGACCTGGGGGTAGTGGTTGCCAGCGGCTGAACATGAGCCAGCAGTGTGCCCAGGCGGCCAAGAAGGCCTATGGCATCCTGGCCTGCATCAGGAGCAGTGTGGCCAGCAGGAGCAGGGAGGTCATTGTGCCCCTGTACTCTGCATTGGTTAGGCCACACCTTGAGTACTGTGTCCAGTTTTGGGTGCCCCTTAATTTAAGAAGGACATTGAGACACTTGAACGTGTCCAGAAAAGGGCAACGAGGCTGGGGAAAGGCCTCAAGCACAGCCCTGCGAGGAGAGGCTGAAGGAGCTGGGGTTGCTTAGCTTGGAGAAGAGGAGGCTCAGGGGAGACCTTATTGCTCACTACAACTGCCTGAAGAGAGGTTGTAGCCAGGTGGGGGTTGGTCTCTTCTCCCAGGCAGCCAGCACCAGAACAAGAGGACACAGTCTCAAGCTGTGCCAGGTGAAGTTTAGACTGTAGGTGAGGAGAAAGTTCTTCCCAGCCAGAGAGATTGGCCAGTCTGTTTCAGGGAGGGCTGTGTAGTCATGAGCACAAAGTCACCTTTAAATGACTATAGCAATGTATGTTTACAACTAATTTTTCCATATGTATGCAGGTTGTCCAGACCCTACAAAACAACACAGCCAGAACAGCAGATAATCCATAGTTTCACTTTTTACTTAATTTGCTGGTGAAATGACTTAATTTGTATTTCACTCAGAGAAATACAAAATTGTGTATTTCAAGGCAGGCAATGAGGTGAAAATGCAAATATACTTGAGAAAGACTCTATCTCCAGAAATGCAGCAGATCTTTAGGGGGGTTGTATGTTTTTTGTTTGCTGGGTTGGGATTTTTGTTTGGTTGTTTTTTTTTCTTGGTTTGTTTGATTTCAGGCTTTTTGGATTCTACCACTCTTAAATACTGCTTGTGAGTTTCTGAGAGCTGCCAAACCTCATCACATATTTTGCTGGTTGTTGTCTCTCAGTGAGGCATGCATTCTGGGAACAGCTTGGCTTCTGGGAAAAATGACACCAAAATATTATTGACTTTAGTATTTCTAAGGTGTTCCATACTCCACATTGGATTTTTAATTATTGCTAAGGTATATCTTGCAAACAGATTGCTTGTGGAGTTAAAATATGTCCAAATCTCTACAGGAATTTCCAATATTAGGCAGAAGTATCACTGAATTACAGAAACACAGAACGTTAGAGGTTGGAAGAGACTTCAAAAGATCATCCAGTCCAACACACAGGAACATCTAGGCAGGATGTGTCTCCAGAGAAGGAGGCTCCACAGCCTCTCTGGGCAGCTCATTACAGAGTTTTGTCACCCTCACAATGAAAAAGCTTTTCTTTATGTTTACATGGAACTTCATTTTTCCAGCCCGCACCCATTGCCCCTTGTCCTGTCATTAGCCACCACAGAGAAGAGCCTGGTTCTGTCCTCCTGACACTTGCCCTTCACGTATTTATAAGCACTAATGAGGTACCTCTCAGTCTCCTCTTCTCTGAGCTAAAGAGACCCAGCTGCCTCAGCCTTTCCTCAAAAGGTAAATGTTCCACTCCCTTAATCATCCTTGTGACTTTTGCATGGGACTCTTTCAAGCAGTTCCCTCTTTCTCAAACTGAGGGGCCTAGAATTCGACACAGTATTCCAGATGTGATCTCACCAGGGCACAGTAGAGGGGGAGGAGAAGTTCTCTCGATCTATTAACCACACCCTTTCTAGCACACCCCAGGATGCCATTGGCCTTGGCCACAAGGGAACATTGCTGGCTCATGGCCATTCTCCTGTCCCGCAGGATCCCCAGGTCCCTTTTCCCTACACTGCTCTTCAGCAGATCAGTCCCCAGCCTATACTGGTCCATGGGGTTGTTCTTTTCCAGATGAAAGATTCTGCACTTGCTCTTGTTGAATTTAATTACATTTCTCCCTGCCCAGCTTTCCAGCCTATCTAGGTGTCACTGAATGGCAGCACAGCCTTCTGGTGTGTTAACCAATTCTCCCAGTTTTGTGTCATCATCAAACTTGCTGACAGTGCACTCTGTTCCCTCATCCAGGTTACTGATGAATATATTTAATAGTACTGGTCCCAGTACTGACCTCTGAGGATCCAACTAGAGACCCGCCTCCATCTAGTCCTCCCCATTGACAACAACTCTCTGACTTCTTTCCTTCAACCAGTTCAGAATCCACCTCACTAACAAGACATCCAGGTCACACCTCAGTTTAGCTGTGAGGATGCTGTTGGAGATGGATGCTTTGCAGAAATCAAGATAAACCACATCCACTGCTCTACCATCCACCTGGTTATGTCCTCATAAAGGGCTATCAGGTTGTTCAGACATGACTTCCCCATGGCAAATAACCCTCTCATCCTTGATATGCCTTGAGGTGGCACCAAGGATAAGTTACCTTCCCTGTGATGGAGGTGAGGCTGGCCTATAGTAAGTGTGTGCATCAGAATGCACAATATGGCATAAACAGAAAACGTGATTCTGTCTGGATACAGTTACAATATTCAAGTAGTATATAGAGGCTGTAACATTACTGTAAACTTATTTCATTCTTTGCCTTAAGTCACCTTTGCAAATGGCTGAGTTCCTGTCAACCATATATTTTGTGTCACGAGCTTTTGATTAGATAAATCGTTGTGAAACAGAGTATTTGACTGATTCTCTTCTTTTAAGCGCCAAAATTTGTGAGCCCCAGACTCACAAAATTTAACTGCTTAAAATAACGAATCATGAAGCCACATGCATTTGCTCCAAATACATAATTGCTTGTTTTTCTTCCTGGAATATAAAAAAAATAATTACTAGACTACACAAATAGCTGGATGCTTACATGAAATCCACAAACATTCTCAGCTCAGTAATCTCACAGCAATAAACAATCAATTACTCTCATTTACAAGGATTAAAAAAAGAAATAAATCTACGTGGAAGACTGCATTGCAGGGTTTATCTAAAATTAATTATTATTATTTTTTACCTAATATATGTGCAACCATTCTCTTCAGAACTGTCACATCTTGAACTGAACTGATCACTCCATGTTGCAAACCCTTCTCATTTATAAAAAACAAACAAAAAATATTATTTTTTTCCTTGCCAGAGAGAACAGGAAAAAAAACCACAACAACTGAGCTCTCATTACTGCAGTATATATGAATTAAAGTGGTTCACACCTATAAAGCCATCTGCTGATTTACATTACCTGAAATATAATCTCAGGTGCTGGTTTTATTGTTGGTACATGTACATCATTTTTGCAGTACTGTTTTTCATTGAGAAAATATTATATAATTGGTGGGATGTTTAAGCAAGATTTGATTAACTCTTGGCTTGGCTTGGCTTGGCTTGATTTGGTTAGTTGGTTGTTTCTTATTTATATATAAAATTTTCCTTTTTGTTAAGTGTAATATTTTAAGTACAGGATATTATGACAGTGACAAACAGACCTTTCTCCCTTTCTCTCAGGGGACTGAAAATGGGGGATGTCCCATTTGGAAAAGCTCTTTCAGAATCTTATTTCAAAAAGTAGGGAGAAGTGGGGACTGCAGCCAATCACAACCTCTCTCTTTCATCATTTACATTCAAAATGGAGTTGACTATAACAGAGTTTAAGGTGGCAACAGTTTTCCAATAAAGTACAGTTCCTTGGAGAGACCAGTTGTTTTGTAGGACCAGAAATCCAAAGTGCCATCAGGCACCAGGTCTTGGTGAACAGTTAAAAGGAGAAAGCAAACATTATCCTGCATGTTTAATAGTGAGTATCATTAAAAGGCTTAATACTCTGCCACATTTTATTTGTTCTCTCAAATATGAGACACCTCTAATAAACTACAGCTTCTATTACAAAGGCAAAGACAGATCAACAAATGACAGGCATTTTTTTCTTGCTTACTGCATAGGTTTACCCAGTTTACTGTTGACAATAGTAGACATTGAATATTCCATTGTTCTTTTTTTTATCACTTTGTAATACTTTTTTTCCTCCTCAGCAGAGGAGGTGAGCCTGCTCCCCCCGCTCTGCTCTGCCCTCCCACCCCCGGGCGCTGCCAGGCTGTGCTCTGCTGGGGGACTCGAGGCCAGGAACAGGTCCTGCAGCTGCTGGGAGGGAGACAACGTTTGGCTCTGCTGTGAAGTCTGTGTCACTATCCTAATTTCCTTCTACCCAACTCTTCAGCTTTTACAAATATAACTAAAAATGAGGGTGATATTCTTATCATGATTTACAATTTCACTGACCAAGTCCTTTCATTTCATAAGCATTTCAGGATGGATATTTTGCTAAGGCATTTGTTTCCCTTTCCCCATTTTTCCTCATGCTGTTCAGAATAAATTTTATCATCTCTCTTCCCTTTTGTTTCCATATTAAGAACTGAACCTTTCTAAGACGCATGTTTGCACAGCAAAGAGATTGGGAATTATCATAAAAGCTTCCCTGCCTGGACTTGAGCAAAGCCTTCGACACTGTCCCACACCACCTCCTGGTCTCCAAGCTGGTGACACATGGGTTTGATGGGTGACCACTAGATGGATACAGAACTGGCTTGATGGCACCACCCAAAGAGTGGCTGTCAATGGGTCCATGTCCCAGTGGAGGCCAGTGACATGCACAGTCCCTCAGGGATCAGTCCTAGGACCTGTCTTGTTCAGCATCTTTGTGGGTGCCATGGGCAGTGGCATCGAGTGCACCCTCAGCAAGGTTGCTGATGACACCAAGCTGTGTGGTACAGCAGACACGCTGGAGGGAAGGGATCCATCCAGAGGGACCTGGACAGGCTGGAGAGGTGGGCACAAGCCAACCTCATGGGCTTCAATAAGACCAAGTGCAGGGTCCTGCAGCTGGGTAGAGGCAATGCCAGGCACAAATCCAGGCTGGGCAGGGACTGGCTGGAGAGCAGCCCTGAGGAGAGAGACTTGGGGGTGCTGGGGGAGGAGAAGCTCAACAGGAGCTCTCAGTGTGCACTTGCAGCCCGGAAAGCCAATCAGCTCCTGGGCTGCAGCAGGAGAAGTGTGGCCAGCAGGTCAAGGGAGGTGATTCTCCCCCTTTAGTCAGCTCTGGTGAGACCCCACCTGGAGTACTGCCTCCAGTTCTGGAGCCCCTATTACAAGAGGGATCTGGAGGTGCTGGAAGGTGTCCAGAGCAGGGCCACGAGGATGAGCAGAGGGCTGGAGCACCTCTCCTGTGAGGAGAGACTGAAGGAGTTGGGGGTGTTCAGTCTGGAGAAGAGAAGGCTCCAAGGTGACCTCATTGTGGCCTTCCAATATCTGAAGGGGGCTACAAGAAGGCTGGGGAGGGACTGCTCAGGCTCTCAGGTAGTGATAGGACTAGGGGGAATGGAATGAAGCTGGAGATGGGGAGATTCAGGCTGGAGGTGAGGAAGAAGTTCTTCCCCATGAGAGTGGTGAAGCCCTGGAATGGATTATCCAGGGAGGTGGTTGAGGCCCTGTCCCTGGAGGTGTTTAAGCCCAGGCTGGATGAGGCTCTGGCCAGCCTGATCTAGTGTGGGGTGTCCCTGCCCATGGCAGGGGGTTGGAAGTAGATGATCCTTGTGGTCCCTTCCAACCCTGACTGATTCTATAATTCTATGATTCTATGATTCTATAATCATTCTACTAGATCAGCATGAGCACCATTCACTTCTATAAAAAACAGGTTTGTTTGCCAGTAGTAAAGCTATTGATTCTTTTTAATACTGAATGCCTCTCTCTGCCTTTGTGTGTGTATCCCTGTATTCCAGCTTCTTATTTGGGATGTGTTCCAGGGATCTGACCAGATGTGCCACACAAATTTGAGCATTGTCATCTATGAATTAAGCTGTGAGATGATTTTAGAATCAGTCCTTTGCTGAAAGAAACTAAAAAAGGCCTATAAATGGAGGGGGAAACCAGTAAATACAGCAGTCAAATAACTAAATACATATGAATAGGAACTATTTATATTGCCCATAGTTACATTTTAGCTGTCACATTTTCTTCTAATATTACAGTTTCTTCCCTATGATGCATATTTTTTTCCTCTGTTGGGAAAGACAATGTTGTTCTGAGTGAAAACAGTATTAATTTTACTTAGATATATAGTATACACTCCATTAATAACATATTAAGCATTTGTTTCACCACGAAGCATGTGAAAATCCTTGTCACACAAATGGTTTTTTAATATTGATACATCTGTGGCTATTTTTAAAATTACTCTATCACAGCTCAGTAACAGTTGATGCCATTTTACTACCTTAGCAACAAACAAATCTCTTCTGAATTTGAAATAATCTTCCACTGCATTTAGAACATTGCCTTACATTGCTATATATTTTATTACTGGATTACTCCAGTTTCACACTAGTGTATATTCACTGATGAAGAGCTTTTCATCATCCCAATTTCATATAATCTAAAAACCTGCATAGGATGCACTCTGTCCCATCATCCAGGTCATTAACGATGTGTTAACCAGCATTGATGCCTGGAATTGGCCTCCTGTAGGACTTTGTGCACAGCTTCTGCATCTGAATCTACCATGGTCATAGATGATCATAGTCATAGCCATAGATGAATATAGGCCAACTTTAAGCATGTTAAATTCACAGCAACTGAAAAAGGCAGTAGCTCTTCTTAAGCTTTAAATAAAAAACACTCTATAAAAGCTAAACATTTTTTTGAAGTGGTTTTGCCCCCTTTTATCAGTTGTGAGCACTGGAAGTTCCATGTAAACATAAGGAAAAGCTTTTCACTGGATTGGGCTCCTAGAGCGGTTGTGAAGTCTCCTTCTCTAGAGACAGTCAAAACCTACCTGGCTAAGCTCCTGTGTGACGTGCTCTAGGTGATCCTGCTCTGTCACGGGGGTTGGACTAGATGATCTTTTGAGGTCCCTTCCAACTGCTAACATTCTGCTTCTGTGTGTCTGTGCAAGTTGCATTTCTCTATTAAAAAGGTTGGGGTTGTTTAGCCTGGAGAAGAGGAGGCTCAGGGGAGACCTCATTGCTCTCTACAACTACCTGAAGGGTGGTTGTAGCCTGGAAGGGGTTGGCCTCTTCTCTCTAGCAACCAGCACCAGAACAAGGGGACAGAGTCTCAAGCTGCACCAGGGAAGTTTAGGTTGGAGGTGAGGAGAAAGTTCTTCACTGAGAGAGTGATTCGCCATTGGAATGTGCTGCCCGGGGAGGTGGTGGAGTCACCGTCCCTGGAGATGTTCGAGGGGATTGGATGTGGCACTTGGTGCCATGGTCTAGTCATGGGGTCTGTGGTGACAGGTTGGTCTCGATGATCTTCGAGGTCTCTTTCAACCTTAGTGATACTGTGATACTGTGATATATTCTTATCACAGAGGGGAAAAAACTCCTTGTTCCAAGTGCTTTGCTTAACAGGTATTTGGAAACACTTTGCAAGAAATTAGATTTATTTTCATCAGCAACAACTATTCCATTGTAAAAAAATCACATTTTGAATTATTTGTATGTTATTAGAAAAAAGAGTCTGGATTAAATGCCAGAAGGTAATTTGACTCTTATTACTAGTGTTGCATTCTCTAAAAAGTTCTTAGGTTTTAGTTTTGAGGGGTTGTGGGTTGGGGTTTTTTTTGTTGGTTGGTTGGTTAGGTTTGGGGTTTTGCTTTGTTTTGTTCTACTTGCTTTGGTTCCACAAGGAAAAATAGGTTCTTTAACTAGCTTAACAAGATTTTCAAACAAGTAGCATCAACCTTTTGACTTGGTTTTAATCATACTTATAGGGAAGCTGCAATGGCTTGCTTTATTTTGTTACAAATACAAGTACAATAAGCATAAGCATTTTATGAACAGAACCAATTTGGATATGACAAAGAGCTAAGCATTTTATAAATGCTGCTGGTACCCTGTAAATCACCAGTTAAAGAAAATGCTGAAAAATATCAATAGCAATGGAGTATTGATCAACCAAAAGCACTTCAGCCTTTCACTTGTTTTCCCTAAGCATACAAATTAAACAGGTGAGAATAGAAAATCAGATCTGTGGCACCACTAACACCTTCAACAGATATACAGGGAATATTGTAATTATTCACACCTGGTCTGCTGTTCTCAGATGACTTCATTTGAGATGACAGAGATCTCTTTAATAGCACATTTCATGTTCTTTGATATATGGAATATGAAGAAAAGCAGTTAGTAACATGCTGCTTTGTGTACAGTCAGCGTGTGCTGTAAGCCAAACTGGCAATTAACAGTGGAAGATTGTAACACAAAGAAAATTTCATACTAGAGTTGTGTATTGAATTACATCATTTTGGTTCTAATAAAGAGAGAGAGTCTTGAACGTTATTTGAATAAATGGAGAGTCCGCAGGACAATTCCCTGTGGGGTCTCTCAAATTGCTGGAAGGCGCAGCTTCCTTTTGTCCTAAATTCACAGACGCAAATTTCCCTTTCCCTTTCCCCCTTGACTAAAGTACTCAGGATTTATGTCTTTCCCAGAACACCTACTACAGGTCCCCCTTCACATGTAAACCCCCTGCATCATACATTGTATGCTCATTTGTTTTACGTTCTTCACTTCTCTGGGTGGAGAAGTTAATATTCAGTAGTCTATTAAGCCTGTGCTCTGTTTTAAAAGTGCAGCACTGAGGCTGTGTTCAGTGTCTGCTGTCTTTTGACAGCCTCCTGCTGATTTACACAAGATCCAAGGTAAGGCACTTAGCAGAGGCCCTGTGTGATTTACATCCACATAGATAAGATGAACTGTCTGGTTCTTCATTTGCTATGCCATCTCCCTCTTAGACAGTACTTCCTTTGTAAAGACACTGCCTTCTTTTATTCCCATCAACAAGCACATCCTTGACACGCTCTCAGTCCAGAGGGGGAGAAACACTCGTTTCTTTTTTGAACATTCCCATGTTGTAAAATTAAAGACAATGAGTGCAAATATCAAAAGCCAGGCTCAGGCTAATTATTAACAGAATAAAGTGGACTGAACAGAGAAGAAGGGAGAGAACAAGAAGAAAAATGTCAAAAGAGAGAAAGAGAGCATGAAAGGAATTATATTACCACACTTCCCTACACCCCCAGACGATTTGGCTGGAGGAGGTCTGAGGAAGGGTGCCACTGTCTTGGCTTGGAGGAGATGTCTTTGCTGGCTTGTGTTGTCCTCCCTGGAGGAGGGGAGGGCGAGATCCCAAAATCCAAGCTCTTCTCTGAGCAGCCTCCAGCATGTGGTGTTGTGAGAAAGGAGTTCACTGCTGAATTTTAAATACAACCACTTCATTATAAAATAAAGGCAAAACAGCACTGGGCACAGAGCAGATTCACTAGAGGCACCATAACAACATGAGTTGAGTTTCTATAGACCTCAAACATACATATTCATAAATGTCTCCCCCAATCCCTTTACATTTCCCAAGCACGGCCTTCCCCTTCCCCCCGCCCCAGTCCCAGTGCCAGTCCCACCTGTTGCTGGCTGTGGTCAGGGCTGGGACAAAGGATAACATTCGTGACCCAGCCAGTCTTTAGACATCCCAATGCCTCACCCTCCCTCCATTCTCTCCTAATACACATCCTACACAACACAGACTACACAGACTATAACCAGCCAATCAGCTTAAGGATCGAACCCCAAGGTCCCCAGCAATGCCGGCACCCACCGCCATCCACCAGCACCTACCGGCACCCACCAGCACCCGTCTTCCCCCTGTGAAAGCCAAATATTACAATTTTTCACACACCATCCCCTTCTCTCTACTACATTTGGCTTGAGCCATAATAACCTAAGAAATCCTCCCAAGAGGATTCCTTTTAGTCATGTCCCCCATACCACCACCACCACCAAGTTTCACCATTTCACCTGTTTCAAAGGTGGGGGGAACAGTTACATAACCTGGCAACAAATCTGTAGCGAGCAAAAAGACTAATTTCAAATTTCTGCTAAAAGGAGTGGGAGAACAACTGAGAATATTTTCTCTCTAATAGTGTGAGAAATTGTTTTCAATATTTGGCTTTCACAAGGGGAATTGTTGTGTGGGGTTCGATCCTTGTGTATTGGGAGAGAAAGGTGAGCTGCCGATACGTCTGACGACTGGCCAGGTCAAAAGTGCGGGTTATGTCCCAGCCCTGATGGAGAGGGGTGGGAGCGTGCTGGGGAAAGGTATGAATATGTATGTTTGCCTAAATAAGTTCAACTCATGTTAGTCAGGCTTCCACAGAATATATCTGGTTGGAAAAGACCTCAAAGATCATCCAGTCCAACCTTCAACCCAGCACTGCAGGGTCAATGCTAAACCACGTCCCTACAATAGAATAGAATACAATAGAATAAACCAGGTTGGAAGAGACCTTCAAGATCGTCGCGCCCAACCTATCAACCAATCCAACCCACCCAAACAACTAAACCATGGCACCAAGCACCCTATCAAGTCTCCTCCTGAACACCTCCAATGAAGGTGACTCCACCACCTCCCCGGGCAGCACATTCCAATGGGCAATCACTCTCTCTGTATAGAACTTCTTCCTAAGATCCAGCCTAAACCTCCTCTGGCGCAGCCTGAGACTGTGTCCTCTTGTTCTGGTGCTGGCTGCCTGGGAGAAGAGACCAATCTCTGCCTGTCTGCACCTCTAGCAAACCTGCTGTTTTGCCTTTATTTTATGATAAACTGGTTGCAAAATTCAGCAGTGAGTTCATTCCTCACAATAGGTACCATACACAGTGAGTGGGTTTGGTAACCAAGGTCTGGGTGACAACTTTCTCCCTCTGAGTGGTTGTGGTGGTGAGAGAAAGATCAGTTCTCCCACACACACACAAAGAAACCACGACTAACTCAGTTGGAGAAGCAAAAATGGACAAGCTATATTTACAAGCAGGATGAAATCCAGATGAATATGTACACAATATATGATATTTACAATAGATATACAGAAATACACAGCAAAGAACGTAACACAGAAGACCTTCCCTCCTCCAAGGAGAAGGGTCTCCACCATCCCCCTTCTCCCCCTTCCACCCTTTTTTCCCAAAAAGGGTTAGAGAGACAGAAGGAAATTATTAGGGAGGGAATTCTGTTAGCTCAAAGCGTATGCAAGAATTAGTTTCTTATCTGTTAGCTCAGTTAGTTCAAGATCAACTCCATCCAGCACAGAGGAAAGAGAGCAGCTGTTCAGAGGGACTGAAACAGACAGACAGACTGAACTGACTGAGATTCAAACTGAACTAAAGCTAAAAATTTAAAGTTGCATTCTACCAATCTACCAGTGAAATTCGTTCAGACTTTATCTTTGTTTTCATTTTACACCAAAACATTCAGCCAGAGTGTTCCAGTAACTGTCCCTTTCTTAAAGGCACAGCCTGAAACGGTCACAATAGTTGATCCTGGGAATTAGGAGTCTGGTTTGACTGCAGTTCCACTCACACTGCCTCTGGGGTTGCTGCCCACAGCCATGGTTCTAGATCATGGCAATTACAGAGGTCTACCTGCTCTTGCCTCCTTCAATCCCCACCAATACTCTGCTCGGATTCTGTCCCATTCCTTTCCCTTCCCTTGTCCTGGGAGGTTTTACCAATTTCCCTTCCCAACTTGTTTCTAGTTTGTGATGTTTTCAGGCAAGGACCATTACCACTCCTACTCTGATATCAGAACTCATCTCATGACCATATTTAGGTCCTCCATTTGGGGTACCACAGTCCATTCAGTGGGTGGATCCATGGGTCCTTTAACTCTGATTGTGTGTGTCCATTCTTTCTTGGCTGTCTGTACTGCAGTCCCTGTGGTCTAACTAGCTTAACACAGTTTTTTTTCTGCTTTAAAGTAACACAAAGAACATAGATGAAGGAAAAAAAAACCCTGGAGATAAAACTACAAAAGGGAGTTAAACAACAAGCTAAAAAGATGCATGCCCAAACTGTACATTCACCTTCGGTTGTGCAACTGGAATCTGAACAGATTTATTTACAGCCAGAGCTTTGCTGTCTTCACTGCAAGCCTTCCGTGGCGCAGCAGGTTCCAGGAAAAAGAAAGTCCTGCTCTGCACATTTGGAGAAGACACTCTGCCTTGAACAAACTCCCCTAAGCCCTCTGCAGTGATTAATCCCCACTAAAGCCATGCGCAGGCACCTGTGGCTCTGCAAGTGGCAGCTGAGCGTCCGCACGCACACCTGGCACACCAAACAGCTCAGCTAGCTTCAAAGAAAGAAATTCTGCATCTGACTGCACCTTGCTCTGCTGCTCCAAGACAGCACAACATGGGCTGCAGCAGAGTGCTCTGCTGATCAGTTTCTCTGCCCTCTGTGTTAACCTGCTCACTGAGCTGCTGGCTCTTCATAGAAACTCAGAGCTACAGCTTCAGGAACAAGCCCCCACTCCTCAGAAAGGCGTTGGACACATGCAGAGGCTGGGAGGCTGGAGCCAGCACAGCAGGAGCTCTTTGCAAGCCAGAATTTAACGTGAAGATAACCATGGCTGCCACTGCTTGAATACACACCAGCCAGCCTTGGATAGGATAGGATAGGATAGGATAGGATAGGATAGGATAGGATAGGATAGGATAGGATAGGATAGGATAGGATAGGATAGGATAGGACAGGATAGGATAGGATAGGATAGGATAGGATAGGATAGGATAGGATAGGATAGGATAGGATAGGATAGGATAGGATAGGATAGGATAGACCAGACCAGGTTGGAAGAGACCTTCAAGATCATCGTGTCCAACCTATCAACCAATCCAACCCACCTAAACAACTAACCCATGGCACCAAGCACCCCATCAAGTCTCCTCCTGAATACCTCCAATGATGGTGACTCCACCACCTCCCCGGGCAGCCCATTCCAATGGGCAATCACTCTCTCTGTATATAACTTCTTCCTAACATCCAGCCTAAACCTCCTCTGGTGCAGCCTGAGACTGTGTCCTCTTGTTCTGGTGCTGGCTACCTGGGAGAAGAGACCAACCCCCACCTGGCCACAACCTCCCTGCAGGGAGTTGCAGAGAGCAAGAAGGTCTCCCCTGAGCCTCCTCTTCTCCAAGCTAAGCAACCCCAGCTCCTTCAGCCTCTCCTCACAGGACTGTGCTCCAGACCCCTCCCCAGCCTCATTGCCCTTCTCTGGACACCTTCCAGTCCAACCCCAGGACAGCACAAGGTGGAGAAAGGCAGGGCAGAATAAATTCAACAGGCACCTACTTCTCTAAATTAAATTTGGTTTTGCTGACCTTTTTCGAGATTATCACATGTTTGTGATTCAAAGGTAAGGGAAATCATTCAGAAAGCTTGAGGTGGTTTACTTAGACCAATATTTGGAATTAAATTAAACAGTAAGCCAAGAATATATAAACCTTGAAAACACCATGGCTGTGTGGAAAACCATTGTCATATAGCAAGATAGTTTTATAGAGGGTGGCAGTTTTTCAAGAGAATATTAATTAGGCAAAGAATTTGTGCAAAGATCCACAGTACAGTGTAGACTGCTTCAGGTTTCAGCTGTTTTCCTCAGCTAAGGTGCTAGCTCAGAAAAATCAGGACTCCATTCTGCTGCTTATTGCATTTACACGTAATGACTCCAGTCTAAAAAAGTCCCTTAAAATTAGGTACAAGGTAAGGAAAAAAAAAATAGAGAAAGAGGAAAAGTAACTGAGGTGTTATCAAATGTGGGAAATACAAATCTTTTGGGGTACTAATGGCAGCATATCAATTGCTTGACCACTGTCAAGTGGAACCAAGATGTTGGTGAGAGCTAAGGGCAGATCTGAAGACAGATGTTGTGGTGACAGTTCATTAATGGAGAACTCCTCCCTCTGCAGTCAGGAAATGCAGGAACAACTGTCTATTTCCTGCAGTAAAGATTTGAATGTCTGAGGGCTGTTTTAACTTTCCCTGCAATAATCTTACACTGAAATAAAGCAGTATGAGATTATTTAAAGGAGATAAAACCAAATTTAAAAAACAAAGAAGAAAAAAAAAAAGACCAAAAAATCACCCTAAACCCAAAATGCAACAAAACCCCCATTCCTGTAACTGCCTCATATCCACCTAAAAACCCCTAGCAGCTGCACAAAACTTTGTGTGGTGAGTACAAATCCATCCCAACACATGCTTGTGACCTGAAGCATGGTCATAGAATCATAGAATCAATAAGGTTGGAAAAGACCTCAAAGATCATCCAGTCCAACCTGTCACCCAGCACCTCATGGCTACTAAACCATGGCACCAAGTGCCATGTGTCAGTGTCTCACCACTCTCATGAGGAAAAACTTCTTCCTAACATCCAATCTGAATCTACCCATTTCTAGTTTTGTTCCTTTCCCTTCAGTCCTATCCCAACCTGACACCTTAAAAAGTGCCTCCTCAGCTTTCTTGTAGCCCCCTTCAGATACTGCAAGACCACAATTAGGTCTCTTCAGTGCCTTCTCCTATCCAGGCTGAATAGCCCCAACTCTCTATCTGTCCTCATAGGAGAGGTGCTCCATTCCTCTGCTCATCCTCATGGCCTTTCTCTGGACACACTCCAGAATGTCCAGATCCTTCCTGTAATAGGGGCTCCAGAGCTGGCCAAGATAAATTGAGCAATATTCCAGCTATATTAATCACCTGGGTGATTAATACAAACAAGAACAGGTACAGTAGACCAAAATGAAAGACAATATTCAAAGGTTGTGCTGTTTCATTCAGTATTTAAACTCATGTGTCTGAATGCTATGTTTTCAGTGTTTAAATAAGTCTTCCATTGTTTGTCTTCTGCCCATCACTGCACACTCCTTTAGGCTGCATATAATGTGGTGGCTTCAGCCTGTGTTAAAGCATTTAATGGTCTGTTGCACAGTAGTAACAACACATCCATCTTCATTACACATTGCTCTTGTACCTGTCCATTTATAAGGCCTTCTGTTCACTTCTGTATAGGACAGTGATATAAAGAGAAAATTTTAAGGAAATAGGAGAAAAAAAATGCAAGTGATCTGATTGCAGAGATTTTAAAAAACATCATATTGACTAGTTTGGCCAAAGAAAAGAAATATTACTGTAAACATAAAACTTGGGAAGGAATTAACTTATAGGGGAGCAGAGGGTTTGCTTGGTTTGGGTTTGTTTTTTGGTGTTTTTTTGTTGGTGGTGGTGGTTTGGTTTGGTTGGTTTGTTTGTTTGTTTTCTTTTCCTCACTTTGCCATAAAGAAAGAATAATCAGTAATGGGAAAAAACTGCCTGAAGAAATACCCCCAAGACAATAGACACCTTTAATTTGTCATTTTATTTTCAGCAAACAAAGTATTACAAAGGATAGATTCTGGCAAGGAAATTTTACTCTGAAAATATGGTTAACCAGCTGTAACATATCTTAGCATTGCCAAGTTATTTTCTATGCAAGGCTTCCAATCAGTTGTGCTTTGTGGCATTTTTGTTTTTATTGGAATTACTGCTCACTAGAAGTGTGGTGCTCTGTGATTCTTTATATGTAGTTGTTAAATTCTTATTTATGATCCTTCCTTCTAACACAACTGCAGATGTGACCAACGTGAGACCAAAAATCAAAGTTTTAGAAGGTATCGATTCAAGCCCTTTCAATGCACTCTGGAGTGAAAGAATAACTATGTCCTGGTTTTCCAGGAATCACTACATATATAATTTAAGGTGTTTTCTGAAAATGTGAAGACATTATTAACTCTGCAAGTACATTTTCATGTGTATAAAGGATAAATTTGAGCCCCTGGAATAAGAAGAAAAATGGACCCTGAAAAAAACCACATGGAGCTGGGATTGTTCAGCCTGGAGAAGAGGAGGCTCAGGGGAGACTTCATGGATGTCTACAACTACCTGAAGGGAGGTTGTAGCCAGGAGGGGGTTGGTCTCTTCTGCCAGGCAAGCAGCACCAGAACAAGAGGACACAGTCTCAAACTGTGCCAGGGGAAGTTTAAGCTTGAGGTGAGGAGAAAGTTCTTCACAGAGAGAGAGATTTGCCTTTGGAATGTGCTGCCCAGGGAGGTGGTGGAGTCACCATCCCTGGAGGTGTTCAAGAGGGGATTGGACGTGGCACTTGGTGCCATGGTTTAGTAGTCATGAGGTGTTGGGTGACAGGTTGGACTTGATGATCTTTGAGGTCTTTTCCAACCTTATTGATTGATTCTCTGATTCTATGATCAAATAGCATATGGCACCTAGGGAAGTTAACTCAAAAGTACTAAGTACTGCAAAAAGAGAAAATACCAGCTCCTTTCCCAAAGACTCACACAGAGCTGTCTCATGGAAGACAGTGCAATAACTTCTCAGAACAGAAAAACTATATTTTCATTTGGTTACATTTACAATACAATATGTTTATACACTACTTGTCTCCTGGGCAGCAGTTCCCAACATGAATACTTTTCTTTTCCATCCAAAAGAAAATATTCTATCTTTAGCCCAGAGTTAAGTAGAGAAGTTGTAACGTGGAACAGAGATAATGCATGTCTAGCACAAATCAATGGTGCATACTCTTTATTTAATGAATGAACATTGTTTATTTAATGAATGAATATTTTGGACCCAAAAATCAAGATCTCCTGAAGCAAGAAAATAATCAAAACATATCAGCATGAGCTGCAGGACTTCCTAACCTGCCAGGTCCAAAGGGTTAATTGCAGACAACAAATAGTGATAGACATTTAGATGACTTTGAAAAACTAATTGTATGATTAAAATATAAGTAAATAAAACATTTACTTTCCCTAATGGGAAGACTGAAGACTAAAAAGAATAGTCAGAGGGTTCCCTTCCTCCTTCATATATCAGATAAATGCACATTTAAAAGCAGAAGTACACAGTACAACAAGTAGGAGGTGTAAAGCCAGTGGGTTAAACTCTGCTCCAAATTTGCCCAATTGCCTAATAGAAATAGTTCCAAATCTAGAAAATAGTGTAGCAGCAGGCAGGTATTGCTTCTCATAAGGTTTTGGGAAGTGAGTGAGCAGCTCCCTCAAACAGGTTTGTTACAGGTTCCCAACATATCTGACAGCAGTCCTTTCCAAATACTACATAAAAAAGCTAGAAAATGGTGACATTTCCTGTGGGAAAAAAAAACAAACAAACAAACAATAAACATAGGGATGGATTTAATGGCACATTCATTTCAGGCCAGTTAATGAATCAAGCCATTTAAATAGGAGGTGGTGGGGTCACCATCCCTAGAGTGTTCAAAAAGGGAGTGGATATAGCACTTGGTGCCATAGTTTAGTAGTCATGAGGTGTTGGGTGACAGGTTGGACTTGATGATCTTTGAGGTCTTTACCAACCTTATTGATTCTATGATTCTATGAAATTAAATCATGTCATTATACTGCAACTTATGCATTTAAGTGAAGAGAATATTCTGACAAAACCAAATTAAAATAAATATATATCACTCACCTTTGCCAGCTGAATTCTTAGAGTTAATTTAGTTATATGTCCATTAATTCACTATAATTTCCCCCATTCTTTTATTTAACTTCACAAATTATTTAACATTGCAAAGAAAGAGGTTGATAAACCAATATAAGAGAGCAGATAGTTGGGTCCAGATGATTTATTACTAAGTGCTTATAAAGTGGTGAAAGAAGTAAAGAGGAACTGTAGTGCTTCACAAAGCAAAAATACATTTTATGAAGGTGAATATGAGTCATAGGACTTGGAAGAGAAGGAAACAGAATTATGTGCCTCCACATACTGCAAGTCATTTAGCTAGTTTTCAACACTTAGTGGAACATTTCTGCAAACGCATTTTAAGAGAATTTTCTCCTGAGACACCTGCCTAAGCTTTCCCTGGTGCAAACCTGAACTAGAA
Source organism: Picus viridis (assembly GCA_033816785.1). NCBI lineage: Eukaryota > Metazoa > Chordata > Aves > Piciformes > Picidae > Picus > Picus viridis. Next base: position 4,187,721 of record CM066575.1, read on the forward strand.
TCATTAAGCCACTGTAGCATTCTACTTACAGAAACATGTCAGGAAAAAGAACATTTAACCTTTAAGGAAAACCTGCTTCTACAAGAGCTCATGGATTTCTTACAGTGGAATATGAGATACCATGGCAGTGGGCCAAGAAAGGCAAAGTGAGCAACTTTATTTTCCTTCACACCTGTTAACTGTTTTAAAGCAAACAGCAGTCTCAATCACTAAACTCTAGTAAGAATACTTATGCTATATAAATTGACTTTGGGTCAAGCATCCTGGAGTAAAGAAAGAGATGAATCATAGAATCATGGATTCATAGAATTGTTAGGGTTGGAAGGGACCTCAAGGATCATCTAGTTCCGACCCCTCTGCCATGGGCAGGGACCCCTCACACTAGATCAGGTTGCTCAGAGCCACAATGAACCAGCAGCAGAGAGTGGAGTGAGTTCAACCCCATTACCACAGAGTCTTCTAAAGCCTTGAAGAATTCATTGATTTTGAAAATAGCAAAGGTATCAGATTACACCAGTATAGGGAAAAGGGAAAAGAATTACCCATCCAGATCCCATAACAGGCAAAACACAACTGTCCAAGCAAGAACTGGAAGCGCTGGAGAGTGACCAGTGTCTCCCTCTGCTGCTTGCAATGCAGCATGGTTGTAATGCAGTTGTAACTCATGATCTGATAGTGGGGGATATATATATTTACAGTATGTGATTCAAACCACTTCATTCTCCACCTCTTATTCCACACTATTCTGTATCATGCTCAACAGCAATTAACATCATAATGTATATATAATTTACTGCGAGCATGATGATACGTTCTCCTTTCAGCCTTCTATTCTCAAGGCTGAACAAACCCTTATCTTCATGCCAACACTTCATTAGTTAACAAGATTAACTAGTTAAGAGGTATAATGTCCCTGTGGAATATACCTTACATAATCACTCCACAAAATTAAGCATTGGCTGCATTGTCTTCTGTTATCTAATGTAATCTATCGTAATGTTGTTCGCAAATACACGCGGTCGTAGGCGATAGCACAGTCGATGACTACAACTTTGGAAGCACCATAAATGGTAAAGCAAGAAAGCTGGCAAATTTAGGGCTTTTGCTGGAATCAGAAGCTGCTAACATAACCTGGAAAAGTTACCACGTAGTGAGGATTCTTTGTCCTTAGTCCTCTAGCTAAGGGCAGTTGTGCCTCCCTCTCAATTTATGGATCTGTACCTCAAAATCTCAAGAAGTATTCCCAACAAATATTCTGACTGCTTAAGGACAGATTGGACTAATAGACTGACAAAAACCCCACGTGTTTCTGTGACCGGTTTAGGCTGTGTGTGGACACTTTCTGAGCACTGGCTGAATGTTTTTGATATTTGAATGAAAACAAAGATATGCTAAACTGATTTCATTAGTAGAATTCAACTGTAAGTTTTTAGCTTAGTCTGTCAGTCTGTTCTTCTCTCTGTCCTGTGAGCTGGCCTGTTTCTCTCTCTGAAGCAACAGCTTGCTACGCAGGAATGACCTTGCTAACCAGATAAGAAAACTAACTCTTGCATTCTCTTTGAGCTTAACAGAATTTTACCCTTTTAATTACCTTCCTTTCTCTCTCTCTCTATCCCTTTTGGGAAAAAGGGGAGGTAGGGAGGGAGAAGGGGGAACAGGCTGAACCCCCCTGGCCGCAGGGGGGTTGGGAAAAGGTCTCCTGTATTACATACATTGCTGTATATTTCTGTATATATTGTAAATATTGTATGTTTTTGTACATATTCATTGCATTCCATTTCTGCTTGTGAAATACAGCTTTCATCTGCTTCTCCGGCTGAGTTAGCTGTGGATTCTTTTGTGTGTGGGGGGAACTTTCTCCCACCCTGCCACAGTTTCCCTCAATATTTCATTTCTTCTTCAATATAACTTCATTCCAGAGCATGTACACACATATTTGTTTCTTCATATATCTTTATTCTGATGGGAAAAAATATGTCTTTACATGTAAAATTTCAGAGACTATGCTTTCATCTTCAGGAAAGAAGTATAGACAGACAGTTGGTATGATAATATGCTCCCCTGTTGTGGTTGCATCAGTAATCAAGTACTAATGGGGGAGCAGTGTACTTTTCCTACTAATTGTTGCTCACCAATCCTCTTCATGTTCATTGATATATCCTCGTTGCATCTACCACCTGCTGCCAAGAGAGTTTTCTTACAGCCTACCAAACTATATAGAATCATAGAACTGTCAGGGTTGGAAGGGACCTCAAGGGCCATCTAGTTATTTGTTCTGACAAATAATTTGGTTAATAAGAAAAAATAAAAAGAAAGAAAATAGCATCTACGTCTTCCTATGCATTCTTGCCTTAAAATGTTCAGAATATGGTAGAATCAATACCTGCCATACTAGATATTTTTTAATAATAATAAAATAATAAACAAATTAAATCAGTCCACCTTTGTTTAGCAAAGAAATGCTTACTGGCTCCACCAAAGGGGACCTCTGAATCATTTACTAGAAGGAAAGGAAATACATTAAAAGAGCATTAAGGCTCTGTTAGAAAACAAAAGCAGGGAGAACGATTGTTAACAGGTGTAATGTGCCTTGTATCTGCTGTTCTTGGTCTAATAGAGAAATAGTAGGTCTGTAATCAAGAAAGGCTTTATAAGAAATCTATTGCAACGTGTGAAGTATTCATAGCATTATTTGTAGGATTCACAGTTACACAGAGTTGTAGAAAACTAGAAACTGTCTGCCTAAGCACTGGTGAAGTTTTGTGGTCTTAATGTTCAGAAACAAGCTCTTACAATTATGGAATTTCTGGACAAGTTTTTCTCTAACCGTCCTGTATGCTTGAATGGTTTGTCTGTAGAAAAGGCCAATGATCGTTTACAATAATGTAAATTGTGCTTCTATTTCAGCTTAACTATTGTGAATACTTTCTATCAGGAGTGAATGCACAAAATAAAACTAAAAAAAACCCCAAAACACACAAAAGGAACCCCTTTATCATATTGCTATGTATCATAATGAACTGCTTCTTAGAGGAAGAAGGGGAAAAAAGTGTATCTCCTTGTGTGTCTCCTTGTAAGCACTTCAGTGACGGAGGAATGAATTCAGAAAACAATAGATAGAAAACTGCTGTGTGTTATATCCTGTCCAGCACAATCTTCATGAAATCCACTCTAGATAACTTCCTGTGTTTATTTTTTTTAATTGAAATGCAATATTTCTTCTTTCATTTGTTTCTTATTCATGAACTAAATGTTCCTGAGTGACATTATATTATCCATAAGCAGAGAAGAGTTTTCTCTATCTGGTCATCAGTTAAATATTCAATTATTGTCCTGAGAAGAACTTGAGAAAGAATTGATTCTTCACCAGGTAAACTAACTCAGAAAACCAGGTTTTGACTGCATAAAATGAATGCTAATGTGTTGTTTTCTTATTAAAGAGAGCTGACATTTTCAGTGTTTTTCTCTCTAGGCATGCTTTAGAAAAGCAAAGCACTGTTAATTACGGAATTTGTATCTGTAATTGTCGTACATTTATAATGCACCTTCCGTGAAATGACTCTCTTCAGTGGAATGCAATGACACTAGAAATGGGTTCAAGATGGTAGCAATGCTGATTTTCAGGACTTAAAGAAACAAAAGCCAAATCCCTTTTACTTTAATTACAACTGCTTTGGCATTCCTTAGACACGGAATTAATAGCTCAGCTATCTCCATTAGTTTAACTGCTTTCATTTTCTTTAATACAAGGATATCACCTCCAGGTTTGGAAGTCCCTGACCTATGAACCCTTGAAGGCTGGGGAAATAGAATAGGGGAAAATTGCTGTAAATGTGTCCTATGCTGCTTTACCCTAAACATGTTCTTTCAGGCCTGTTGGAGATACTGGTCTAAATGGGGTTTTAGTCAGATTTACCCCAGCTTCATGTTCATAAGCCCCTGATGCTCTGCCTGTGTATTCTCAAATCTAGTTTTAATCTGTATCTTGGCCTACCTGTTTCTGGATCCTGGAATGGTAGAAACTAAGTGGCACACAGTAAGCAGACAAGATGTCCCAAAAGCAATGATGAGGTCAAAGATTGGGTTTGTGGACTAAGGTCTTCTATTTAAGAATTTAATTTATCTATCAATTACTGCTTAAAGTTCTGTGGTTTTTACTGAATGACAATGCTACAACGAATCTCTGGGTTTGCTCATTACAATGCCTCCCAGGTTTTGGAATTTTATATAAATTATATTATAAGCAGAAACCATTTTCATCTTTCTTTAATGCTTGTCAAGAGTTTTCAGTAATGGTTGAACTTCCCAAGTTTATCTCTAGCAACAACAACAAGAAAAGTAAGAAATTAGTTGTACTCCCAAATTTATTTGTAACATAGTCAAGCACTACCAGAAAGCATGTATCATAAGTCCAACATCCTTTATGGTCATGAAGCCATTTGAGCAAAGTCAAAAGAAGCACAGAATGTAAGTGATCCACAAGGCAATTTGAGTGTTACTCACTGACTTCTGCTCTATGTACATCAAGATTCAGTAAGAGCAAAACTGAAAGATTATCTGAATATTCATATTTGTACAAATATTATTGGGAAAGTCATCTGTGAATGGTAACTGTAAAGAGCTGTCAGTAGAAGAACAGAAAACAGTAACATCTCATTCACTCTTAGAGCAACCTTCAAGAAGAGAAAAGGTGAAAAGAAGTATATAGCTTTATCAGATGCCCCCAAAAATAGGATACACTCTGTGCTGGGTTAGGAACTGGCTGGAGGGCTGAGCCCAGAGAGTGGTGGAGAATGGTGCCACCTCCAGCTGGAGGCCAGTCACCAGGGATGTCCCCCAGGGATGAGTATTGGACCCCATCCTCTTTAATATCTTCACTGATGATCTGGATGAGGGGATTGAGACAGTCATCAGCAAATTTGCAGATGGCACCAAGTTGGGAGCAGATGTTGGTCAGTTAGAGGGTAGAAGGGCTCTGCAGAGGGCCCTTGACCGGATGGACAGATGGGTGGAGTCCAATGGGATGATATTCAACAAGTCCAAGTGCCGGGTGCTGCACTTTGGCCACAACAACCCCATGCAGAGCTACAGGCTGGGGTTGGAGTGGCTGAGAGCTGCCAAACAGAGAGAGACCTGTGGGTGCTGATTGACAGCTGCCTGAACATGAGCCAGCAGTGTGCCCAGGTGGCCTAGAAGGCCAATGGCATCCTGGCCTGCATTAGGAATGGTGTGGCCAGCAGGAGTAAGGAAGTCATTGTGCCCCTGGACTCTGTATTGGTTAGGCCACACCTTGAGTACTGTGTCCAGTTCTGGGTGGCCCTTAATTTAAGAAGGACATTGAGACACTTGAAGGTGTCCAGAGAAGGGCAATGAGGCTGGGGAGAGGCCTTGAGCACAGCCCTGTGAGGAGAGGCTGAGGGAGCTGGGGTTGTTTAGCCTGGAGAAGAGGAGACTCAGGGGTGACCTCATTACTCTCTACAACTACCTGAAAGGTGGTTGTAGCCAGGTGGGGGTTGGTCTCTTCTCCCAGGCAACCAGCACCTGAACAAGAGGACACAGACTCAAACTGCACCAGGGGAAGTTTAGGCTGGAGGTGAAGAGGAAGTTCTTCACCGAGAGAGTCATTTGTCATTGGAATGTGCTGCCCGGGGAGGTGGTGGAGTCACCGTCGCTGGAGGTGTTCAAGAGGGGACTGGATGTGGCACTTGGTGCCATGGTCTAGTCATGGGGTCTGTGGTGACAGGTTGGACTTGATGATCTTTGAGGTCTCTTCCAACCATGGTGATACTGTGATACTGTGATAATATTTTTATCTGATTTGTCTCTAGTGGTAGTGGAGGACTGATAAAAAATACGAAAGGCAGGAAACGTACGTGTAAATTTTTTTACCTGTCCAAAGCCCTGAGTTGTAAATGTGAGAGATGCCTTGGAGAAATGCTAGGTGTCTTGTGAAGGTGCCAAGAAACTGGGTGGTTTGTTCCAGGAGATTTAAAGCTGGTGCAATTAATTTACAAAATAATTGCCATGGTAGATTTCAAACTGAAATAAGTGATTTAGAAATGATTAAGAGAATGGTCATAATCCAATGATCAGCTTGACTGGTGTGATGAGAAGTCCATAGCTATCAGCCTTAATATTACTTCATCCATTTTGTATCAGAGTAAACCCTATGCATGTTTGAAGGATTTGCATCCTCGTGATAGCTTCAAAGCACTGTCTGAAAATAAGTATAAAAATTAAGACTTATAATCAGTTACATTATATTATTTTTAAATGGTTTGTTTTGTATCCAGTTGCAGAGCAAAATCAGATTTTGCCTATGTATACAGTTGCCATTTCTCCAAACCAAAATTCCACCCTGATTACACAAGCAGGTCTCTCACTCCTTGCAGGTCACCCAAAGGTGAAAGGTCTGTGATACAATTTTGTTGTCACTATTGAAAAGGTCTTGTTGGCTTCAGGAGATTATGTTCCTTCCAGCCTTCCTTCCTTCTTATTCCCCCAGCTTTACAGGCTGAGCGTGATGCCATATGGTACGGAATGTCCCTTTGGTCAATTGGGGTCGGCTGTTCTGGCTGTATTCCTTTCCAGGTTCTTGTGCAGCCCCAGCCCACCTGCTCGTGAGGTGGTATGAGGTCTTGACTCTGTGTAAGCACTGCTCAGCAGTTACTAAGACAACCTCAAGTTACCAATATCATCCCTGTGTTTCTACTACATAACCAGAATACAGACCCATACTTTGAAGACTGTAGAAAACTAAGTGTACTTCAGCCAAAACCACAGCAATAGTCTAAATTTTACTAACTTCAGCATCGTATGTTTTCTGATTCTATGTACCATAAGTAGTTATTTCTTTATGAGGCAGAAAGAATATTTCACTCAAGTGGTAGTCTGTGTATAAGAAAGAATATTTGAGCAACTAACCTCACACTTTATCTTCCCAACATACATGGCTAATCACAGGTATTTCTCATTGCATTGAACAGGAATACTGCAACTAATATTTTGCTTTTTTATCTTTCTGTAAACAACTTCAAAATGACACCACCATGCAGAGGCCTTTCTCTGCTGCTGACCACCCTCAGCAGTCAGAACTTACACTAAAGCAGTCCCAGGGCTGGCAGATAAGGTATTAGGTCTTTTCCAATAAAGTGTTTCCCAACAAGGTGGTGGAGATGTGGGTATGTTGTACTGTCATGAGGTGTGTTGTGCGTGATTACTCCCTGCTGCTCCGTATGGCTGTATATTATAGCATCATCAGAGAAACTATGGGACAGTAATGAAGAACAAAGTGCATAAACTGCAGAGAAATGCAGCACTGCACTATGGGTCACACTGATGACTGTGATTCACTTCCTGTCATAAAGGCACTATTGTTTGTGTCAACAGCAATGAAGTCAAGCAAATGTGCATGAAGCAAAATAAATGAAATCATCACTGTGTATCAATCAGATAAAATCTGCTCCTTCAGGATCGTGCTGGCTTGTTTTTGCTGTGCTGTAATGTAGAAGTGTGTCTAATCTGAGATCATCTGACAATTCACAGTAGCCTCAGTAGTGTGAGGTTCTTTTTACTAGTAAAAATGTTGTACAACATAGAATCATAGAATTGTTAGGGTTAGGAGGGACCTCAAGTCCCAACCCTGCCTGCCATGGGCAGAGACACCTCACACTACATCAGGTTGCTCACAGCCACATCCAGCCTGGCCTTAAAAACCTCCAGGAATGAGTCTTCCACCACCTCCCTGGGCAACCTGTGCCAGTGTCTCACCACCCTCATGGGGAAAAACTTCTTCCTAACATCCAATCCGAATCTACCCGTTTCTATTCCTTTTTCCATTCCCTCCAGTCGTATCAGTCCCTCACATCCTAAAAAGTCCCTCCCCAGCTGTCTTGTAGCCCCCTTCTGATACTGCAAGGCCACAATTAGGTCTCCTCGGAGCCTTCTCTTCTCCAGACTGAACAGCCCCAACTTTCTCAGTCTGTTCTCACAGGGGAGGTGCTGGCCCTTCTCTGGACACCTTCCAGCACCTCCATATCCCTCTTGTAATAGGGGCTTCAGCACTTCCAGATCCTTCCTGTAATAGGAGCTCCAGAAATGGAGCCAGGTGGGGTCTCACCAGAGTGGAGTAGAGGGGGAGAATCACCTCCCTCGACCTGTTGGCTAAGCTTCATGTAGCTCAGGATGTGATTAGCTTTCTGGGCTACAAGTGCACACTGCTGGATCCTGTTGAGCTTCTCATCCACCTGCACCCCAAGTCCATAACTCAAAGCATTGGTGTCCTCTTCAGTTCTGCTGAGCTCCTTCCCCAATTTCTTCCATAATGAGAATGAATGGAGGAGGAAATACCTGACCTTGTTATATCAGCAGATTTCCAATGCAAATGTCTCCACTTCTTTAGACAGAAAGTGTCTCTACCAGAATGGTATCTTCCCCATTACTTAAAGCTCTTAGAGGCTAGGAGCAGTAGGCATCACAGTCTCCTGCTTAACAACTTCAGCTGATGATGGGCAATCACTGTGCTGTGTAGTAGTCATAACAAATAAAAAAATAAAATAAAAGGGATGAAACTGAGCAACAAGAAATTTTACTCCTTTCCAAATATTTGAGAACATAACGGCTTCAAAGGTCTGCCTCTTGTTCATCAGGTCAGCTCTAAGGCCTTGTACCTTGGCCAAACCAGTTTCCTTCTTCAGCAAACTCTGGAGTGTGAGTCTAGAGCTATCTTCTTTAGCCATTCTGAAAAACCATGTTTGAATTTATTTTCCATCCTGGGAGAAAAAAAAAGAACACTAATTGTTACAATTTCACTTTTTCTCTTCAGAAAAGTCAAAAGCACTTTCACTGGAATTTTTATGTGGCTCTGTTTTCCCATACTACATTTTTGTTTATAGAATATACTTTAAAGTGTATAAGAGTACTGTCTTTATATTAGTAAGTTTGAGTCTACATCTCTAGGCTTGTATAGGGGGTTGATTTAGTTTTTCATTTCCTACAGGTCTGTGTGAGTGATTATCATGAAATGGAATAGCTGTTCTGCATGCAAAACAAAGGAAATAGATTTTAATTTTGGTGGACTGTTCTAGCTTAGCTTAAGTTGAATTGACAGCCATGCCTGCTAAACACCATGGTCTGTGTAAGGAGTGCAAATGTTCATTTTGTATGTATCACAGTATCATAGTATCAGTCAGGGTTGGAAGGGACCACAAGGATCCTCTAGTTCCAACCCGCCTGCCATGGGCAGGGACACCCCACAATAGATCAGGCTGCCCACAGCCTCATCCAGCCTGGGCTTAAACACCTCCAGGGACGGGGCCCCAACCACCTCCCTGGACAACCCATTCCAGGGCTTCACCACTCTCATGGGGAAGAACTTCCTCCTCACCTCCAGCCTGAATCTCCCCACCTCCAGCTTCATTCCATTCCCCCTAGTCCTATCACTACCTGAGAGCCTGAGAAGTCCCTCCCCAGCCTTCCTGTAGGCCCCCTTCAGATCCTGGAAGGCCACAATGAGGTCACCTCGGAGCCTTCTCTTCTCCAGACTGAACAGCCCCAACTCCTTCAGTCTGTCCTCATAGGAGAAGTGCTCCAGCCCTCTGATCATCCTCGTGGCCCTTCTCTGGACATCTTCCAGCACCTCCAGATCCCTCTTGGAATAGGGGCTCCAGAACTGGAGGCAGAACTCCAGGTGGGGTCTCACCAGAGCTGAGTAGAGGGGAAGAATCACCTCCCTTGCTTTACTTTTTTCTGAAATGTCACATAATGTTACCAGTCATTTTGACCAAATTACACCATACCCCTCTCTGTCTGCTTGCTTATTTTCAGGTGTTTGGTTGGTTGGTTGGCTGGGTTTTGTTGGGATTTTTTGGTTGTTTGGGTTTTTTTTGGGAGGTGGGGGTTGGTTGGTTAGTTGTTTTTTGCACAGGAATTTCACCTATCTGATATTTCTAAACTAAAGCCCTATGCTCTTATAATAACTCATCTTGGCAATAGCAAGACCTTGGACAACCTTTAAGTACCATCAGGGAATATTATTTTCTAGAATAATTTTGAGATTGTCAGATGCAAAAACAATTGACTAGATAAGTTTGCCACAAGCAATCATTTCTTATACAATACAATACAATACAATACACCAGGTTGGAAGAGACCTTCAAGATCATCGCGTCCAACCCATCAAACAATCCAACCCACCCAACAACTAGACCATACAGCCAAGCACCCCATCAAGTCTCCTCCTGAACACCTCCAGTGAAGGTGACTCCACCACCTCCATGGGCAGCCCATTCCAATGGCCAATCACTCTCTCCGTGTAGAACTTCTTCCTAACATCCAGCCTAAACCTGCCCTGGCGCAGCCTGAGACTGTCTATCCCAAAACTAGATATTCTGGGAGCACCTTTGCACTTAGCAGTGAAAAGGGATGTCAGTCACCCAAGCTGGCCATTGGTTAAGCTTTCTGTTTTCTCAACATGCCATCTTGTTCCTTGTGTGTATGCTCCTGAGGTGAAGAGGTACAGCTACACAATGGCATCCTGGCCTGGATCAGGAAGACTGTGGCCAGCAGTTGCAGGGAGGTCATTGTGCCCCTGGACTCAGTACTGGTTAGGCCACACCTTGAATCCTGTGTCCAGTTCTGGGCCCCTCAGTTTAGGAGGGATTTTGACTTGCTGGAGCATGTCCAGAGAAGGGCAACAAAGCTGGGGAGGGATTTGGAACACAAACCCTGTGAGGAGAGGATGACAGAGCTGGGGTTGCTTAGCCTGGAGAAGAGGAGGCTCAGAGGAGACCTTCTTGCTCCCTACAACTCCCTGAAGGAAGATTGTAGCCAGGTGGGGGTTGGTCTCTTTTGCCAGGCAAGCAGCACCAGAACAAGAGGACACAGTCTCAAGGTGTGCCAGGGGAGGTTTAGGCTGGATGTTAGGAAGAAGGTCTTCATAGAAACAGAGATTGGCCATTGGAATGGGCTGCCCAGGGAGGTGGTGGAGTCACCATCCCTGGAGGTGTTTAGGAAGAGACTGGATGGGGTGCTTGGTGCCATGGTTTAGTTGATTAGACGGTGTTGGGTGATAGGTTGGACTCGATCTCGCAGGTCTTTTCCAACCTGGCTAAATTCTATTCTATTCTATTCTATTCTATTCTATTCTATTCTATTCTATTCTATTCTATTCTATTCTATTCTATTCTATTCTATTCTATTCTATTCTATTCTATTCTATCTGCATCTGCTGTGTATTCAAAGTTCTTCCCTTTGAAAAAGATCTGAAAAGGGTTTCAAAAGTCTTTCTAAAGGCCTGATGCAGACCCAGCTTTGCTGTATTTCTTAGAACTGCTCTAACTTAGAGGTCATATCAAATAATATTGAAAAAAGTCCAACAAACATGAGGAAGAAATCTGAAATGTCTGGAAGATATTTTCCTTCATGATATCTTCTTGGCTCTTTCCCACTTATGCTGATCAAGTTGCTTCCACCCTGCAAGTGAAGGGGGTGCATTTTCTTACTCTTGTTTAAATAATTGTTGGAGGTGTTTATGAATATAAAGCAAAATTACTGATCTGTGTGACAGCTCCTGAAATCTTGAGACTTGATGAGACCTACATTTGTGTATGAATATTTCATGTTTCTGCACTCAAGAAACCATCTATCATTATGAGTAATATATAATTATGTATTGTTTAAGAGAGGGGGAAAAAAAAGTTTTGTAACTTCAAGGTAATTTAAACCACTTAAAAGTAATTGCTAAGGTTTTATAAGCATAGGTGCTGCTGTCTTCGATGTAAACAGTTCAACTATGAAATGAATAAAAAGCAATAATAAAAAAAAAAGCAAACACAATGCTTAGTATCATTTGAATATCACCTAATAATATGTTTACTATCACTACAAGCAAAGTATTGTGAGGTAAGCAGATCAGAGTGCATTTATCATTTTCCCCATAGGAACAAGAATAAGGTAGTAAGTTGACACTGCAGTGCTTTTTATACTATAGAAGTTACGAGTCTTTTTGTCACTCTGCTAGTGAAAATGAGACATTCATTATTCTAGCCAAACATCTGTGTGAGGCTGGGATTTGTATTTTCTATAGTTGCTCTGACACTGGTCCTGAGCCCATCATAGGAGGCTGTGATGGGTTATGCCCATCCTGAAAGGGCACAGGGAGGGGTTGCGAGTGCCCTGCTCTACCCCAGGATTAAGGAAACCTGTTCCAAGTGGACTTGGTTCCTTCCTTCCTCCCTGGGAAAGCAAGTTAGTTTGTTCCACTCCCCCTCCCTGTCCAGCAAAACTATAAAGGGGAGGGTATGGCAACCATTTGCCTCTCTTTTGCTTCTGCCTCGCCTGGACAAGAGGACTAAGTTGCTGCTGGCTTCCTGGTTCTCTGCCACGTGGTCAGGCCTGGTCTTTCTCCCTGCTGCATCCATGCTTCTCCAAAGGACTGTTGGTTTTGTATATTCTCCCTATCCATCTTTGTTCCTTACTCTTGTGAACCCTTCCTGTTATAGATAGATAGATAGATAGATAGATAGATAGATAGATAGATAGATAGATATGTACTGTTTAAAGAAAATTTTACCTCTCTACTTCCAAACCAACTCCAATTATTATTCAGTAGATTTATCTCCTCCTTTTTTTCCTTTTTTCCTTATCCCCCTTTCTTTCTTTATTTTATTTTTTTCTTTCCTTCCTTTATCTCTCCCTATTCTTTCTCCTTCCCTCTTCTTTTGATCAGGAAAGAGGAAGGGGGAGAGAGGGAGGGATTCTCAGCCTTGCCCCCCATCTGATCTCTAAAATCCCAGTTAAGGCTCAAACCATCACAGAGGCATTTTGTTGTGTACCAGAGATGAGGAGGGGCTTTGAAAGCTGGCAGTACCCAATATGCTACCTCTTCTGTGGCAATGCAAGTGCCCATAGAAGTCTGTTATATGTCATGAAGAAGCCTTGAGGGAGTTGAAATAAAGAGGTTTAAGGATATTTTCCTCAGAGCTGGAGCTGGAAACAGAAAGTGCAATTGTTCTTACCTCACCTTCAATCTAAACAAATCGTTGAAAAGCAATGAAACAGCATCCAGGTTTGAGTTCACATTTGAAGAACCATGTTGGACAGAGCACAAGGTTTTGTTAGGCATTTCCAGTTGGTTATTTGAGGTACCATTTGCAGAGAAAGGGAAGGGAAGGGAAGGTTTGGGAAGGGAAGGTTTGGGAAGGGAAGGGAAGGTTTGGGAAGGGAAGGGAAGGTTAGGGAAGGGAAGGGAAGGGAAGGGAAGGGAAGGGAAGGGAAGGGAAGGGAAGGGAAGGGAAGGGAAGGGAAGGGAAGGAAGGGAAGGAAGGAAGGGAAGGGAAGGGAAGGGAAGGAAGGGAAGGGAAGGGAAGGGAAGGGAAGGGAAGGGGGAAGGAAGGGAAGGGAAGGTTTGGGAAGGGAAGGTTTGGGAAGGGGAAGGTTTGGGAAGGTTTGGGAAGGTTTGGGAAGGTTTGGGAAGGGAAGGTTTTGGGAAGGGAAGGTTTGGGAAGGGAAGGTTTGGGAAGGAAGGGAAGGGAAGGGAAGGTTTGGGAAGGGAAGGTTTGGGAAGGGAAGGTTTGGGAAGGGAAGGTTTGGGAAGGGAAGGTTTGGGAAGGGAAGGGAAGGGAAGGTTTGGGAAGGTTTGGGAAGGGAAGGTTTGGGAAGGGAAGGGAAGGTTTGGGAAGGTTTGGGAAGGTTTGGGAAGGTTTGGGAAGGTTTGGGAAGGGAAGGTTTGGGAAGGGAAGGTTTGGGAAGGGAAGGGAAGGAAGGAAGGGAAGGGAAGGGAAGGGAAGGGAAAGGAAGGGAAGGGAGGGAAGGGAAGGAAGGGAAGGGAAGGAAGGGAAGGGAAGGGAAGTAGAATAGAATAGAATAGAATAGAATAGAATAGAATAGAATAGAATAAACCAGGTTTGAAGAGACCTTTGAGATCATCGAGTCCAACCTATCACCCAACACCATCTAATCAACTAAACCATGGCACTGAGTGCCTCATCCAGACTCTTCTTAAACACCTCCAGGGATGTCAACCCCAACACCTCTCTGGGCAGCCCATTCCAGTGGCCAATCACTCTTTCCGCAAAGAATTTCCTCCTAACATCCAGCCTAAACCTCCCCTGGTGCAGCTTGAGACTCTGTCCTCTTGTTCTGGTGCTGGTTGCCTGGGAGAAGAGACCAACCCCCACCTGGCTGCAACCTCCCCTCCAGGGAGTTGTAGACAGCAATAAGGTCTGCCCTGAGCCTCCTCTTCTGCAGGCTAAGCAACCCCAGCTCCCTCAGCCTCTCCTCATAGGGCTTGTGCTCCAAACCCCTCCCCAGCTTTGTTGCCCTTCTCTGGACACGTTCAAGAGTCTCAACATCTTTCCTAAACTGAGGGCCCCAGAACTGGACACAGGACTCAAAGTGTGGCCTAACCAGTGCTGAGTACAGGGGCAGAATGGCCTCCCCTGCTCCTGCTGGCCACATTATTCCTGATACAGGCCAAGATGGCATTGGCCTTCTGGTCCACCTGGGTACACTGCTGGCTCATGTTCAGCCTACTATCAACCACTACCCCCAGGTCCCTTTCTGCCTGGCTGCTCTCCAGCCACTCTGACCCCAGCCTAAGAATGCAAGGTAAGGTTAGGTAAAGCAGCATGAGCATTTTATAAATTGACATCTGGAAACTGAGACCAGCAATATCAATCCATTAAGTGAATAACATCGTCTGTGTTTAAAGCAATATATATTTATGGCTATGTTAAGAGGTTTCAAAGCTTCATAAATTAGTCTTGAAAATGTCTTCCTGT
>CM066575.1:4207500-4320000 GCA_033816785.1 Picus viridis
GCTCAAAGCGAATGCAAAAAGTTAGTTTTCTTATCTGGTTAGAGAGGAATCGTAGAGAGAAACGAGCCAGCTCACAGCACAGGGAGAAGAAGAAGACGACTGCCTAACTGACTCCCTGACTGAAAGACTAAACAAAAAAACTGCAACTGGGTCTCACCAATGAAATTGAATTAGCATATCATTGTTTTCATTCTAATATCAAAACATTCGCCCAGAGTGTTCAGAAAGTGTCCCTTTCTTCAAGGCACGGCCTAAACCGGTCACAATCCACCCCTGCTAAACAATTTCATTGGCTGTTCATACTGTCCATCCAATCCAAAACATCATTCACAGTTTGTAAGTAAAGTTCATAGTCCATTCCGGCTATCCTCAGGTGTAGATGATTCAGAAGTCCAAGAAAGAAGAAAAATGGAAAACAGTTTGTTTCTTCGCAGACGAAGCGAAGAAAAGGGAAACAGGGAAACAAGGAAACAGGGACTCTCAGTTGACTCAGGGTTCTCAGGGTTCGTGCACCGTGGATTCCTCAGGGATTCTTCCTTTGGGCGCGATGTAGCTGTACAACACTCTGAATTTAAACTCTTTCAGCTAAAGTTAAGTTTCTTTGTGGAATACACTGAATTTCACCATTCTCTTGCATCACCCAATAAGTGTGACCTGGACCTTCAGCTGAAACCACCCCTCGGACAGGTTTAGCCTCTCCTGAGGGAGAAAATACCCAAACAGTTTTACCTAACAGATTCTTTTCTTTAACAACAGGAACTCTATCACCTTCTACTTTCTGTAGCAGATCTGAGTGTGCAGGTCCAGCTCGGTTCACTGAACCTCTACTATTTACCAGCCAGGTTGCTTGTGCTAAATGCTTTTCCCAGTTTTTCAAAGCTCCACCCCCATGGCTTTAAGAGTGGTCTTCAACAAACCGTTGTAGCGTTCAATCTTCCCTGCAGCTGGTGCATAGTAGGGGATGTGGAATATCCACTCGATGCCGTGCTCTTTGGCCCAACTCTTTACAAGGTTGTTTTTGAAATGAGTTCCATTGTCTGACTCAATCCTCTCTGGAGTTCCGTGTCTCCACAGGATTTGTCTCTCCAGACCGAGAATGGTGTTGCGCGCAGTTGCATGTGGCACTGGATAAGTTTCCAACCATCCAGTGTTTGCCTCTACCATAGTAAGCACATACTGCTTACCAGAACGAGAACGTGGTAGAGTGATGTAGTCAACTTGCCAAGCTTCACCATACTTGTACTTGGACCATCTGTCACCATACCATAAGGGCTTAAGTCGTTTTGCCTGCTTAATAGCAGCACAAATGTCACAGTCATGGATGACTTGTGTGATAGCATCCATGGAAATGTCTATGGATCTGTCACGAGCCCACTGGTATGTTGCATCTCTGCCTTGATGTCCTGACGAATCGTGAGCCCACCGAGCTAAGAATATCTCACCTCGGTGTTTCCAGTCGAGGTCAAGATCAGAGTCCATGTCTACTGAGAAACTCTTGCAGCTAGATCTGCCTGATGGTTGTGTTGCTGTTCCTCAGTAGCTTTGCTCTTAGGAATGTGAGCATCAATGTGTCTCACCTTCACTGGAATTCTCTCGATTCGATCAGCAATGTCCTGCCACAGGTCGGCTGCCCAAATGGCCTTTCCTCTTCTCTGCCAACCACTCTTTTTCCAGTTCTTTAGCCAACCCCACAGAGCATTGGCTACCATCCATGAGTCGGTGTAGAGATAAAGCTTTGGCCATCTCTCACGTTCAGCTACGTCGAGAGCTAGCTGGACAGCTTTTACCTCTGCGAACTGTAGAAGTAACAGCTCACAGTATAGAATAGAATAGAATAGAATAGAATAGAATAGAATAGAATAGAATAGAATAGAATAGAATAGAATAGAATAGAATAGAATAGAATAGAATAGAACAGGATAGACCAGGTTGGAAGAGACCTTCAAGATCATCATGTCCAACCTATCATCCAACACCACCTAATCAACTAAACCATGCAACCAAGCACCCTATCAAGACTCCTCCTGAACACCTCCAGGGATGGTGACTCCACCACCTCCCTGGGCAGCCCATTCCAATGGCCAATCTCTTTCTGTGAAGAACTTCTTCCTAACATCCAGCCTAAACCTCCCCTGGTGCAGCTTGAGACTGGGTTCTCTTGTTCTGGTGCTGGTTGCCTGGGAGAAGAGACCAACCTCTGCCTGGCTACAACCTCCCTTCAGGTAGTTGTAGAGAGCAATAAGGTCACCCCTCAGTCTCCTCCAGGCTAAGCAACCCCAGCTCCCTCAGCCTCTCCTCATAGGGCTTGTTTTCCAAACCCCTCACCAACCTTGTTAGAATTGTCTCCTAGAGACACAGGACCACCAGAAGCTTTTATGCCCAGAAAGGTTGATTCTAGAAATAGTAGAAGCTTCAATACTTAATGAAGAATTAACCAGGTTGGAGAAGACCTTTGAGATCATTGAGTCCAACCTAGGATGGATCTAGAGCTATCTAATCTATCTAATCAACTAAACCATAGCAATAAGTGCCTCATCCAGTCTCTTCCTAAACACCTCCAGTGATGGTGACTCCACCACCTCCCTGGGCAGCACATTGCAATGGCCAATCTATCTTTCTGGGAAGAATTTCTTCCTAATATCCAGCCTAAACCTCCCCTGGTGCAGCTTGAGACTGTGTTCTGGTGCTGGTTGCCTGGGAGAAGAGACCAACCCCTACCTGGCTACAACCTCCCTTCAGGTAGTTGTAGAGAGCAATAAAGTCTCCCCTGAGCCTCCTCTTCTCCAGGCCAAACAACCCCAGCTCCCTCACCTGCTCCTCACAGGGCTGTGCTCCAAACCTCACCCCAGCTTTGTTGCCCTTCTCTGGACACTAGTTCAAGCAACTCAAGCATTGAGTTCAAGCAACTCAATGTCTTTCTTAAACTGAGGAGCCCAGAGCTGGACACAGGACTCAAGGTGTGGCCTAACCAGTGCTGACTACAGGGGCAAAATGACCTCCCTGCTCCTGCTGGCCACACTGTTCCTGATGCAGAGCAGGATGCCATTTGCCTTTATGGCCACCTGGGCACACTGCTGGCTCACATTCAGCCTACTCTCAACCACCACCCCCAGGTCCCTTTCCCCCTACTCTCCAGCCACTCTGTCCCCTGCCTGCAGTGCTGCATGGGGTGGTTGTGGCCACAGAATTGCTTGAAAAGCAGAAGCTAATATTGCCACATTAGTCACTTTGTGTCAGGAGGTAAGAAAAAGTTTTGAGAGCTCCAAGGCAACCAGGGAAGTAAAATGTATTGTGTTTACACTTTAATTGCAAAGTCCGTCACTTGACACAGCAGCAGCAGCCAGTACTCTTTTCCCCTCACTTCTGCAGTTGTAAAGGATTGCCATTAGAAATGGCCAGGGCTTCCTAAGTGTGTGCTGCTTCACTTCTCCTCCATTTGTGGCTCCCTCTGAGTCGGTAGCATTCATCTTTCACTGTTGCCTTGCTTGGATCAGTGTTTTCTTTTAACCTTGTCAAAGTCTGTCTTCAGAGACAGTTCTCCAGTTTAGTGCAGATCTTGATTTACAGCATCAGAGAGCAAGTGGTACAGACAAGAATTGCTCTTATCTTGAAATAATTCAGCCCTTCTGAACTGAATCTGAAGGAGATTCTGATGGATTTATGATGTTATAGCCTATTGAAGCTGATGTAATACTAAAAGTGGTTAATTCTTTGGGAAGCAGCTTTTAGAACTAAGCAAAAACTAGAATAAATTAGTTCATGATATTAATATTTTGTACCTTGTGCTTATGTTTCTCTTCCAGTCTTCTTTTTAGTAGACCTGAACACTGAACTTGCAACTGATTAAAATAGCTTTTCTGTGCTTAGAAAATTACAGATATTCAGTCTTTTTCCACTAGGCTATCTTATCACTCAACCTCATGATTTCGAAAGCACACAGTATTTTAGGTGCAGTAGATGTCAGAAGCTTGTAGTTCTGGGCCCCTCAATTTAAGAAGGACATTGAGACACTTGAACATGTCCAGAGAAGGTCAACGAGGCTGGGGAGAGTCCTCAAGCAGAAGCCATAAGAGCAGAGGTTGAGGGAGCTGAGGTTGCTTAGCCTGGAGAGGAGGAGGCTCAGGGGAGACCTTATTGCTCTCTACAACTACCTAAAGGATGGTTGTAGCCAGGAGGGGGCTGGTCTCTTGTCCCAGACAACCAGCACCAGAACAAGAGGACACAGCCTCAAGCTGCACCAGGGGAAGTTTAGGCTTGTGGTGAAGAGAAAGTTCTTCACAGAGAGAGTTGTTAGTCATTGGAATATGCTGCCCAGGGAGGTGGTGGAGTCACCATCCCAGGAGGTGTTCAAGAGGGGACTGGACATAGCACTTGGTGCTGTGGTTTAGTAGTCATGAGGTGTTGGGTGACAGGTTGGACTTGATGATCTTGGAGGTCTCTTGCAACCTTATTGATTCTATGATTCTATGAACATGCCAAAGGTTAACATGTGCCAGCCAACACTGCAGGGCATTCTGATTATAAAAACACTGGTACTGTCTTACCGAGGACATTGATGAGTGTGCCCCAGCAATGGATGGGCTGTAAGAAGCACTGGCATCTCCCTTCTATTGAACAAAATCTTGAGAAGTGGGACTGGGACTGTAACATCATTGCTCAATCCTGTGTGTTAAGAATGTGCAGCATTGTGGCACCCAAGTTTTACTCAGTTTTTCTTTTCACTTTCTGTAAATGTTATGTGTGTTCACACACCTCACCATCTCATAAATCTTGCCAAAGAATTCCAAGAGACCTGAGCCCACCACATCCAGGAAGAAAAATGGAAGAAACTCTGTCAGCAGCTTACCCTTTGGTCTTCACAAGAGTAATGTAGAACAGAGTTAGTGCTGTGAACTTGAAGGTATGATGAAAATCGCAGTGAAAAATTATTTTGGACTTTCTGTTTATCTAGAGGTCTCTCTTGTGTGTCAGTGTAGATATTTACTGAAACAACATTTGCCCGTTTAAAAAGCCTGGGACGAGTCCTGGTATAATTCAGTTCAGGACGAGGTCTCAAGCTGCACCAGGGGAAGTTTAGGCTGGAGGTGAGGAGAAAGTTCTTCCCAGAGAGAGTTGTTAACCATTGGAATGTGCTGTCCAGGGAGGTGGTGGAGTCACCGTCCCTGGAGGTGTTCAAGAGGGGATTGGACGTGGCACTTGGTGCCATGGTTTAGTCATGAGCTGTTGGGTGACAGGTTGGACTTGATGATCCTTGAAGTCTTTTCCAACCTTATTGATTCTATGATTCTATGAGGTCCCAGAATCCTGCAGGGTTTTTCGATATTGACTGCATGCAAGATCTTTGAGGTTTTTTCCAACCTTATTGATTCTATGATTCTATGAGGTCCCAGGATCCTGCATGGCTTTTCAATATTGACTGAATGCTTCCTTATGATTAATGCATCAAATCAAGGAAATATCAAGGCATTGAGTTCAGTTTCATTGAAGCTGCATTATTGTGTGGCACTTGAAGCCACAGTTTAGTTGTCAGGAGGTGCTAGGTAATAGGTAATAGGTTGGACTTGATGATCTCTGAGGTCTTTTCCAACCTGGTTGTTTCTGTGATTCTGTGATTACCATTATGAATGACACTGTGTGTTCCCTCCATGGTAGCTGTTATCATAACAACATCATAGTATGCAAACTAAAGAATGCAAAACAAATGGCAAAGAACACTTTCAGGTTATCAGAAAATTATAGACAGGAACAAATCTAAGATTTCACTAAGGAAAATATTGTTCTGTTAATAGCAATGGCCAGCACTTACTTTTTCCAGCTTCCAATATTCCTGTTACAGAATGGAAAAATTGAGTCTGTTTTCCCCCCTGCTCCATCACAAGTCAGCGTCATGTCTTAGAATTTGCTGTCTGGAAAGCTTTCTTTCTCTGTATCATGTTTCTTGGTTTAATTAAGTTAACTTGTGGCATTTCCTGTAATGCTGTAATGGGCAATTTCCATATAGCCATGGAAAGAGTGGGATACAAAGGCTGCACTGAAGCAGTATCCCCACTACTTCATATAGTGGCAGCCACAGCCTTAGTTCAGAGATGGTCAGAGAAAAAGAGGGTAGATGTCTTATCAATATTATCAGGCAGAGAAAACTTGGAATGCAAATTGATATACTGCCTTGGGCACTGAAGTGTTTCAACCACAAAAAGATTCCAGAAATATTATAAGGACTGCTAATGTAAATCCTGTAAGAAGATAGAGTCAGACCAGTGGGTACTGAAGTGTGAGGGCTGAGTACAAAATTACCCATTGCTTGTCACCTAATGCAGGCATGGTGAGCTTTGAAACAGAACTGATTTATAGCCTAGCAAGGCTTTAGATTGGGATCTATCATCACAGGGAGAAAAACAAAGAAGCTAGCCTGATTTTCAGAACACTTTAAAGGATACTTTTGATGCTGAGTGAGATTTCCTCCTAAGGAAAACACATTTGGATTTATCTTTATATTCAGTTTATTTTTTGGTGCAAGCTGTTTGTCTCCATTGGTCTGTATTACCCTTCAGGGGTGAATAAAACCAAAACAACTCACAAACCTCTGGAGCCATTAGAGAGCCATGAGACTGTCAAGTAGGGCTGATGACTGGATGACTAGTGCAAATAACTTATAGAAAAGTTATTGGAGGGAAGAATTGTGCTTAACTACGGACCCCATGGTAGTATCATAGTCTTTGGCTGAGCAGGAGATGAGAAAGCTTTCCTTTCTACTATGTCAAAGTGATTAGAAAATTGTTGCTGACTCTGATAGATAGATAGATAGATAGATAGATAGATAGATAGATAGATAGATAGATAGATAGGCAGATAGGTAGGTAGGTAGGTAGGTAGGTAGGTAGGTAGGTAGGTAGGTAGGTAGGTGAGACCTTATTGGTCTCTACAACTAC
Source organism: Picus viridis (assembly GCA_033816785.1). Lineage (NCBI taxonomy): Eukaryota > Metazoa > Chordata > Aves > Piciformes > Picidae > Picus > Picus viridis. The sequence continues at coordinate 4,214,430 of CM066575.1, forward strand.
CTGAAGGGAGGTTGTAACCAGGAGGGAGTTGGTCTCTTCTCCCAGGCAGCCAGCACCAGAACAAGAGGACAGTCTCAAGCTGTGCCAAGGGAAGCTTAGGCTCAAGGTGAGGAGAAAGTTCTTCACAGAGAGAGTTGTTAGCCATTGGCATGTGCTGCCCAGGGAGGTGGTGGAGTCACTGTCCCTGGAGGTGTTCAAGAGGGGATTGGATGTGGCACTTGAAGCCATAGTTTAGTAGTCATGAGGTGTTGGGTGACAGGTTGGACTTGATGATCTCTGAGGTCTCTTCCAACATTATTGATTCTATGATTCTATGATAGACAGACAGACAGACAAATTTGTTCATGCAAAATCAGTACTGAATTAGTCTCACTGACATGAAAACATAAGACTTACTGCTCCATCTTGCATTTTGTAAATCCCTGGGAGTATAGGTTTGAGACAGAGTTTTATGCACTGCCTCATATTAGCAGTCTAACTGATGAGAGTTGAAGCTACCAAGAAACAAGCAATAGTAAAGCTTTCACTTGCTGACTTCAAGGAATTGTGCATAGCATCATCCACTAAACAAGAACAGAGTCAATTCTGTGATAAAGCAGAAAGCAGGCCCATATGTTACATTTGAGTTTCTAGCAGCTACCAAGAGAATTCATATGCTTTGATTGTATAAGCTTCCTTTGCATTTAGTCATTAAGATGAGAGAAGCAGGAGCAGAAGTTATTCTGCTGGACTGAGAAAAGCCTTGACTGGGATAAAGCCTTTAAAGACAAAATGCAAGTGTCACACAAACATGCACTTTCAGTGATGATTCTGTAGTTCTCACACAATCCTCTGTGGGCTCTGGAGAGGTGGTTTGAATGTAGCTTCCATGAGCTGGGCAAAACACTCTGCCTTTGCAAGAAAGACTCTCCATTCATCTTTTCTTCTGTGGGTTTTATGGTTTGGAAAGTCATCCTGAAATTATTTCCTCTGCTGGCAGTATGGCTTGGGCTCAAGGAAGAGAGAAGAAAAGGATGAACAGACACACACAGAGTATTATGTCAAATATCAAAGTATTATCATAACAATAGCAAATAGTAACTTTAATGTATCCCACCTGGAGTTTATTTGAATTACTAGCCAGCTTCCAATCTAGTGAGCAGTTAACTGAAACTGAATTATACCTGTAATTAAAACAGCTTTGCTAAGAATGAGTCAGCCAGCTGGCATGTACAGCTCCTCTCTCTTAGACTACTCCCAAGAAATTTTTTTTAAAGACAAAGTATTCCTCATTGTGATGCTTGAAAATCAGGAGCTGCCTCTTTCAGAATGAGCTGCTCATTTTATTCAGAGCAAACACTCCTGACTTCCTTCCCTGCGTGAAAACAGAGCTTGAATTAGCTGCTCTAACGAAGTGAGAGATGGAGCGTCACAGATCCTTCTGTTCATGAAGAAAAACACCAAATAGGTGGTTTATGTTTGGTTTTCATATAACATCCTGAGTAGAGGATTATGCAGTTGCTTCCCACAATCTTAAACCATTGACATGGGGTGCAGAAGGAGGAGAATAAACAGACTTAAACTAGTATGCAGAGAAGTACTGCTGAGAGAGTAAAAGGTGCCCCTATTGCCCATTGAAGTTAGGGCTGGGTGATCAGTTGGACTTGATGATCTTGGAGGTATCTTCCAACCTGGTTAATTCTATGTGAATTCTGCATGGATTTGGTAGAGCTGAGGGTGTAACAAGTTTGTTGATTTTGAGCACACAGAAAGTAGTTGGGGCTGTTCAGTCTGGAGAAGAGAAGGCTCTGGGGTGACCTAATTGTGGCCTTCCAGTATCTGAAGGGGGCCTACAGGAAGGCTGGGGAGGGACTTCTGAGGATCTCAGGTAGTGATAGGACTAGGGGGAATGGAATGAAGCTGGAGGTGGGGAGATTCAGGCATGATGTGAGGAGGAAGTTCTTCTCCATGAGAATGGTGAAGCCCTGGAATGGGCTGTCCAGGGAGGTGGTTGAGGCCCCGTCCCTGGAGGTGTTTAAGACCAGGCTGGATGAGGCTCTGGCCAGCCTGATCTAGTGTAGGATGTCCCTGCCCATGGCAGGGGTTGGAACTAGCTGATCCTTGTGGTCCCTTCCAACCCTGACTGATACTATGATACTATGATACGTAATGAAGTCAGAAGAGTCCATCTAAAGTTTCAACCTGTAGACTGATGTAGTGAGATGGGCTTTGCAGCATAACTATGGACTTTCAAACAAAATTATGTACTTTTCAACAGCAACAAAAATACATAGTTTCATGACTGAAAATATATGTTTATGTAATTATTTTTTGTGTATCTTAACACTGCAATGAAGCCTGCTCTAACAGATGCATGGCAAGGTATTACCTGTTTTGGTTTTTGGTGGTTTTTTTAAAGTACAAATGACATTTGGGGACACAGATATTTTTCCCTTCTGGGTCACAAATGTGGTTACTTTGGGTTAGGAACTGGCTGGAGGGCCGAGCCCAGAGAGTGGTGGTGAATGGTGCCACATCCAGCTGGCGGCCAGTCACTAGTGGTGTGACCCAAGGATCAGTGCTGGGCCCCATGCTCTTCAACATCTTTATTGATGATCTGGATGAGGGCATTGAGTCCATCATCAGTAAGTTTGCAGACAACACCAAGCTGGAGGCAAGTGTTGAACTGTTAGAGGCTAGGAGAGCTCTGCAGAGGGTCCTTGCCAGGCTAAACAGATTGGCAGAGTCCAAGGGCATGCGATTGAACACATCTAAGTGCCAGCTTCTACATATTGGCCACAACAACCCCATGCACTGCTACAGGTTGGGGTCAGAGTGGCTGGAGAGAGGCCAGGAAGAGAGGGACCTGGGGGTACTGATTGACAGCTGGCTGAACATGAGCCAGCAGTGTGCCCAGGTGGCCAAGAAGGCCAATGGCATCCTGGCCTGGATCAGGAATAGTGCGGCCAGCAAGAGCTGTACCCCTATACTCAGCACTGGTTAGGCCACACCTTGGTGTCCAGTTCTGGGCCCCTCAGTTTAGGACAGATGTTGAGTTGCTGGAAGGTGTCCAGAGGAGGGCAACAAAGCTGGGGAGGGCTCTGGAGCACAAGCCCAATGAGGAGAGGCTGAGGGAGCTGGGGTTGCTTAGCCTGGAGAAGAGGAGGCTCAGAGGAGACCTTATTGCTGTCTACAACTCCCTGGAGGGAGGTTGTAGCCAGGTGGTGGTTGGTCTCTTCTCCCAGGCAACCAGCACCAGAACAAGAGGACAGATTCTCAAGCTGTGCCAGGGGAGGTTTAGGCTGGATGTTAGGAGGAAGTTCTGCCCAGGGAGGTGGTGGAGTCACCATCACTGGAGGTGTTTAAGAAGAGACTGGATGGGGTGCTTGGTTGCATGGTTTAGTTGATTAGATGGTGTTGGATGATAGTTTGGACTTGATGATCTCAAAGGTCTTTTCCAACCTGGTTAATTCTATTCTATTCTATTCTAGTCTAGTCTAGTCTAGTCTAGTCTAGTCTACTTCAGTTGCAAAAAGGTCCATGGTCCCACACACCCACTTTATGTGCCCATATACCATTTTTATTACGTGTGTTTTATGGTTCAAAGTGTTTTGACTTGTTCATGTGAGTCAGTATGAAGAAGGAATTTTCAGTCTGTCCATGTTTTATGCATTGTCTGGGAGTATGGATGATGAATGGCATCGTGAATTTCCTGATAAGTCTGTTTTATATTGATTTTTAATGAGCTAGATGTGCTAATGGTTATGACCAATATTGGAATGTTGTTACATTAGTAGAGCTCCTTTCCACTGACTCCAAGGAAGTGTTATCATGTTAATTTTAATGCATAAGATCCATAAGGGGCTCTTATATCCTTAGTTCTCAGGGGCGCTCTTATATCTTAGTTCTGTTGCTGTTAGCCCTCCTGTAAGCTCATTGTCATATATTTGTAATTTTATGTGCTGTTTATTTAAGTTTTTCAACTACCAATTGTAGATGCTTACAAATTACATGGTTTTCCCATATATTTTTTCCATTATGCATCTGTTGCTCCACACTGTGGGAGACACACAGTAGGTAGATTTGGTCTGACTTCACAGTGTCACAGTATCACAGCATCACTAAGGTTGGAAGAGACCTCGAAGATCATCGAGTCCAACCTGTCACCACAGACCTCATGACTAGACCATGGCACCAAGTGCCACGTCCAATCCCCTCTTGAACCCCTCCAGGGACGGTGACTCCATCACCTCCCCGGGCAGCACATTCCAATGACGAATGACTCTCTCGGTGAAGAGCTTTCTCCTCACCTCAAGCCTAAACTTCCCCTGGCACAGCTTGAGGCTGTGTCCCCTTGTTCTGGTGCTGGTTGCTAGAGAGAAGAGGCCAACCCCTTCCTGGCTACAACCTCCCTGCAGGTAGTTGTAGACAGCAATAAGGTCTCCCCTGAGTCTCCTCTTCTCCAGACAAAACAATCCCAGCTCCCTCAGCCTCTCCTCACAGGGCTTGTGCTCAAGGCCTCTCACCAGCCTTGTTGCCCTTCTCTGGACATGTTCAAGTGTCTCAATGTCCTTCCTAAACAGAAGGGCCCAGAACTGGACACAGGACTCAAAGTGTGGCCTAACCAGTACAGAGTACTGGGGCACAATGACCTCCCAGCTCCTGCTGGCCACACTATTCCTAATGCAGGCCAGGATGCTGTTGGCCTTCTTGGCCACCTGGGCACACTGCTGGCTCATGTCAATCAGCACCCCCAGGTCCCTCTGTGTTTGGCAGCTCTCCAGCCACTCTGACCCCAGCCTGTAGCTCTGCATGGGGTTGTTGTGGCCAAAGTGCAGCACCCGTCACTTGGACTTGTTGAATGCCATCCCACTGGACTCTGCCCATCTGTCCAGTTGGTCGAGGCTTAGGACAGCTGTTGTCATAATTTGTGTGTGTGTGTGGGAAATACTCCAGGAAGGTGTATATTTAATATTTTTATTTATGAGGATGAGTGATCAAGGCTTCTTACTAAGTTCAATATATTTTTTTTTTCCCAGTATTTGCTCCTCTAGCATTGTGTTTATAGCATTTCACTATTGCACTTAGGGTCAGGTAATTTGAATTTCACATGACTGTTCTACTTTCATGTTTGCAGTGTTTTGTTTGAAGTAGGATTGCTAAAAAAAAAGAAAAAAGAAAGAAGATAAGTAGCTATAATACATTGCATGATGTAATTTTAAACCTCAGCACTCCAATTTGCAAAGAAGATAGATGAAGCTACCATTGCTAAGTTCATTCTCAGGAGGTCCTCTAACTAGGTGTCAGGCTTCAGTCAGAGACATTCAGTCTCACATGTAGAACACCAAAAATGTTCAGAAATTAAGAATAGAATAGAGTAGAATAGAATAGAGTAGAGAGTAGAATAGAATAGAATAGAATAGAATAGAATAGAATAGAATAGAATAGAATAGAATAGACCAGGTTGGAAAAGACCTTTGAGATCATCGAGTCCAACCTATCATCCAACACCATCTAATCAACTAAAACATGGCACCAAGCACCCCATCCAGTCTCTTCCTAAACACCTTCAGTGATGGTGACTCCACCTCCCTGGGCAGCACATTCCAATGGCCAATCTCTTTCTGTGAAGAACTTCTTCCTGAAAATTAATCTTGATATACACTAATATACACATTAATCTTCATATACACTTCATGGAGGATGTGAAGGAAGGACTCCAAATGTTTGACAGGATTTACAGGCTCTATGGCTTTATTAGCATAATGACTCACAGGGCTCACATGGTGATCTGTCTTGTTTGGGATTTTCTAGGAGGTGGCTTTCAATCCCTGCTGACTGGTTTTCTGAGATTTCTCTGCCTCATTGCTGTCTGTAAAGTAGTGCTGAAAAATAGGAAGCCACACTGCACTGTTTTTCTTATCCAAAGACACACATGAGTTGGGATTTAGTGCAGTAACAAAAAGGGTTCACCTAAACCTCAGTTTCTGTGTTTGGGTGGGGCTTTTTTCACACCAAGTTAGAAAAAGATAACTGTATATTTGATTTATGACTCTTTTTCCTTATCTCCATTATTTAATTTCTCATAATAAGGGAGATAAGAAATGTATTTGAATGCAGATCAAAGGTTTCTGAGTACAGCCAGAAAACCATAAGCAGCAGAGCTTTCATTCTAGAGGCTCAATTTCAGGCTTTGCTTTGTCTTAATCTCTTTATTTAAAATCCTTTGTAGATGGTGACACACTCCTGTCTGTCTCCAGTTCCATTCAGAAAGAACTAATATTTGAACATTTGAGCTGCTGAAATCCTGGTTTTGTCAGGGAGGAGGTTGTATGTCATTACATGTTTGCCACTTACATAATGCAAACCCTCTACCTCTGGGGTATCTATGTATCTCATATATCTCTGATTAGATTAAAATTCCACCAGAAAAAAATTGCATCTTACTGGGTTTTGCATGTAACAAGCAGGTAATAATACAAAGGTAATGCAAATACAAGAAATTATCAGCAGGCAAGCCAAGCATTACCATGGTGATAACTGTGCACATAGTTTGAAGCCTCCTGTAAATATGAGATAGATGGCTTTCTCTTCCAGAAGTCTGAACTGTCCCACAGTCCCTATGAACAGGCATATGCACACATGCAGTTCCTGTGGAAGAGCTGACATTGTTAATTTAGAATAGAATAGAATAGAATAGAATAGAATAGAATAGAATAGAATAGAATAGAATAGAATAGAATAGAATAGAATAGAACTAACCAGGTTGGAAAAGACCTTTGAGATCATCAAGTCCAACCTATCACCCAACACCATCTTATCAACTAAATCATGGCACCAAGTGCCTCATCCAGTCTCCTGTTAAACACTTTCCTTCTTCCATCTTCTCTCTTAAGGATCCCCCCCCAGTGTGCACCTTTTCCCATTTTTCCTTCTAAATGTCCTTTTGTGAACAATCTGCTAAATCCTTTCCTTCATTCTTCCAACTTTACTATCCCTAATTTTGCCTTACATTGCTATAATTTCAAGGCTGCAAATATAGGCACCACACACAGGCAAAGTCTGAGTCAGCATGCAAACTTAAAAGTTGCTTTAAAGATTTTGGCCTTGGAGATCTATGTGTGGGTTATCCAGCACACTGACTCTAAATGTTGCATAATATGCTGAGTAGTGATGGGCATAAAATTCCACAGAAAAAGAGAAGTTTCCCCTTTGACAGGATAGCCTTTATATTTCTACCACAGGAAGAATGAAGTCATGAATGAGAGCATCCATTGTACTGAATGTCTTCCTGCACACATAAATACAGTGAATGGTAGAGATAGACTTCACCCGGTATGAATTAACCTACATCAGTTTTATTCTGATTATAGAGCACATAAATTGGTTTTCACTTTAAAGTAATTTTTAGATCAACTAGATACAATTCACCTTAATTAAATAATGCAGTGGTAAGGACTAGACTAGACTAGACTAGACTAGACTAGAATAGAATAGAATAGAACAGAGTTGAGTAGAATAGAATTAACCAGGTTGGAAGAGACCTTTGAGATCATTGAGTCCAACATATCACCCAACACTATCTAATCAACTAAACCATGGCACTAAGTGCTTCATCCAGTCTCTTTTTCTCCTTTTCTTTTCTTTTCTTTTCTTTTCTTTTCTTTTCTTTTCTTTTCTTTTCTTTTCTTTTCTTTTCTTTTCTTTTCTTTTCTTTTCTTTTCTTTTCTTTTCTTTTCTTTTCTTTTTCTTTTCTTTTCTTTTCTTTTCTTTTCTTTTCTTTTCTTTTCTTTTCTTTTCTTTTCTTTTCTTTTCTTTTCTTTTCTTTTCTTTTCTTTTCTTTTCTTTTCTTTCTTTCTTTTCCTTTCTTTTCCATTTTCCATTTTATGTTATTATTCTTGTTTTTTCCCCTCAATTTCAAGACTCTTAACTTCGACCAAACAATGATTGGGATGTCTCTAACGAGTCAGTCTCTCATTCCAAAGACTCTGAAAACACAAGTCAGCTTTCAGATCAAAATGTTCTAGAGACACTTGCCAAGTTTACCACGGTGGACATCTGGAAATTGTACTGATTATCCTCTGGCAATGGTCCTTAAAACTTCTTTGAGTGCTAATATGTCATTAAATATCATATTCCTCTTTGTTAGTCTTTAGTAGCAAACATATAGTTCCACTTTATATCTGACCTGTTTCGGTGCTTTTATTGTCTGCTCTCCCCAGGGATCAGTGATGGCCCTCATCCTGTGCAGTATCTTTATTGATGATCTGGATGAGGGGATTGAGTCCATCATGACTAAGTTTGCAGATGACACCAAGCTGGGGGCAGATGTTGAACTGTTAGAGAGTAGGAGTGCTCTGCAGAGGGTCCTTGCCAGGCTGGACAGATGGGCAGAGTCCAAGGGCATGAGATTTAACGCATCTAAGTGCCGGCTTCTACACATTGGCCACAACAACCCCATGCAGTGCTACAGGGTGGGGTCAGAGTGGCTGGAGAGTGGCCAGGCAGAGAGGGACCTGGTGGTACTGGTCAATGGTAGGCTGAACATGAGCCTGCAGTGTGCCCAGGCAGCCAAGAGGGCCAATGGCATCCTGGCCTGCATCAGGAACAGTGTGGCCAGCAGGAGCAGGGAGGTCATTCTGCCCCTGTACACTGCACTGGTTAGGCCACACCTCGAGTCCTGTGTCCAGTTCTGGGCCCCTCAGTTTAGGAAGGATGTTGTCTTGCTGGAACATGTCCAGAAGAGGGCAACAAAGTTGGTGAGGGGTTTGGAAAACAAGCCCTATGAGGAAAGGCTGAGGGAGATGGAGTTGCTTAGCCTGGAGAAGAGGAGACTGAGGGGTGACCTTATTGCTGTCTACAACTACCTGAAGGGAGGTTGTAGCCAGGCAGAGGTTGGTCTCTTCTCCCAGGCAACCAGCACCAGAACAAGAGAACCCAGTCTCAAGCTGCACCAGGGGAGGTTTAGGCTGGATGTTAGGAAGAAGTTCTTCACAGAAAGAGAGATTGGCCATTGGAATGGGCTGCCCAGGGAGGTGGTGGAGTCACCATCCCTGGAGGTGTTCAAGAGAGGACTGGATGTGGCATTTGGTGCCATGCTTTAGTTGATGAGATGGTGTTGGATGATAGGTTGGACTCGATGATCTCAATGTTCTTTTCCAACTTGGTTAATTCTATTCTATTCTATTCTATTCTATTCTATTCTATTCTATTCTATTCTATTCTATTCTATTCTATTCTATTCTATTCCATTCCATTCCATTCCATTCCATTCCATTCCATTCCATTCCATTCCATTCCATTATATTCTCTTCTAAAATGGAGAAAGGAGCAGAGAAAATTGCTATTAGACTTAACCAAAACAATGCATCCAAGGTCAAGCAGAAGCAAGGTAGTATCCCTCCAGAGTGAAGAAGTGAGAAGAGAAGAGAAGAGAAGAGAAGAGAAGAGAAGAGAAGAGAAGAGAAGAGAAGAGAAGAGAAGAGAAGAGAAGAGAAGAGAAGAGAAGAGAAGAGAAGAGAAGAGATTGGAGAGATTGGTTTGGTACAAGCAGGCTTATGGTAGATATCTCTCCAATGGAATTGTTTAGAATTATCTCTAATTTCTGTTTCGCACCCAAGTGATTTATTTGCATTTTACTACTTTTCTGCTCAAGATCTGAGAAAAATTTGAAAGGCATAGCCTAAAACTGCCACACTTCTGAATTGTATGTGCACTTTTCTTTTGTAGGTGGAATGGAGAAAATAAAACAGCACACCTTTGCATTAGCTCACTACACCTATACTGTGCTGTCTACCTTAAAATATGCCAACGGGGCTCCTGTGGTGCGTATTTACAGTAATACAGATTTCAGCAGTCCTGATGCCCAAGGTCCAATCATTAATTTTAACGTGCTTGATGAACATGGAGAGGTGATTGGGTTTTCACAGGTATGTTTTTCTCTTGCCATAACTGAGTGTTATGTTTATATCTCGAGCATATGCACAGTAAGTCCTTTCTACTCAAGGAAATATTTTGTACGTGATGGTTCCTTCTGAGGTTTTGGTATTGTTTCTTTGCAGCTCTGCACAATATAGGCACACTGTTTTAAAAGCAGTAGAAAGAGAATCCAAGAAGTGTTGCCACAGCACAAAGTACATAATAGCCAAAGCCAGTATTTTAGAGATTAAATACTGTACATGGAAGAAATTTGAAAGTGAGCTGTTTTAACAGAGTGCATTGACTATGCAGTTTGGTGTCTTGTTGACTTCCTTCCCTATGGTACTCAAAATTTGTAACTAAAGAACATGACTAGAAAAAATTGTACCACAGAATCACAGAAGCATTCAGGTGAAGGCTAGTTCCTTCCATGCTGATAGCACAGTATCACAGTATCACCAAGGTTGGAAGAGACCTCAAAGATCATCAAGTCCAACCTGTCACCCAACACCTCATGACTTCTACACCATGGCACCAAGTGCCACATCCAGTCCCCTCTTGAACACCTCCAGGGACGGTGACTCCACCACCTCCCTGGGCAGCACATTCCAATGATGAATCACTCTCTCGGTGAAGAACTTTCTCCTCACCTCGAGCCTAAACTTCCCCTGGTGCAGCACAGCAACATATTGATAGTACCTGCAGGCCAGATGTAATACATATCCCAATGACAAGGGAATCACAGAATCACAGAAACATTCAGGTTGGAAAAGACCTTCAGGACCACCAAGCCCAACCGATAACCCTACTCTACACAGTTCACCCCTAGCACCACATCCAAACAACCTTTAAACATATCCAGGCTTGGTGACTCAATAACCTCCCTGGGCAGCTCATTCCAATGCCTGACCACTTTTTGCCTGAATTTTTTTCCTAATGTCCAGTCTAAACCTACCCAGTCGTAGCTTGAGGTCATTCCCTCTTGTTCTATCATTAATTACCTGTGAGAAGAGACCTGCACCAGCCTCTTCACAGTATCCTTTCGGGTAGTCGTAGAGAGCAATGAGGTTCCCCCCCAGCCTCCTCTTCTCCAAACTGCACAGCCCCAGCTCCTTCAAGTCGCTCCTCGTCAGATTTATTCTCCAAGCCTTTCCCCATCCTTATTGCCCTCCTCTGCACTGGTTCCAGCACCTCCACATCTTTCCTGCACTGAAGTACCCAAAACTGGACACAATACTCAAGGTGTGGCCTCACCAGAGCTGAGTACAAGGGGACAATCACTTCCCTATTCCTGCTGGACACAGCCTTTTTTACAAGCCAGGATGCCAATTGCTTTCTTGACCACCTGGGCAAACTGCTTGCTCATACTCAGATGCTTGTTGATTAGAACCCCCAGGTCCTTTCTGCCAGACAGCTTTCCAGCCACACTGCCCCCAGCCTGTAGTGTTGCTTGGGGTTGTTGTGACCCAAATGCAGGATCTGGCACTTGGCCTTGTTGAAGCTCATCCCATTACCATTGGCCATGGATTCAATCTATCCAAATCCCTCTGTAGAGCCTCCCTACCCTGGTGCAGATCAACACTCTCACCTAACTTGGTGTCATCTGCAAACTTGCTGATGACTCACTCTGTGTCTTCATCGAGGTCATCAATAAAGATGTTAAACAGAAGTGGTCCCAACACAGCCCTGAGGAACACCAGCTGTGACTGGCCACCATCTGTATTTAACCTCACTGACCACCACTCTTTGTGCCTGTTTGGCCAGCCAGTGCTTTATCCAGCAGAGTGTGTGCTCATCCAAGCCATGAGCAGTGACTACCTTGGAGCTGTAACATGCAAGTGACAGATGTCAAAATATTTCAGTCACTCAGGAGTTCTCTTTTCCCTTCAGTTCTAATAATTACATTATCTTAATATTGCTAAGGAAGCATTGAATAATATTGAATTACCAGTGTAAGAAGTGAGATTCAAACTCAAAAAGATCCTTAGAAGCTGTCTCCCTCAACAGTTTTCTCTAGCCTTTATGCTAGGTATACTGAGTATCCATGACATGGAAGTGTGAATCCTCACTCCCTTCAGTAAAGAGGCAATGGTGCATGACCATTATCATGTATGAGTGTGCACTGTGTTGGCAGTGGGTAATGTAGATCACTTGCTCATCAGCAGAAGTGAGAAAAACTACAGTACTCTAGTTTTGCTTAATTCTTCTGGTTTCCATTTGCTGATGACTGAATAAGTCACAGTATCACAGTATTACAGTATTACTAAGGTTGGAAGAGACCTCGAAGATCATCAAGTCCAACCTGCCAGCACAGACCTCACGACTAGACCATGGCACCAAGTGCCACGTCCAATCCCCTCTTGAACACCTCCAGGGACGGTGACTCCACCACCTCCCTGGGCAGCCCATTCCAAAGATGAATGACTCTCTCCGTGAAGCACTTCCTCCTCACCTCGAGCCTAAACTTCCCCTGTTGCAGCTTGAGACTGTGTCCCCTTGTTCTGGTGCTAGTTGCTAGGGAGAAGAGGCCAACCCCTTCCTGGCTACAACCACCTTTCAGGTAGTTGTAGAGAGCAATGAGGTCGCCCCTGAGCCTCCTCTTCTCCAGGCTAAAGTCAATAGATGAAGTTCCAGTACATGACCTTGATTTGCTATAAACTGTCAAAAACAGGCACCATCTGTCTCAGTGACAGTAGTGGCAGAGCTGTATTGCTCTTGGAAGTTAATAGTTCTGGCCACTAGGAAGACACTGTGAGTGCTGCAAAAGGCATTTCTCAACACTCCTCTGCCAGGAAGGAAAACAAATGGATGATGAGGGGAATACAGAAAAACATATCTCCAGGGATGCAAGAGGAGATCCATATAGACACAAGCAGTTACTTTGTAGCCTGTCAATATCAAATTTTACATTTTTTTAATGCATTTACCACACTGATGATCATGGGATGGGCAGAAGTACAGTAAAGGTGAGTCTCTTCTTCCTATATATCTTTCTTTGAACTATGCTACAAGACAGTCTTAAACATTTCCTTTCAAAAGAATTGTACATTTTAGGATTGAATTAGCCATGTATACAGTCTTGATTAGGTGTGACAACATGGATTTAGGAAGGGCAGGTCCTGCCTCTCCAACCTGATCTCCTTCTATGATCAGGTGACTGCCTGGTGGATGTGGGGCAGGCTTTGGATGTAGTTTACCTGGACTTTGGCAAGGCATTTGGCATCATCCCCCACAGCAAACTCCTGGCCAAGCTGGCAGCCCATGGCTTGGACAGGAGCACACTGCGTTGGGTTAGGAACTGGCTGGAGGGCAGAGCCCAGAGAGTGGTGGTGAATGGTGCCACAACCAGCTGGCGGCCAGTCACTAGTGGTGTCACCCAGGGATAAGTGCTGGGCCCCATCCTCTTTAATATCTTTATTGATGAATTGGATGAGAGGATAGAGACAGTCATCAGGAAGCTTGCAGATGACACCAAGCTGGGGGAAGGTGTTGGTTTGTTAGAGAGTGGAAGGGCTCTGCAGAGGGACCTTGACAGGCTGGACAGATGGGCAGAATCCAACATGATGACATTCAACAAGTCCAAGTGCTGGGTGCTGCACTTTGGCCACAGCAACCCCATGCAGAGCTACAGGCTGGGGTCAGAGTGGCTGGAGAGCAGCCAAACACAAAGGGATCTGGGGGTATGGATTGACAGCTGCCTAAACATGAGCCAGCAGTGTGCCCAGGTGGCCAAGAGGGCCAACGGCATCCTGGCCTGCATCAAGAATAGTGTGGCCAGCAGGAGCAGGGAAGTCATTGTGCCCCTGTACTCAGCACTGGTTAGGCCACGCCTTGAGTCCTGTGTCCAGTTCTGGGCCCCTCAATTTAAGAAGGACTTTGAGACACTTGGGAGTGTCCAGAGAAGGGCAACAAGGCTGGTGAGAGGCCTCAAGCACAAGCCATATGAGGAGAGGCTGAGGGAGCTGGGGTTGTTTAGCCTGGAGAAGAGGAGGCTCAGGGGAGACCTTATTGCTCTCTACAACTACTTGAAGGGAGATTGTAGCCAGGTGGGGGTTGGTCTCTTCTCCCAGGCAACCAGCACCAGAACAAGAGGACACAGTCTCAAGCTGCACCAAGGGAAGTTTAGGCTGGAGGTGAGGAGAAAGTTCTTCCCAGAGAGAGTTGTTAGCCATTGGAATGTGCTGCCCAGGGAGGTGGTGGAGTCACCATCCCTGGAGGTGTTCAAGAGGGGACTGGACGTGGCACTTGGTGCCATGGTTTAGTAGTCATGAGGTGTTGGGTAACAGGTTGGACTTGATGATCTTTGAGGCCTTTTACAATGTTATTGGTTCTGTGATTCTATGTTTTTATGAATCTGCACATTCATGTGAATTTCCTGGTCAGTCTTCAAATGCAATCTGCTGGAGTTAGTTAGGAGAGCACCGTTTCAGAAGGCTCCCAGGAAACATTTTTGGGAATTTTTAATGATGGGAAAACTGGATGACATCTCCATCTGACTTACCTACTAATAATGGACTCAGCTTGTGCATTGAAAGAGAAATGGCAGAATATCCTATTCCATTATGGATGATACCCCATCTATAATTAATTACTTAGAACCAGGCATGAAACCAATTCTATCTGTCTTTCTGACAGGGAAGTGTTTTGTGCCCATTGCCCATCAGAGGACACAGTCTGGCTAGACATTAGCGTTTTGCAGCCTGTGGAAGACAATCTGACTAACTGATTGCAGATAAAATACTATGACGAGGCTTGGAGCATTTTATTTGGGACATTTGAGACTGGCAAGAAAGACTTCATAAGTAGACAATGTCTTCAGAGGATACCAAGCTTACATTTAAGCTTCAAGATTTACATAATTTACATGATATTCAAAACTCTGAACTAAGTCCAAGACACTTAGGATGTGAAAGACATGTGAAATACATAATGTTTAACACTGCCACTGAAAAATGAAAGCAGAGAAAAAGTGATGTCTTTTGTCTGTGCAGAGTTAGGGAGGAAAAGTGTTCTTACCTGCAGTCCCAAGCACCAATATGGGCTGGGCAGGGACTGCCTTGAGAGTAGCCCTGAAGAAAAGGACTTGGGGGGGTGTTGTGGAATGGGAAGCTCAACAGGAGCCACCAGTGTGTACGTGCAGCCCAGAAAGCCAATCAGATCCTGGGCTGCACCAAGAGAAGCATAACCAGCAGGGCAAGGGAGGTGATTCTTCCCCTCTACTCTGCTCTGGTGAGACCCCACCTGGAGCACTGTGTCCAGTTCTGGAGCCTCTATTACAGGAAGAATCTGGAGGTGCTGAAGCATGTCCAGAGAAGGGCTACAAGGATGAACAGAGGGCTGGAGCTCCTCTCCTGTGAGGACAGACTGAGAGTTGGGGCTGTTCAGGCTGAAGAAGAGAAGACTCTGCGAAGACTATCTTGTGGCTTTCCAGTACCTGAAGGGGGCCTACAAGAAAGCTGGTAAGGGACTTTTTAGTCTGTCAGGTAGTGATAGGACTAAGGGGAATGGAACAAAACTAGAAATGGGTAGATTCAGATTGGATGTTAAGAAGAAGCTCTTCCCCATGAGGGTGGTGAGACACTGGATCAGGTTTCCCAGGGAGGTGTGGAAGCCTCATCCCTGGAGGTTTTGAAGGCCAGGATGGATGTGGCTGTGAGCAACCTGCTATAGTGTGAGGTGTCCCTGCCCATGGCAGGGGGATGGGAACTAGATGATCCTTGAGGTCCCTTCCAACCCTAACAATTCTATGATTCTGTTGCTGAAATCCATTTCTCACTGTTATCAAAGTTTATCTACCAGAGATAAGAAGATGTTGGTCTCTTCTCCCAGGCAGCCAGCACCAGAACAAGAGGACACAGTCTCAGGCTGCGCCAGGGCAGGTTTAGGCTGGATGTTAGGAAGAAGTTCTATACAGAGAGCATGATTGCCCATTGGAATGGGCTGCCCAGGGAGGTGGTGGAGTCACCATCATTGGAGGTGTTCAGGAGGAGACTTGATGGGGTGCTTGGTGCCATGGTTTAGTTGTTTAGATGGGCTGGATTGGTTGATAGGTTGGACGCCATGATCTTGAAGGTCTCTTCCAACCTGGTTTATTCTATTCTATTCTATTCTAAGATTGTGCCACTATACACAAACATACAGGGGGTCAATTGTACAAATAGGAAATAGCCCCAGTCTCAGGTTCATCCTTGAGTAAAACATTCAGTGCAACCCTCAAGATGCAATGAAGGCATTTCATTAAAGCGAGACACACAAATGAAACCACGTCACGATTGCACTTCCAGGGGCAGCACCGTTTTTGGCAGTCTCCTGTCCCGATATATATGATATAGAACCCCTCAAGGTTTAGAAGTGATAAGATGTGAGTGAAATAACTGTGAAAGTTCAGTTAATATTGCTTTTTAATTTCAATGTTTCTTTGTGATTGTTGAAGGGTATCACTGGTTTAGACGCTGACATTACATATGTAATAAACTTCCTTGTACTACATGTATCATTAGTCTAATTGGCAGTTTAATTACTAGTTCAATTTTTTTTCTCTTAATGGTGATTAAAGCAATTAAAGAAAAGGCAGTTTCTCACTGATGCCCAATGACAGGACAAGGGGCAATGGGTGGAAGCTGAGGCATAGGGAAGTTCCATGGAAACAGGAGGAAAAATTATTTCACTGTGAGGGTGACAGAACACTGGAACAGGGGGGTTGTGGAATCTCCTTCTCTGGAGAATTTCAAGACCTGCATGGATGCACTCCTGTATGACCTACTCCAGGTGATCCTGCTCTGGCAGGAAATTTGGCTTGGGTGATCTTTCAAGGTCCCTTCCTGCCCCTGATGTTCTGTGATTCTGTGATTCTGCATGATTGTCTGGTTAAGAATGGATAATAATCTGGCATGATAGTTTTTGCGGTTAACGAAGTGTGGACAGATGACAGGCCGCTGATTTTAAAAGATGAGAAAGTGCAGGGGTAGAGATGACTTCTGCTAAGTCAGTGGTGCAAAGTGGACACAGCGGATTTCATATTAATGCAGCAAGCTGTTAATATTCCACTTCATTGTAAAACTATCAGAAAAAGAAACAATTAACCTTAGATATTAAAGAGGTGTTGTGATGTCACAGTGATGAGCTAATACTGCAGACTCTTTACACCATTAGTTCATTTATTAACAGTGAATAGGTGCAGTTTTCAGCATTTAGGAATCATAGAATCATAGAACTGCTAGGGTTGGAAAGGGCCTCAAGGATCATCTAGTTCCAACCCCCTGCCATGGGCAGGGACACCTCACACTACAGCAGGTTGCTCACAGCCACATCCAGCCTGGCCTTCAAAACCTCTAGGGGTGAGGCTTCCACCACCTCCCTGGGCATTTTGAAGCTGACATGTTGGCAGCAAGGCATTGAACACGCATCATCAGATTCAACTCAACCCATGGCAGACCTTTTGTGCAAATACTAAGTGTTTCTCTGTGAAATGTTCTTATCATCTTTCCACATTTCATCCTGCAAACTCAGTTTTGGAGCTGAAAGGGGTAAGAAGTGGAGGTAAGCAGAGAAAATTTCACCTGAAACATTAGCTAAATTGTTTGCCTGTGAGAGCTCTTACCCAGTCATACCTCCCAATTTGGTGTTTTCTGCCCACAGTGAAAAACTGCACTTCCCTTATTGAACTTCTTTTTTCCAATCAGAAGCATTTTTTTTTCCTCCTGTGTTTCATGGGCTGAAAAAAAGTCACCAAACCATCATAACTATCTTTTGAAAAATGGCCATCATTTCAGTTAGGGATTACCAGCTCCCATTTCCTGACTTGCTTTTTTGCATAGCCCCTTTTGCCTGGAGCCCAAAGCTAAACAGAGGTGGCTTGCTATGATTGTATCACCTGCAAAAGTTTCCCTGGTATCCATATATAGAATAGATTAGGATAGGATAGAATAGAATAGAATAGAATAGAATAGAATAGAATAGAATAGAATAGAATAGAATTTAAAAGGTTGGAAGAGAGCTTTGAGATCATCGAGTCCAACTTATCAACCAACACAATCTAATGTACTAAACCATGGCACCAAGCACCCCATCCAGTCTCTTCCTAAACACCTCCAGGGAAGGTGACTCCACCACCTCCCTGGGCAGCACATTCCAATGGCCAGTGTCTCTTTCTATGAAGAACTTCTTCCTAACATTCAGCCTGAACCTCCCCTGGTGCAGCTTGGGACTGTGTCCTCTTATGCTGGTGCTGGTTGCATGGAAGAAGAGACCAACCCTCACCTGGCTACAATCTCCCTTCAGGTAGTTGTAGAGAGCAATAACATCTCCCCTGAGCCTCCTCTTCTCCAGGCTAAGCAACCCCAGCTCCCTCAGCCTCTCCTCATAGGGCTTGTGGTTCAAATCCCTCCCCAGCTTTGTTGCCCTTCTCTGGTCACATTCCAGCAAGTCAACATCTTTCCTAAACTGAGGGACCCAGAACTGGACACAGTCCTCAAGGACTGCCTGACCAGTGCAGCGTACAGGGGCAGAATGACCTCCCTGCTCCTGCTGGCCACACTATTCCTGATACAGGCCAGGATGCCATTGGCCTTCTTGGCCACCTGGGCACACTGCTGGCTCATGTTCAGCCTACTATCATCCACTCCCCCCAGGTCCCTTTCTTCCTGGCCGCTCTCCAGCCGCTGTGACCCCAGCCTTGTACTTGCAATGTCTCCTAAAAATCCTGTCAGGAAGGGGACAAACATCAGTCCATTAGCAGTCTCAGCCTGCCTGCTTGCTACTCCACACTTGTGTGTAAATAGACAAACTGCTACAACCTCAATCAGCTGCCAAAGGTAGAGGATATAAACATTTTGGTTTGCCTGTGGAAGGCTCTTCTGCAGTGTTGCATATGGATGAGTTTTGCCTCTCAAGACTGAGAACCCTGCTTAGATAGATTATGGTCAGCTTTGTCTAGGAGCCTACATTAGCATGTCCTGCTCACTCTCATCAACCCAGACAGAGTGAAGGGAGGTCTAGACTTCAAACATCTTTCTTTATCCATTTCTCAAGGAGAAAAAAAAAATCAACAATTCTCTGCACATAACTTCCAGTGTGTGTTCCTTCAGTAAAAATCTATAATGCAATTTGATGACTGCTTTTATCATAGCATCTGCCCACTGTCTCACCCATCTTCCTTCTATCTCAACCTTCCCTGAATTAATGTCAGGAAAGATTCACTGAGAGCTTCCTTTTCTTCACTGATGTTTTGATAAATTGCTCAGCTAGACCTAGATTAGTAACCAGGTCCTGACAATGGCCAGGTGAAATCTCCTTCTTCGGCTGTAGTCTTTGAGCATCGCCTTGAAGGATTTAGTGTCTCTTTCCCCCACGTATTCTAATCTCACAGGAGTGGAAACATGTTAAATACTGACAAATCTATCAAGTGATACATACATTTGTATATACATACAGCTGGTTGAATACATATTAACTTCACTATTTATTGTTACATGATACAGGGTCTGTGCAGTACCTGTAGTGGGTAAATTTCTTAAAGTAATCATAGAATCATCAAATTGTTAGGGTTGGAAGGGACCTCAAGGATCATCTAGTTCCAACCCCCCTACCATGGGCAGGGACCTCTCACACTACATCAGGTGGCTCAGAGCCACATAGAGCGTGGCCTTCAAAACCTCCAGAAATGAGGCTTCCATCACCTCCCTGGGCAACCTGTTCCAATGGCTTTTTGTGTCTTAGATGGTGCCCTCATTTTCCCTGGCAGATAAGTTCCAGGGCACTGGAGCAGTATATAGGTAGAGGAGCTACAGAACTTCACAGGATGCTGTTACCAGGTGTGATGAAGAGGTTAAATAAATGTATTAATATGAAATATGAATTATTAATATATTAATTTATTATCAACATTATTAATAACCGATGAATCACTAACTTATATACATGTTCTAGTGCATGTTCGTGAAATACATTCCATAAGTGGCTTAGTATTATAATTAGAACTTAATTGAACTATCTACAGAACCATTTCTGTATTTATATAACGAATGATGCAGCTCTGCCGCTTGGCCACTAGGTGGCGACTCGATGGGATGCGGGTAGCTTCAAGCTATATACAGCAATATTACAATGTTCTATGCGTCAAGAGATTACTCTGATAGACGTGGATACTTTGAACTGATTGCTAGTGGATGGAAAGCACGTAGAAGATACTCTCTAGCTGTTGTTTGTAGCAATATGGAGTTCCAGCAGGCTACTGTCGCTGGACTGGTTCCTAGTCAACCTGGACGGCGGCGTTGTGATGCTGTCTCCTCTGCAGCAGTGGAGAGGGAATATTGGAACCTGGGCTTAGCTGGTAAGCAGGTTCCCTTCAGGACTCGTCTGATTCCCTCCAGACAATAGGGATCGGTCCTGGTCGGGGTCGGCCCGTGGGGTCGGCCCTTGGAGTCGGCTTGCACGGCAGGGCGGGGCGACGGTTGCCGGTAGGCGGGCTCAGATGTTTCTGATCAGACTCAACAGCAGGCAGGGCTGCGGGGTCGGCCCGGCTACGACGATTCTCAGGGCTGATGTAAACAGCCTTGGAGAGAGAATGCAGCTGCGCTGAGCGGCAACTTCTCATTTACTTGGCGAAAAGGAACAGCAGGACACTCGGAGTGGTCCCGAGTTTGGTGCAGTATAGGCACGAACAGTGCTTTAGTCTTCCCTGAGGTTTTCAGGGTTCAGAGTGGCACACGTGGCAGCTCCTCTTCCGCAGTAACGGGGTTAGACAGATATATGGACTCAGTCTAGATCAAGTCCCTTCTCCCCAGCAGCTGGGCAGATCTTATCCTCGAGGGTTGGTCCAGTTCTCCAGTGGCACGGTGGGCTCTCCTTGTTGGTACAACTGGCTGTGGCGACGCAGGCTTCTCGGGCTCAGCGAAGGTCCTCCCTCTGGAGATGATCCTCACGATTGCTTCTCGCAATGCAGAGGCTTTCAGTGTGCGTGTATGTATGATAGAAGTGAACAACAATGAGCTCAATGACAGAGACTATGGTTCAAGAGTTGTTCTTTCGAGCAAGTAGAAAGACAAACTGCAAGAAGGGGCAACGTGTTCACCAACTGGGGCGATACTTATAGATTCCTCGAGGCTGGGTTTGGCCAATGGGCACTCTTATAAACAACTAGCTTCAGCCTATAGAAAGCGTGAAGCTAGAATTGTGCCTGCTGGCCTGGCTAATGCCTTGGCTTTTGTCTTCCTCCTGAAGGAGGGGGAACTTGTCCACATGCTGGGACAAGATATGATATTTGGGCATAATGTGCCTTCACCACACCAGGTCAGTTTGATCTGACCAAAGCCTGGTAGTAGTTATCAGAACTCATTTGGAAATTCATACCGTGTCCCTATAGGCAAAGGTGTTTTGCTGTTAAGCAACAATGAGGGATAATTTCTACTTTATTTAGTCCATGTAAAATAAATCTTCATCAAAAATTAAGCAAGTGATCTTTGTCATTCTTCGAACCGTAATCCTTTTATATTTTTTTTCCATCTGTTACTCTTTACTTTTTGTGTGAAACAATCATTCAGTTCTGCAGGTGGAGAAGTACAGCATTTGGCAATTCCATCTGAGGGCATTCTGTGCAGGGATGGTCCAACAACTTTGAGTTACACTAATGCTTTTAGAAGCATATCCACTCATTATATTTATTGTGATGACTCAGGGAAATAAAAGTGCTCTTAACATGCTTAATGGGATTTTTGGCCACCTTCCCGATAGCTACCTAAATATTGCTGAAGTGATTATTCATTATTGATTTTAGCTATAGATTTAGCCATTGATTTCAGGAAGCTGGAGATGGCACATGGACCAGCACATTAGAATGCAAACAGGACTACAAAGAGAAAAATAGTGCTGTGAGGATTCCTGTTGAACATCCACTAATTTCCTTGGTTCCAGTTACTTTCCAATTGCACTGTAAATGTCTGGTAAGCACGGAGATAGCAGCAATGCAGCAAACCACACTGGCTTGCCAATAAGTGATGCCTTGTTGCTTTGGAACACAAGCCGTGTGAGGAGAGACTGAGGGAGCTGGGCTTGCTTAGCCTGGAGAAGAGGAGGCTCAGGGGAGACCTTATTGCTCTCTACAACTACCTGAAGGGAGGTTGTAGCCAGGTGGAGGTTGGTCTCTTCTCCCAGGCAACCAGCACCAGAACAAGAGGACACAGTCTCAAACTGCACCAGGGGTGGTTTAGAGTGGATGTTAGGAAGAAATTCTTCATAGAGGGAGCACATTGGAATGGGCTGCCTGGGGAGGTGGTGGAGTTGCCATCATTGGGGGTACTTAGGAGGAGACTTGATGGGGTGCTTGGTTGCATGGTTTAGTTGATTAGGTGGAGTTGGATGATGGGTTGGACGTGATGATCTTGAAGGTCTCTTCCAACCTGGTCCTATTCTATTCTATTCTATTCTATTCTATTCTATTCTATTCTATTCTATTCTATTCTATTCTATTCTATTCTATTCTATTCTATTCTATTCAAACTGGCATGAAATGCCATTACAACCTGGATCTCTGCTTCCAGTGGCACTAGGCATTCAAAACCAGCCCTTACAACAAGCAGCTCTCTAGGTGGGGGATTACTGAGTAATCATTAGGAAATGGTGTACTTGAGAGCCTCAGTGTGATAACACCATGCCTAGTTATTAGATAGAAGAGCTCTCTTCTTACCAAGGAAGTAGTGGAAAAATGCATGCTGAGTTGTTTCTGGGGGGACAAAGGTGTATGTCAGATAGTACTCTTGAACTTGCCTGCTCTTAAACTGGTCAACCAGGTCAAGGTTAGAAAGCTCCATGAAAGCCCAGACTGATGCCTGACACTGCTTCTCTGGAGTGTCCTTGCATGTTGCTAAGGAAACTGAAAAGGAGAGAAAAGAAAATACTCATAGTTGCTCAAATGAAAGAATCTCTGATGAATGACTGAGCCTAAATAATTTCTCTTTAGTAACAAGAGCCAACTGTGGCTATAAACTACAAACCTTTTTACACAGAGGAGAAATGTGAAAAGAAACCACATGGTAACAGGAGAAGGACTACACTTTTGACATGCTCTGCTGGGCTTGTTTTTCTTGATCTTGGTAAAAGCAGATTAGCTGCCTCTGAGTGTATGCAGTGTGCAGTTTCAGTTCACCATCTGAATCTTTTGAAGACAAAGAGTGCCTAGTGCCACCTTCTCTATTACTTTGATTGCATCTTCCTGTCCCACACATACAAGTACTGTACAGACCACTGTATGGATGTAATTAAAGTAATATTTCAACAAAGTCCATCAGGAGGGGGTTGGTCTCTTCTCCCAGGCAATCAGCACCAGAACAAGAGGACACAGTCTCGCACTGTGCCAGGGGAAGTTTAGGCTGCAGGTGATGAGAAAGTTCTTCCCAGAGAGAATTGTTAGCCATTGGCATGTGCTGCCCAGGAAGGTGGTGGAGTCACCATCCCTGGAGGTGTTCAAAAATAGATTGGACGTGGCACTTGGTGCCATGGTTTTGTTGGTTAGGTGTTGGGTGGCAGGTTGGACTTGATGATCCCTGAGGTCTCTTCCAACCTTATTGATTCTATGATGACAGAAAGAGCTAGCTTACTTTCTTTCCAATTCCGTGTTTTGAATCAGTGAATTAATTTACCAGTGGCTGTGGAGAGCATTGTCATGAAGCCTCTTTTATAACCAGCCACCAGTGCATGTGGTGAAATCCTCATAATGAGCAAATCCATTGTACAAACAAATTGCTCAGGATGAGACTACCTGCCAGTATTGGCTTATGTGATTTGAGGGGTTTATGGGGGGGATGCTTCATCATCTGTTATAAAAAGTTCCTTTAGTCATATGAATAATTATTGCAATACTCAGTAAAATAACTTGCACAAATAAGAAGTACTTGCTTGAATAAGAGCTACAGACAGGCTGGGGTCAGAGTGACTGGAGAGCAGCCAGCCAGAAAAGGACCTGGGGGTACTGATTGACAGCTGGCTGAACATGAGCCAGCAGTGTGCCCAGGTGACCAAGAAGGCAAATGGCATCCTGGCCTGCATCAAGAATAGTGTGGCCAGCAGGAGCAGGGAAGTCATTCTGCCCCTGTACTCAGCACTGGTTAGGCCACACCTTGAGGACTGTGTCCAGTTCTGGCCCCCTCAGTTTAAGAAGGACATTGAGACACTTGAACATGTCCAGAGAAGGGCAACAAGGCTGGGGAGAGGCCTCAAGCACAGCCCTGTGAGGAGAGGCTGAGGGAGCTGGGGTTGTTTAGCCTGGAGAGGAGGAGGCTCAGGGGAGACCTTATTGCTCTCTACAACTACCTGAAGGGAGGTTGTAGCCAGGTGGGGGTTGGTCTCTTCTCCCAGGCAACCAGCACCAGAACAAGAGGACACAGTCTCAAGCTGCACCAAGGGAAGTTTAGGCTGAAGGTGAGGAGAAAGTTCTTCCCAGAGAGAGTTGTTAGCCATTGGAATGTGCTGTCCAGGGAGGTGGTGGAGTCACCATCCCTGGATGTGCTCAAAAATAGATTGGATGTGGCACTTGGTGCCATGGTTTAGTGGCCATGAGGTGTTGGGTGATAGGTTGGACTTGATGATCTTTGAGGTCTTTTCCAGCCTTATTGATTCTATGATTCTATGACTCAGTAAGGATTCCTGAAGAATCCATCCTTCTTAGTGAAAATTTTCTACTTAGTCGATTAGAAATAATCCAAAACTCTCTGCTACTTGGAAATACTTACTATCACTTAGTATGTATCTACCTACAGTAGACCTCATTCTCAGACATATTACAAGGGAACCTGAAGTCAGAAAAAGGCTTTCATCTTTCAGCTGACCACTGCAGAGGCTCTGAAGCAAATAGATAGCAGAAGTCAGGCATGCAGCAAAGGCAGAGAATCACTGGTGCTGCTGTGTTACACAGAGTGGGAAACTGGAACACATCTGTGTCTCAGTTGAAAGAGTAAGACAGGATCTCTATCTCTGCTCAAAGGAGTTAAGGAAAACATTGCACACAAGGACTGGATAGAATTGGAAAGTTTAAATAGAAGTGCCATTCATAAACTACTTGCTACAGTGCAAAAACGTAAAATACACAAGATCCATAGTCTGGGCTTAACACAGCAGCCCAGTAAGACAAAGTTTCCCCAACCTGCACCAAACCAGGCCAAAAATCCAGGCCTCAGACGTGCCCCCCACCCCCTCCCCCCATGCTTCTCTACCCCTCCCTTCCCCATTACCAAATCTGAGTGACACAGCTAAAATTCAGACCACCACCTTCAGGACCCAGCCAGGCTGCTGCCGACCCAGCTCCCACATAAAGATAAGGGGGGCAGCTAGCAAGGAGAGACAGAGAGGAAAAAGGGGAACAACATGTTGCACTATTTGTTTTTATAGAGATGCAGGGCTTATGCCAATGAAATAACAAAAGATTACAATTCCCTGTCCACCTCCTGGACCTGTCGAGCCTCTGGAGGTCTGTAACTTCATGGTTCTTAAAGACACCCAGCCTCAAACCATGACAATCTGCAACATACTCTTTTGGAGCTGTCGAGTTTCTGAGTGTGAAGTAAAGTACCAGATATCCAAGAGGGACTGTTGTAGAGAAATGCCTCAAAACCAGTGGAAAAAAGACACTCCACCTTAACATTTTTGTATTAATGCAATATATAAATTATAATAGTATTTATCAGATAGAGCACTAAGAAAAAAAAAGCCCTGACTGTGAGCATTTGGTCAATCTGACAACTCTAAAGGAAGGCACACTGAGGAAGGTAACTGTCCTTAAAAAAAAGAGGTCTAAGAAACAAATGAACAAAACCAAACTTACTTTAAAAATGGATTTAGATTAACTTTGTTCACATCACATCGTCAAATCTGGAGACCACAGTCTGGAAGTGCGAAAAGCACCTTGTGCTTCTCAAAAATCAAGATGACCTGACATTAGAAGTGTTGGGATATGAAGTAATATACAGGGCTTGGTCCACAGTAAGAAGGCTTTGAAAAAGTAATGAATGCAAAGGGTCTCTGAGGGGCAGATGGAAATCCAGGGGAGGTTTAGGCTGGATATTAGGAAGAAGTTCTTCATAGAAAGAGAGATTGGCCATTGGAATAGGCTGCCCAGGGAGATGGTGGAGTCACTATCACTGGAGGTGTTTAGGAAGGGACTGGATAGGGTGCTTGGTGCCATGGCTTAGTTGATTAGATGATGTTGGGTGATAGGTTGGACTCAATGATCTCAAAGGATTTGTCCAACCTGGTTAATTCTATTCTATTCTATTCTATTCTATTCTATTCTATTCTATTCTATTCTATTCTATTCTATTCTATTCCATTCCATTCCATTCCATTCCAAGATGTTGTGATGGCTTTATTACCATGTCTTCACTGACTGAACTCAGTAAAAAAGCTGCAAAGTTTCTGCATATATTTTGCAATTTCATTGTAGTCTTTAAACTCTGAAGGACCAAGACTCAATAGCTTCAAATATCAGATGCAGATAATCACCAAAGCTTACAGTTGGAGTACATTAAGCTGTGTACTTACCATTAACATTCATGCTTTTGTGCCTTCATTGATGAGCATACTCCTGGCTCCCAAAAGTCAGCTGCCCCTGTTATAGACAGAGCTGCAATCAGCATTCTGTATTCCATAAGCCTGAGCTCCATACACATTATTGCTCCTTATGGCAAATTTAAAGATGTGCTTTATCTAAATAATAAAGTTATTTCATTGAAATACTGTAACAGATGTTTTATGTTCTACTTGTTTTGCTAAGTGGTAGCACTGCAGAGAGAAGCAAGGTCCCCAAGTAGCACATTTCAAGGATGAAACAAAAAAAAACAGATAAATTGAAGCATACATACGTGGAAAATTTAAGCACACATTCAAGGGACAGGTAGATTTTATGAGATGCCTTTACTGATTCTTTATGTCATGTCATTGTTTGCAATGGAAAGTGTGAATCATGTTGGTGAGAACAGAATTTAGTTAATACTAAAGTTATCATAGAATCATAGAATCAATAAGGCTGGAAAAGACCTCAAAGATCATCAAGTCCAACCTGTCACCCAACACGTCATGGCCACTAAACCATGGCACCGAGTGCCACATCCAGTCCCCTCTTGAACACCTCCAGGGACGGTGACTCCACCACCTCCCTGGGCAGCACATTCCAATGGCTAACAACTCTCTCTGTGAAGAACTTTCTCCTCACCTCCAGCCTAAACTTCCCCTGGTGCAGTATGAGACTGTGTCCTCTTGTTCTGGTGCTGGTTGCCTGGGAGAAGAGACCAACCCCCTCCCGGCTACAACCTCCCTTCAGGTAGTTGTATACTTATCTGTGTTCTCCTGAACCACAATTCCCTATATTCCTCTAATGTTCATGCAATTTTATGTATCATTAATCTCTGTCTACAGTACAGGTTAATATATATCACAATTAAAAGTGTTAAATTATGAAGGGTATTAGGTCAGATGACTAGTATGAAATTGTTCTTTGTTAAATAGGATAGGATAAGATAGGATAGGATAGGATAGGATAGGATAGGATAGGATAGGATAGGATAGGATAGGATAGGATAGGATAGGATAGGATAGGATAGGATAGGATAGGATAGGATAAGGTAAGGTAGGGTAGGGTAGGATAGAATAGAATAGAATAGAATAGAATAGAATAGAATAGAATAGAATAGAATAGAATAGAATAGAATAGACCAGGTTGGAAAAGACCTTTGAGATCATCAAGTCCAACCTATCATCCAACACCATCTAATCAACTAAACCATGGCACCAAGCACCCCATCCAGTTTCCTCCCAAATACCTCCAGTGATGGTGACTCCACCACCTCCCTGGGCAGCACATTCCAATGGCCAATCTCTCTTTCTAGGAAGAGCTTCAAAGAATGGTAATAATTTTTTTGACAGGGGTTTTTTAATTAAATAATAATAATAATCTAGCAATTCCCTTAAGTTCAGTCATGGAGACTTCATTACACTACATTGACTTTTATAAGCAAGGCTGGCCCAGGAATGATTGTACAATCAAAAAACCAAAAATGAACATTAAAAAAAATATATAATTTTTTTAGGGTTTTTTTTGTAGAGTACAAAAATAAGCCCAAACTCTGTATGAATTCAGTAGTGAAGGATCTGTCATCATTTTTCCTTTCTTGTCATCATTAACAGAATGATAGATCCGCCCCTGAGTCACTAGCACCGTGACAAACCACATTATGCCAAGATGACAACTTTTCCCATCTAAATGAAAAAGAAGTCAAGAAAATGTCACTGTTCCCAGACTGAAGTCTTCTGACAAAACAAAGCTAATGACCCCACAATAGACTTTCTCAACAGATGCCTTTTGGTATATCCTGGATTTGAGGAACACACTTTGAACACATGATATTCTCCAAGGCATTAATCATGAATAGGGATCTCAGGAATGGTTCTATTCTTTCCTTTCCATGTATATATGGATATATCATAGAATCGTAGAATCAATAAGGTTGGAAAAGACCTCAAGGATCATCAAGTCCAGCATATGAAGCTGTTTTGATTGTATCTCTGTTTGAGAATTGAACCATTTTGAACTGAACTAGTGGGACAGAACTTGTGTAGTGCAGTATAATGGTGTGGGATTTCTTCTGCACATACAGCACATTGTTGTGTAGAGTACCTTGTGCACAACTCAGAGATGTCAGAATACAGGTTAACATCAGAAGATTAATGATGTCAGAAGATTAATGATGTCAGAAGATAAGAGGCAGAACATAGACTGAATTATACCAGAAAGTATTTGCTGCATATGTTAGGCTGTTGTCCTGTACAAAGTGAATTTATGGTTAAAAAAAAAAAACCAAACCAACAAAAAAAGAACAAAAAGCCCCAGCAAATAGAGATTAAGGCAGATAGAAAAGTTAGCTGGAATGTTTAATTTGGTACCTCAGGCAGATAAAGCATAAGCTCACAATTAGGAAAGTGTTTAGACATGGTTGACACTTCCCTTCTTGCACCTTTAGGCTGAGCTGTCACTTTATGCTTAGCTGAGCCTGAGCTCCCTGCAAGGAGGATTGTGTCACTGGCACGGTGGAGTGCTTTTAGACTGCAGCATGGTTATTTTCAAAGCTCCCAGCTCTCCAGAAGAGGAATGAGAGCACAGGGAGATTAATACAGTTTGTGAAAGGTTGTTCTAGAAGTCTGTGAATACAGATAGGATGTTGGTACCTTTATGTCCATCTGCCTGTCCTTTCCCCTACTCCTGAGCATGAATTTTCATCATATATTGTTAAAGAAATACCATCAGGTGTACCTGACCAGCTAACACTACCAGCTGCTGTTGTTACTTTTCAAAATCAACACAGGGCATTTTCAGAACCCTTTGGTGCACTTCCACATTTTCTTAGCTGTGCTAAGAGGATGCCCATGGTGTCATTTTGATGTTTCTTAGCTGTGTCATAAAACCGTGCCCATACTTATCTCTCCTCTGCAATGCCATCCTGCCAGTGCCATCCTGTGAGCACATGCATGTATGTGTCTCCTTCCAAGGCACATACAGGCTTATGCTTCTATTATCTTTGCACATTGTTCTCATTCCTTCACATTATTTATTCATGCCAGTTTGTTGTCAAGTATTGTATTTCTGCCAGTTCATTATTGGCAATGGAAAACAGCACAACATGAGGAAAAAGTGCACCAGGGGACTGGTGGACCAGGTGATCACATGTAGTAGACTCAAGGAGGTATTTGAGTTTAGTCCCTGCCCTGTCAGAGGACATCACTTACTGGACAGGCTGATTCTTCAAAATTCCACAGGTACCATTTCCATAAGGGGGATTTGCAGTTTCAGATCCTTGGAAAACAAGGGGAAGTTTAGCTGGTATGAGAGTTGCCCCAGGCCCCTCTTGCTCAATGCAGATGCAGTTGTAGGTGACAGTCCTGCAATGTGGAGTCACCATCCCTGAAGGTGTTCAAGAGGGGATTGGACGTGGCACTTGGTGCCATGGTTTAGTCATGAGGTCTGTGGTGACAGGTTGGACTTGATGATCTTTGAGGTCTCTTCCAGCCTTGGTGATACTGTGATTCTGTGACACTCGCTTGCAGGCCTGTGGTTGGCACTACAGACAGGAATGAGTCTATTCACATATTTAAAATTAAACATCCATAACAGAATAAGGACCTGAACTACTATGCTCTCTTTGTGTGTATGTGTTGTGTGCAGTGTCTCTCAATGCCAAGGAAAGCATTTCTGCTTCCACCACATTTATTTCTTATTTTTGTAAAGCTGAATAACAAGGCTGAAAAATACTAAAGGAAAGCTAAAAGCTACAGTAAGTTGTTAATAATGTAGAGAAATGATGTAGCTCCAATTGAACTGTACCTTTAAAGCTTTGTATGTTACTTACCACAACTTCAAAATGTCTAATTTTTGTTCTTCTCTTATGCCTTATCTCCTGCTGAATTGGGAAGGTGGACAAGATGGCCAGCCTCTACAACATACATCTCCGCACAGGTTGCTTCTGTAACACAGGAGCCTGTCAGATGCATTTGGGTATCAGCAATGAGGACGTCCGAAGGAACCTGCAGGTAAGTTTCTGGATGAGATCACATGATATATTGCCTGTGGAAAACACCAAGACTCATTGACTCAGGTGGCATCTTCTGAATTTCCCAAGGATGGAAAGGAAGGAGAAATTCTGACTCTGTATCAAAACCAATTGCTGACTATGTAAAAGCTATAGTAGATATACCATGTCCTGTGGTTTTGAGTTTCTACTCAAGGAATAAAGCTAAATTTGATTTTCTTTCTCTGATCTTTCAACTAAGTTGCCATGTTAAAGAACTAAGGGAACTAAAACTAAGTTCATAGAAATGAGATACTGAAACAAAACAATTGATATAAGATAGTGAAACAAAGTGATTTGATGGACGCAGAGCAGTGTATGTTCATTTCTATTGCATTGGAAGATAGGAACTTAGAATCATAGAATTGTTAGGGTTGGAAGGGACCTCAAGCATCATCTAGTTCCAACACCCCTGCCATGGGCAGGGACACCTCACACTACAGCAGGGTGCTCGCAGCCACATCCAGCCTGGCCTTCAAAACCCCCAGGCATGAGGCTTCCACCACCTACCTGGGCAACCTGTGCCAGTCTCTCACCACCCTCATGGGGAAGAACTTCTTCCTAACATCCAATCTGAATCTACCCATTTCTAGTTTTGCTCCATTCCCCCTAGTCCTATCATTACCTGACGCCCTAAAAAGTCCCTCCCAGCTTTCTTGTAGGCCCCCTTTAGACACTGGAAGGACACAATAAGGTCTTCTCAGAAGCGTCTCTAGACAGAATAGTCCAAACTCCCTCAGTGTGTCCTCATAGCAGAGCAGCCCCAGCCCTCTGAGCATCTTCATGGCCTTTCTCTGGACACAACCCAGCACATCCAGATCCTTCGTGTAATAGTGGTCCAGAACTGGATGCAGTACTCACAAGAACTTGTAGGTTCTTCTTGTGATTTGAAATTACATGCAAGCCATACAGACATCAAATCCTGCCAAACAATGGTTCCTGGACAACTCCTTATTCCTTAAGTAGAGAATACTGGAATGGCTTAAGTTGGAAGGGACCTTAGAGATGTGCAAGGATTATAGACCAGTTGCTGTTGGATGTTACAGTTTAAAAGGCATACACACATCAGACAACAAGCAATAAATGAGCATACACAGAGAGTGAAGGAAATTTAAATGATATCTGCCTGGATTACTGTGTTATTTTGTTAGCACATGAATGTAACGGCAGTTTACTATTTGTCTAATATTTTTCCATAAATTGCCACTAAAAGATTTGTAGCAAGATGTATTGCAAGTGAATGGGGAAGACTTCACAAGTGTATGTTTGTCAGAGTTGGAAATTACAATAAAGTAGTACAGAACAATCCAAAATTTTATTAATAGTGTTCTTCAAAAGACAAAAAATGATGACAGCATGGGTGTTGCAGCTCCCTCATAATTTCACAGAGACATTTAGATAACTTCTGCAAACACATTTATATGCAGGATTGATAGCATGAGGTCTTAAAGGCAAGCTCCTTAATACTTTCCTTGGTAAAATTGTGCTTTGAATTACTACAGATATTTCCATGTTTATAGTTACCTCATGAAATATCTGTCTAACAGCATTTTTGAGAGGGATAAAAGAATAAGAGAATTTTTGAGAGGGAGCAGGTTCCCCAAGATACTCTGAGATGAGGGGATACTCTTGATGAGGGGACTGAGTCCATCATCAGTAATTTTGCAGACGACACCAAGCTGAGGGCAGATGTTGATCTGTTAGAGGGTAGGAGAGCTCTGCAGAGGGACCTTGCCAGGCTGGACAGATGGGCACAGTTCAAGGGCATGAGATTGAACACATCCAAGTGCTGGGTTCTACACATTGGCCACAACAACCCCATGCAGTACTACAGGCTGGGGTCAGAGTGGCTGGAGAGTGGCCAGGCAGAGAGGGACCTGGGGGTACTGGTTGATAGTAGGCTGAACATGAGCCTGCCGTGTGTCCAGGTGGCCAAGAAGGCCAATGACATCCTGGCCTGCATCAGGAACAGTGTGGCCAGCAGGAGCAGGGAGGTCATTCTCCCCGTGTACTCAGCACTGGTTAGGCCACACCTTGAGTCCTGTGTCCAGTTCTGGGCCCCTCAATTTAAGAAGGGTATTGAGACACTTGAATGTGACCAGAGAAGGGCAACAAAGCTGGGGAGGGGTTTGGAGCACAAGCCCTATGAGGAGAGGCTGAAGGAGCTGGGGTTGCTCATCCTAGAGAAGAGGAGGCTCAAGGCAGACCTTATTGCTCTCTACAACTACCTGAGGGGAGGTTGTAGCCAGGTTGGTTTCTTCTCCCAGGCAACCTATGACAGAACAAGAGGACACAGTCTCAAGCTGCACCAGGGGAGGTTTAGGCTGGATGTTAGGAAGAAGTTCTTCATAGAAAGAGTGATTGGCCATTGGAATGGGCTGTTCAGGGAGGTGGTGGAGTCACCATCCCTGGAGGTGTTTAGGAAGAGACTGGATGGGGTGCTTGGTGCCATGGTTTAGTTGATGAGATGGTGTGGGGTGATAGTTTGGACTTGATGATGTCAAAGGTCTCTTCCAACCTGGTTAATTCTATTCTATTCTATTCTATTCTATTCTATTCTATTCTATTCTATTCTATTCTATTCTATTCCATTCCATTCTAATGTTGAAAACCAGCTTCTCTTCTGCTGAACTGCAAAATGCCAAAGGACCAGATGCAATGCTTTTGGGAATATTTATGTAAGAAGGAATGGGTGGCATCTTATCAGTCTATATCATGTTAATAAAGCTGAAAATGTAAATGAGGATAAGCCAAACCCAAACTTAGAGACACTTAGTATATCAAAAGTGGTATGATGATGCAGTGCAGTCAAGCAGTCCTCATTCTGGGACATTCTCATAAATGTTGCTATGTAGAAAGTGGCATCTTTGGTGACAGGTTGGACTTGATGATCTTTGAGGTCTTTTCCAACCTTGTTGATTCTATGATTCTATGATTCTATTTGCACATGTACTTTTGTTTCACCTTTTCTCAAGGTGCTGACTGTATTCTTCCACCTCTGATGATAAAATGCCTCCAAGGGAGGACTTTCTGTGATGATCAGAGGGCTGGAGCACCTCTCCTATGAGGACAGACTGAAAGAGTTGGGGCTGTTCAGTCTGGAGAAGAGAAGACTCCAAGGTGACCTAATTGTGGCCTTCCAGTATCTGAAGGGGGCCTACAGGAAGGCTGGGGAGGGACTTCTCAGGATCTCAGGTAGTGACAGGACTAGGGGGAATGGAATGAAGCTGGAGGTGGGGAGATTCAGGCTGGACGTGAGGAGGAAGTTCTTCCCCATGAGAGTGGTGAAGCGCTGGAATGGGTTGTCCAGGGAGGTGGTTGAGGCCTCATCCCTGGAGGTGTTTAAGCCCAGTCTGGATGAGGCTCTGGCCAGCCTGATGTAGTGTGGGGTGTCCCTGCCCGTGGCAGGGGGCTGGAACTAGATGATCCTTGTGGTCCCTTCCAACCCTGACTGATACTATGATATTATGATTAAGGAGTCCCTGGAGAAGTGTGATTAGTTTTCTTAGGATGTTAGGTAGGGACTTATTTACGTGCTTGCACAGCAGGAACCTTTCTCAGTAGTCAATCAACCAATACTTAGCAGAAGGGTTATGTGTGTATTAACAGATGCAACTTAATTTTGCAAATGTTACTTCTGCTTTCTTGTCAAGGATAAAGACTACATCACACTACCCTATTGCATGCTTTGACACAGAGGGACCTCTTTTATGATTTCTACTTGTACAGATGGCTTCTGTCTTCAATGAACTCTGACATTTCTTGCATTAAAAAGGCCTCATGTAAATAATCTATTCACTCTTCTTTTTTTTTTTTTTTTCCTTTTCCTTTTTGGCAACAGAAATGCGTAAATGCAAGGAATTATGCAGGTTAAAAATCAATCAAACAAACAAAACAAACAAACAACCCACAACAACAAAAACCACCACACCACAAAAACCCTCATGGGGAAGAACTTCTTCCTAATATCCAACCTGAATCTACCCATTCCTAATTTTGTTCTATTCCCCCTAGTCCTAACACTACCTGACACCCTAAAAAGCTTTCTTGTAGCCCCCTTAAGATATTGGAAGGCCACAATTAGGTTTCCTCAGAGCCTTCTCTTCAGACTGAATAGCCCCAAGTCCCTCAATCTGTCCTCATAGCAGAGCAGCTCCAGCCCTCTGAACATCCTCGTGGCCCTTCTCTGGACATGCTCCAGCACCTCCAGATTCTTCCTGTAATAGGGGCTCCAGAACTGGACTCAGTACTCCAGGTGGGGTCTCACCAGAGCAGAGGGGAAGACACCTCCCTCAACCTGCTGGTTCTGCTTCTCTTGATGCACCCCAGGCTCTGGTTGGCTTTTGGAGCTGCAAGTGCACACTGCTGGCTCCTGTTGAGCTTCTCATCCACCAGCCCCCTAAGTCCTTTTCTTGAGGGCTGCTCTCAAGGCAGTTCCTGCCCAGCCTGTATCAGTGCTTGGGCTTGCCCCGACCCAGATGCAGGACCTTGCAATTTGGTCTTGTTAAACCTCCTGAGGTTGTCATGGGCCCACCTCTCCAGCCTGTCAAGGTTCCTCTGGATGGATCCCTTCCCGCCAGCATGTCTGCTGCACCACACAGCTTGGTGTCATCAACAAACCTGCTTAAGTTGCACTCAATGCCACTGTCCATGTCACCCACAAAGATGTTAAGACTGGACCCAGTACTGATCCCTGAGGTATTCCACTTGTCACTGGCCTCCACTTGGACATGGACCCATTTATAGCCACCCTTTGGGCACAGCCATCAAGCCAATTCTTTATCCATCTAGTGGTCCATCCCTCAAACCCATACTGCACCAGCTTGGGGACCAGGATGTGGTGTGGCACAGTGCTGAAGGCTTTGCTCAGGTCCAGGTAAATGATGTCAGTTGCTTGGCATTCATCTGTTAATGTTGTGACCTTGTCATAGAAGGCCACCAGGTTTGTCAGGCAAGATTTGCCCTTGGTGAAGCCATGCTGATTGTGCCAAACCACCTCTTCAGGAGGATCTGCTCCATGATCTTACTGGGCACAGAGGTGAGGCTGAGTGGCCTGTAGTTCCCTGGGTCATCCCTCCTTCCCTTGTTGGAGCTGTATATTCTTTAACACAAGCCATGAATAATCCACTGATAGTATAAAATGGAACTCTTCTGACAACAAATACCAGGAAATGCAAAATCTCAGTATAAATCTCAGTGAGCTATACAGATGGGATATACCTGGAGACTACCCGAACTAACAGGCCATTCTGGGACATACAGACTCTTTCTGACTATGGACATCTGCCTTGTGCTAGGACAGAATAGGACAGGCATCTCAAAATTATCTTCCCAGCCTGAGTAAGTAAAAGACAGGATTATTTTTTTTTCTCCACCTTCTCTTTGTATTTATGAGCTAAGTTTGTATTTTTGGGGATTTATTTTTCAGGTTAGAGTTAAAAGCTTGTTTAGGACTATAAAATTAGAGGGAAAGAAAGCAAAATTTGCCATAATAGCTCTCTGGGTTCTGTCTTGTTTCAAACTAGGCTGGCCATGTCTGCGGAGATGACATAGACCTAGTTGATGGACATCCCACTGGTTCTGTGAGAATATCCTTTGGTTACATGTCCTCTTTTGAAGATGCACAGACTTTTTTGAACTTCATCATAGCCACCAGACTAGCCAAGTTGGAGAATGAGAATCTCTTCCAGCCTTCTGTTTCACAGCTGACAGCAGAGTCTGTTCCAGATGACCACTCCTCCTTTCACAATGCAGATGGATTGTCTCCAGTACCACACATCTCAGACAGAGAACTCAGGAGTAATTTTTCTGCAACAAAGACAAGTGTCAGCTGGCAGCCAGCGGAGTCTGAGGTGGAAAGCATAAGGGCAGCTGTTTCTGAGACTGCAGTACCAACATGCAGAAGAGCTGGCAGTCCCATCATTGTCACCAAAATTTGTCTCTACCCAATCAAATCCTGCTCTGCATTTGAGGTATACGCTTTGAGCCATTCTTAAATAATCACCTCAACCTTTCCTTTTTCCTTAACCTTCTCAGACATGTCAACCAGGAGCAGCATGTGCATGAGACATTAGGAAGCAGCATGTGGGTATGCATTTTTCCCTTTGTTCCAGTTTCCAGGATCAAGTCCTGCATGCTAAGGTACTTTGAAGGTTTCTCAATTAGACTGAAGCTGCGGGATGCAAGTGTGTCTTCTGCTTTCTCCTCCCCCCACAACAGACAAATTTACACATAATATGCAATCTTGAAGAAAACAGTTGGGTTTTAAGAACTTGACTAGAATATAATTGAGTAATTAGTATGCTTTTGCAGAGTGACATGTGATGGGCTTGTAGGCCTTGATGGGTAGGCAGCAATTGAGAAATAACTTGATTAACATGTTATAATTGAGAGGAGCCTGATTTACATCACAAAGAAATGTTATCATTAAAAATACATTTGCAACAGAAATATGACATTTAAGTGTTGCTGCACTATTTGAAAGTTCACTCTTTGAAGATTTTAATTGCTTTTTTTTTTTACCAAGTTAATAATATCATCACCTTCGCTGTGACTTTAAATAATGCCTGATGAAATAGGCATAGGGCCCACACATGACCTAGAATGTGACTCTGCTCAGCACCATACTGGGAAGCGATTTAATGGGTGTCAGTATCGGTATAACTTTCCCTATGAGAACTCACTGGTGTAGGTCACTTTCTCACATCTGTATGAAAATTGGGGTCAAATCCAGTGACAAACAACCTGCATTTAAAATATGGCTTCTCAACTGATTGGATCATAATGTATTCATTTGTTGGGTTTTTTTTCTTAATGCAAAAAGAGACCAGGGAGTTGAAGAAAATACTGCTAAATAATCAGCAAATGTGGTGGGTTGAAATTATCCCCCCAACATAAAATTGCCAGAGCAGCTCAGTTAGAAAGCAAATGAAGCTGTACTTACAAGCAAATCTACAATCTAAAATATGGAATGCAAATAATGTGTACCAAATATGCAATATTTACATATATGTGCAATTTCTAAACAACATGAGAACCCCCTGGACAAACCAAGGGGCTACTAATAGCTTCCCCTTCCCTGCCCCCCTGCACACAGGACAAGACAAAGAGCAGAGTTGCTGTTAGTTACTTAACCACAACAAGAATGTATTCAAGGTCGGCAAAGCCAGCAGAAGCGCAAATTAGTGTCTGCCAGAGTGAGGAAGACCAAAAGAGCAAGAGTTAGTTTACCAAACTAACTTTTATGTTAGGTATCTGTCCAATGGGATTATTTAGAACTTATCATTATTTTCCTTTTTGCATCCAGTAGTGATTTATTTACATTCTACTACTTTCTGTTCAAGATGTGTGGACAGTTTTCCAGGCACAGCCTAAAACTCCCCATACCCACCCCCTCTAAATAATTCCATTGGTTGCTGATACTGTCAATCTAATCTAAAGTATCTGCATTTTTAAATTTAGCTTGGCTTATGATAACTTTAATTTAGAGGAACAATTTTGAGTATTAAATGAGACCTGAACAAACAATTTCATGCCTTATTAACCTCCCACTAAATAAAACTATTTACAAAATCAATTAATCCCACATTACATGGAAAATATTTCAGCCTTTAAGTGTTTCAGATACTATACATCTACTACATGTGATGAAGAGGTTATTAAATTTAATAATATGAAATACAAATTATGAAAACATTATTTTTATTATCAAAATTATTAATAACAGATGAATCACTAACTTATATGCATGTTCTAGCGCACATTCGTGAAATACATTCCATAAGTGTCCTAGTGTTATAATTAGAACTTAATTGAACTGTCTACAGACTTATATTTCTCTATTTCTATAACGAATGGTGTAGTTCCGCAACTTGGCCACTAGAGGGCGATGCGGCGGGACGCGGGCGGCTTCTGGCTATTTACAGCGCTACCACAATATTTATATAGGTCAGTGATTACCCTGCTAGACGTGGATACTTTGAACTGAGTGCTAGTGGATGGAAAGCACGTGGAAGATACTCTGTAGCTGTTGTTTGTAGCAATATGGAGTTCCAGCAGACTACTGTCGCTGGACTGGTTCCTAGTCGATCTAGGCAGCGATGCTGGGTGGCTGTCTCCTCTCTCCGCAGCAGTGGAGAGGGAATGGAACCTGGGCTTAGCTCGTAAGCAGGTTCCCTTCAGGACTTGGCTGATTCCCTTCAGACAACAGGGATTGGTCCTGGTCAGGGTCGGCCCGTGGGGTCAGCCCTCGGAGTCGGCTCGTATGCAGAGCAGGGTGACAGTTGCCGGTAGGCGGGCTCAGATGTTTCCGATCGGACTCGACAGCAGGCAGGGCTGCAGGGTCGGCCCGGCTACGACGATTCTCAGGGTTGATGTAAACAGCCTTGGAGAGAGAATGCGGCAGCGTCTCGTTTACTTGGCTTAAAGGAACAGCGGGACACTCGGAGCGGTCCCAGGTTTGGTGCAGTATAGGCACGAACAGTGCTTTAGTCTTCCCTGAGGTTTACAGGGCTCAGAGCGGCACATGTGGCGGCTCCTCTCCGGCTGTAGCTTCCCAAAGGGGAATAGAAGTGGGGAAAGCCCAAGACACTACTGGATTGGAAAATAAAACTAAATCTAATATAATGAAATAATAGCAATAAAATAATGAAATAGATACAAATTTAATCCAGGCCCCAATGACGATCATGTCATCACTGATGCCACGGGCAGGCACTGAGGAAGTCCCACACTGGACTCAGTGGCAGACAGGAGCTGGTTTTGAGAAGTGAATTCAGGAATGTATGGATTAGGCTTGAAGGTAGCATAGAATAGAGTAGAATAGAATAGAATAGAATAGAATAGAATAGAATAGAATAGAATAGAATAGAATAGAATAGACCAGGTTGGAAAAGACCTTCAAGATCATCGAGTCCAACCTATCATTCAACACTATCTAATCAACTAATCCATGGCACCAAGAACCCCTTCCAGTTTCTTCCTAAACCCCTCCAGTGATGATGACTCCACCACCTCCCTGGGCAGCCCATTCCAAAGGCCAATTACTCTTTCTATGAAGAACTTCTTCCTAACATCCGTCCTAAACCTCCTCTGGCACAGCTTGAGACTGAGTCACCATCACTGGAGGTGTTTAGGAAGAGACTGGCTGGGATGCTTGGTGCCATGATTTAGTTGATTAGATAGTGTTGGATGATAGGTTGGACTCAGTGATCTCAAAGGTCTCTTCCAACCTGGTAAATTCTATTCTATTCTAGAAGAGATGCAAGTGGTTGCTCCAGCCCACTATATGTAATGAGGTTCAAAAACCAGTTAATCCCATTTGAAATCAAGATGGCTGAAAGGAGAATAAAAAGCCAGTGCTGCCAGAACCCACATCACTGCTAACTGCAGAAGGAATCAACCTCAACAGATCTATTCATGTCACACATAGCAAATTGGACCTGTATCACATTGAAAGGGGAAAATAGCCCATGACACTGGAGTCTGAAGCTAGACATGCTATAATTAAATGTAATTAGATCCTGGAAATAATTTTACCTTTTGAAATATTTGTTGTATAGCATTTCTAGGCTTTATCATTAAAAGATTGAATAGTAGAGAAAAATGTCCCTTTGCAAGTCTCTTAGTGGTCTTTGTCATACAGGTATCACACTTAACATTGTATCATCTCATTATATTAGTAAACAACACCACTACAACTGCTGCTACTGCTAGTGGTGGTGGTGGTAGTAGTAGTAGTAGTAGTAGTAGTAGTAGTAATAGTAGTAATTGCATAGCTTGTACTTTCCTTGATCTTCAGTTAGAAGCCCAGAATCTAAATCAATTTTCATGTTTTAAAACTAACAAACCTTTGGATCCTTTGTAGTTGTGGGAAGGATCAAAAAAATATACATTTTCCCAATTAAAAATGCTATTTCCTTTTTATCATTCAGCTCTAAGCTACTTGATGTGGAAAGGTGAAAGGGCAGCAATAAATTCACTCATTTCATAGATACATGAGGTTAGAATCTCATGGGATTGTGTGTTCCAGTACAGGCTTCCAGCTGGTGTGCCAAGTCAGAGTGCTAGTATGTGTAGTAAATGGGATTTGCTGTAAATACAGGATCATTTGTGCTTGCCTAAAGTAAAATGTGCAATGGGAAATTCCAGCTGGTTGTGCGCAAGACCCGGCCCATCTGCCTGCCGACTTAATGGATGCAGGATAAATGACTTGCTCAGTGGAGGGAGAACAGACAAACTTGATGAGGATATGAGTACAAACTTACAGCTGGTTTATCTCCTCTTTACAGTCACATAATCTCCTTCTCTCCTAAACTCATGTTTTCTCTGCTCTGCTCTTAGTGTTTTAGTATGGGAGGTGCTTGACCTTCAGAGAGCAGGAGGGTAGAGTGCTTTGGCAGCTTGGAGGATGAAGCTTGGCATTAAGATCATCAGCTCACTGCAGGCCAGGTACTTCCTAGAGCAAGTGCATTTTATAGAGTGCTCCTGGCCGTGGGATGGTTTCTGTTCAGTGTTATTCCACAGATTTTGTACACACAGGACAGCAAGCAAAGGACAGAATATTCTCACTCAACTTACTCAACTTCTTAAATGTGCTTTCTTTTTCCTGCAATTACTTCATCAAATGGGGAGAAGCAGAGAAAAGGAGTGACCTCTATCACAGATCACTTTTTCTTATTTTCAAACCCCAAAATGTGTTTTAAACATGCATTTTTAAACATGCACATTTCTCATGTCATTGAATTTTGCATAATAGCATAATGCAGTGTACCCTGTGAAATAGGTTAGGACTTTAAACATTAATAACCTTATAATCCACGCAGTAGATTTCAGGGCATAAAAATTGCCTCTCAACACAGGACCCAAATTTTCTTTTCATTTAAAATACAGTGCAAATTCCTGGTGATCATTGGACAAATTATATGGAAGACCACTAAGATTTTTCAAGTTGCATAGTTTAAAACCTAATCCTTTAATGTGTTTAAAAACTGTGTTCACACTCATGATGCTGCTGCTGGGAACCATGGAAAATTGCATCCTAAAATGCCTGTGATAAGTTAACACCCATCCTGGAAGCAGGGCGGGGGGGCTTGTGAGAGCATTGCCCTCCCTGCAGGGTGTTTTCCCCCT
The DNA here is from genome assembly GCA_033816785.1 of Picus viridis. Classification (NCBI taxonomy): domain Eukaryota; kingdom Metazoa; phylum Chordata; class Aves; order Piciformes; family Picidae; genus Picus; species Picus viridis. The sequence continues at coordinate 4,256,060 of CM066575.1, forward strand.
GGGAAACTAAATTAGTCTGTCCCACTCCCCCTCCCTGCCCAGCAAGGCTATAAGAAGGACACTGCAGCCATTAGCTCTCTTGGCCCCTGCCTTTGCCCGGACAAGGACTGCTGCTGGTTCCCTGCTTCTCTGCCACGTGGTCCTCCCTGCTACACCCACATCTTTGCAAAGGACAGGTTTTGTATTGCATATTCCTTTTTTCCCATCCATCCTTGTTCCTTACCCTTGTGCCTGCCTGCTATTGTTACATATGTATATCTATATCTAGATAGATAGATATAGTGAGGAGAGAGATACTGTTTTAAAAAATTCTTTACCTGTCTACTTCCAAGCCGAATCCAAATCATTTCTTGGTGGACTTGCTCCTTTCCTTTCTTTTCCTCTCTATTGGGAAAGAGGAGGAGGGCCCAGGGGAGGGATTCTCAGCCTGGCCCCCATCTGAGCTCTTAAGTCCCAGTTAGGGCTCAAGGCAGCACAACGTCATAAAGAAAATTCTGAGAAAACAAAACACAACAAACAAACAAAACCCCAACAACACAAACAAACAAAAAAAGCCCACACATTTTTCCAATGAGCAGTACTTTTAAATTACAAGAAAGGGCTAAAGCAGGTAGGATAATGCCATGTACTGGCTGTACTATGCAATGATCCTCATTTATGACAGGTAGAGAGGACCTTATGTTGTATGATTAGCCCATCTGCTATGCTGGGAATAAAGACATATGCTAGCATCTACCAATAAAACCATGGTGTCCCTAATTTCTTTCTGTCCTCCCCTTCTAATTTGTCCCAGTAGTCAGAGATAGGCAGACAACTTCAAGGAGTCAGGTCAGAATCTACATAATATAGTATTGCTTACTGCAGCACACACTAGCGTGTTTTGACTTTGCAATAAACTGAGTGCTTTGCTTTGCTATGTTAGTTACCTGAATGTAGGTATTCAGTGACATTTGAGTGCTCTGACTGACCTTTTAGGAAGAAGTTCTACACGGAGAGAGTGATTGCCCATTGGAATCGGCTACCCGTGGAGGTGGTGGAGTCACCTTCACAGGAGGTGTTCAGGAGAAGACTTGATGGGGTGCTTGGCTGTATGGTCTAGTTGTTGGGTGGGTTGGATTGTTTGATGGGTTGGACGCGATGATCTTGAAGGTCTCTTCCAACCTGGTGTATTGTATTGTATTGTATTGTATTCTGCTGCTGTTCCTCCATGAGGTGGATCGTCTTTGCAGCCTGTGTCACTTCCACTAGATGGAGATCTCATCTGTAATTCCAGCGAGCCAAATAGAACCACAGAATCATAGACTCAATAAGGTTGGAAGAAACCTCAAAGATCATCAAGTCCATAGAGTCACTCTTCTCATGTCTCAAATGATAGCAGAGTTCTAAATCAATTGCTCAAACTCATGTAATGATCCTTTCAGCCTCTTCGAAATCATGGCAGGGGACAGGCTTCACAGGTCACATGTCTATGCACTAAGAATAGCATTGTGTGTGTTCTTCCATGCTCATCTCTAGTATCAAAATTGGCAGCAAACCACCTCTGAATGTTTCATGATCATCTGTGACTCCTTATCCAAGGCAAGATACACAGTTATTTTGATGTTATCACAGAATTGTTAGGGTTGGAAGGGACGTCAAGGATCATCCAGTTCCAATCCCCCTGCCATGGGCAAGGATACCTCACGCTACATCACAGCCACATCCAACCTGGCCTTCAAAACCTCCAGGCATGAGGCTTCCACCACCTCCCTGGGCAACCTATTCCAGTATCTCACCACCCTCATGGAGAAGAACTTCTTCCTAATATCCAATCTGAATCCACCCATTTCTAGTTTTGTTCCACTCCCCCTAGTCCTATCATTACCTGACACCCTGAAAAGTCTCTCCCCAGCTTTCTTGTAGGACCCCTTTTGATACTGGAGGGCTACAATAAAGTCTTCTTGGAGCCTTCACTTCCTGTTGCAACTTTATTTACTGGGATGTCAGCAACATAGGCAGCACAGTAAGTTGAAAAGTAAAGAGGATGTAGAGCCCTTGACAGTGTGCAAAGGAGGTCTATGAGAGGACTGGGACTCAGGGCTAGATATATGTATGCATGATTCTTGATATGATGACAAAGATCAGGAGGAAGGGGAAAAACAGAACCTGTAGTCATCTTGGGGTGGAATAATTTTCCATTATCTTGGACCTACTAGGAGTATTTTGAATGAAAGGTGTTCGTTATTTCCAAGTATCTGCTACCTATCTGCTGAGCTTCCCCCACAATGCCTGTCAGCATGTCAGAATTAGCTGAAACCTGATGGAAAGGAAGGTGTTTTGTTTTCCTCATACAGGGTAACCGAAAAAATACTATCCTCTCCAAATATTCATTTCCAACAAGGGCAAAAATCTGTTCTTCAGCAGATATTGCAGTCTTTGGACTATGATTCCTCACCTAAAAAGACAGATGAAGTTTCACATCATTTAGATACCAGCAGTTAGAGGAGAATAGAATAGAATAGAATAGAATAGAATAGAATAGAATAGAATAGAATAGAATAGAATAGAATAGAATAGAATAGAATAGACCAGATTGGAAGACACCTTTGAGATCATCGTGTCCAACCCATGATCCAACACCATCCAATCAGCTAAACCATGGCACCAAGCACCCCATCCAGTCTCCTCCTAAACACCTCCAGTGATGGCGACATAAGCCAGCAGCATGCCCAGGTGGCCAAGAGGGCCAATGGCATCCTGGCCTGCATCAGGAACAGTGTGGCCAGCAGGAGCAGGGAGGTCATTGTGCCCCTGTACAGTGCACTGGTTAGGCCATACCTTGAGTCCTGTGTCCAGTTCTGGACCCCTCAGTTTAGGAAGGAGGTTGAGTTGCTGGAACATGTCCAGACAAGGGTAACAAAGCTGGTGAGGGGTTTGGAGCACAGCCCCATGAGGAGAGACTGAGGGAGCTGGGGTTGCTTAGCCTGCAGAAGAGGAGGCTCAGGGGAGACCTTACTGGTCTCTACAACTACCTGAAGGGAAGTTGTAGACAGGTGGGGTCTGGTCTCTTCTCCCAGGCAACCAGCACCAGAACAAGAGGACACAGTCTCAAGATATGCCAGGGGAGGTTTAGGCTGGATGTTAGGAACAAGTTTTTCCCAGAAAGAGTGATTGTCCATTGGAATGTGCTGCCCAGTGAGGTGGTGGAGTCACCATCCCTGGAGGTGTTTAGGAAGAGACTGGATGGGGTGCTTGGTGCCATGGTTTAGTTGATTAGATGGTGTTGGGTGATAGGTTGGACTTGATGATCTCAAAGCTCTCTTCCAACCTGGATGATTCTGTTCTATTCTATATGCTAAAGAAAAAAATGTGATTTTTATTTAATCTAACCAGTGCTTCCAGCAATACTTTTCTTCAGAGTAACAAGATGTGCCTGACACAGCTTTTTCTCAATACCTTTTTTGCTCAAGTCTTTTGCTGATTCATGTGGGCTGCACTAAGCTTCTCTACAAAAATTTCAACAAGTTCAGCTGCAGTTAACTTTTCTCTGTGCTCAACTGTAACAAGAAATCACACATGAGCTGAAGCAATATGTTTAAATGCCCAGTGTTATGTTTAAAGGGTGGTATTAGTATTTTAACATTCTGAAGGAGAAATCAGTTATTAATCACCCAAAGGCATTACTAAAATTGCTCTCTTTTGGGATTTAAAGATTACCATCTGTGATGCATCAGTAGCAGATGTTCTTTTCACAATAAAAAAATAACAAGTAAATAAGAGGACAATGTGCTTGTATAGGCTATGGAATGTAAAGGGTTTTTGAGAAGTAATGGAAGAACAGATAGTTAAGAGGACAACGTGGGCCCCTCAGTTTAAGAAGGACATTGAGACACTTGAACGTGTCCAGAGAAGGGCAACCAGGCTGGGGAGAGGCCTTGAGCACAAGCCCTATGAGGAGAGGCTGAGGGAGCTGGGATTGTTTAACCTGGAGAAGAGGAGGGTCAGGGGCGACCTCATTGCTCTCTACAACTCCCTGAAGGGAGGTTGTAGCCAGGAGGGTGTTGTTCTCTTCTCCCAGGCAACCATCAACGGAACAAGAGAACACAGTCTCAAGATGTACCAGGGGAAGTTTAGGCTGGCGGTGAGGAGAAAGTTCTTCACTGAGAGAGCTGTTAGCCATTGGCATGTGCTGCCCAGGGAGGTGGTGGAGACACCATCCCTGGAGGTGTTCAAGAGGGGACTGGATGTGGCACTTGGTGCCATGGTCTAGTCATGAGGTCTGTGGTGACAGGTTGGACTTGATGATCTTTGAGGTCTTTTCCAACCTTGGTGATACTCTGATACTGTGTTGTGTTGTAAGAGGATATGGAGAAACTGGCATGCTCCTAACTGAACCAGAAACCTCAGATGTTCCAATTTTATGAAAAACATGTGCAATATTTTTGTAAGAATTGTGTGAATTTTGCTTTTTTTTTTTTTTTTTTTTTTTTCTGTCATGTCAAGAGTTGGATTCCTGTGTTTGCTTGTCTAAGAGCTCAGGACTTCTTTCACTCTTTGTCAGGCCAGCTCCATTTATCACAAACAACTGCTGATGGTAAACGGCCTTGGTCCCAAAGCGTGTTAAATCAGCATGCCTTCCTGTCCCATGGCAAGCTAGGTGGCTTTAATACAGCTGCTTTTGCTTTGTTTAATTTTGCTGTAATTCATGTAGCTCCAGTGAAATGTCCATGCTTTGTCAATTAAAATAATATTGATGGGGGAAAGTCCTAAACATATAAGTCCTATAAAACTGAGAACAGTTGTCAAATTTTTTCAGAAGCAGCCAAGAGGGCCAATGGCATCCTGGCCTGCATCAGGAACAGTGTGGCCAGCAGGAGCAGGAAGGTCATTGTGCCCCTGTACAGTGCACTGGTTAGGCCACACCTTGAGTCCTGAGTCCAGTTCTGGGCCCCTCAGTTTAGGAAGGAGGTTGACTTGCTGGAACATGTCCAGAGAAGGGCAACGAAGTTGGTGAGGGGTTTGGAGCACAAGCCCTATGAGGAGAGACTGAGGGAGCTGGGGTTGCTTAGCCTGGAGAAGAAGAGACTCAGGGGTGACCTTATTGCTCTCTACAACTACCTGAAGGGAGGCTGTAGCCAGGCAGAGGTTGGTCTCTTCTCCCAGGCAGACAGCACCAGAGCAAGAGGACACAGTCTCAGGCTGCACCAGGGGAGGTTTAGGCTAGATGTTAGGAAGAAGTTCTATACAGAGAGAGTGATTGCCCATTGGAATGGGCTACCCTGGGAGGTGGTGGAGTCATCATCATTGGAGGTGTTCAGGAGGAGACTTGATGGGGTGCTTGGTGCCATGGTCTAGTTGACTAGGTGGGTTGGATTGGTTGATAGGTTGGATGCGATGATCTTGAAGGTCTCTTCCAACCTGGTCTGGTCTATTCTATTCTATTCTATTCTATTCTATTCTATTCTATTCTATTCTATTCTATTCTATTCTGCTATCATAGCTCTGTTAAACCAATGTGTATGGTAATACTTAACAAATTATTTGAAAATCCATTTTGTTTTGTCAGCTTTGGCCAGTGCTATCTTGATCTCTGATGTGTAGCTAAGGTTTCTCTTATTAAAGACTGGCACTGACTCTCACAAGTTTTCCTGATTTCAAAGCATTTCATTAAGAGTTTCGTTTCCATCTCTTTTCAGCACATATCTATTAATGCAGCTAACATCTTCTAAACCTTTGTATAACCTCCTGATTCTTTTCCAGGTTACAAAATGGCCAGTGGGAAAGCAAGGTTTGCTGTATGACCGTAACTGGATGGTTGTAAACCAGAACGGAGTCTGCATGACTCAGAAGCAGGACCCGAGGTTGTGTCTTGTAAATCCCTCAATTGATCTGAAGAAAAATGTTATGGTCATCCAGGCAGAAGGTTAGCAACCAGTATCCTTTCTTCTCTTTCATCATTCATATCAAATTTCTAGGCAAAGACACCTGCAACAACCCAGCAAACTACTGAATTCTGTGTATGCATACTCACTTCAGGGCCAAATTCTGCTATCATCTGCCCAGGGTGTAATATACAGCCCTGAATGATTTGCTAGCCTGATGTGGGGATGGGCAGAGAGTAAAGAGTGACTCCCTGTGTGCAGTCATAAGTAGATGCTCTAGGAAGGAATAACCAATTGACAGAGGTGGAAATTTACTGACTAGCCTCATTCTCCTCTTTGGCCTGTGAGGATTGTTCTCCACATTGGCCTGTGGGGATTGTTATTGCTGCAGAGGTGAAGTAATGGGAGTTTAATATCAAACATCCTGGCCAAAGATCTTCCCATTTTTTAGGTCTTCTCCTTCCGGCCGTGGGACAACAGGGGTAGAGTCTTCAGTGGAAATTTGTATGAATTAAAATAAGGGCCAGACATTGGTGATCTCAGTTAAATACCTGCACTGCAGGCAAATATTTCATGATGTTTGGTGTTCTCTGGATTTATCAAACCCCATTTATTCTCTGTGGAGTGAAAGGAAAAGAAAAAGGGTAAAAAGAAAAAAAAATGGAAATTATTGCAGAAAGCTCTTTTGCTACTTGGGAGTGGAAATTATTTGTTTTGCTAACAGTGCTGTAAGCACTGAACACTGAAACTGGTTTGTATTCCACATAAATCATTATTAATGCCAAGTTTCCATGTGTCTGAATGGTATTCATCATTTCCCTGGGGTCTAACATTTACTCAGCCTGTGTGTCTTAACCATTAATAATATCTATGCCCACATTTTCAGCAGCTGGAGCAAAGCAAGGGAACCTGTATTCAATTTTTTTTCACCCTTTATTGGAAATTTGTATGAGTGGCTCTGCAGTTCCAGTCTCCCTGTTTGTACCTTACAGTTGTCCTTTCCAGCTGCCTCAGAACTCTCCATAAAATTAACTCCGAGCAGCTGATTTCTTTTGCCTGCAATAGGTTTGTCAAAGTACATCTGGATGTTAAGGGCAACAAGGCTGGTGAGAGGCCTTGAGCACAAGCCCTGTGAGGAGAGGCTGAGGGAGTTGGGATCGTTTAGCCTGGAGAAGAGGAGGCTCAGGGGAGACCTTATTCCTGTCTACAACTACCTGAAGGGAGGTTGTAGCCAGGTGGGGGTTGGTCTCTTCTCCCAGGCAACCAGCAGCAGAACAAGAGGACACAGTCTCAAGCTGCATCAGGAGAAGTTTAGGCTGGAGGTGAGGAGAAAGTTCTTCACCGAGAGAGTCATTTGTCATTGGAATGTGCTGCCCAGGGAGGTGGTGGAGTCACCATCCCTGGAGGGGTTCAAGAGGGGATTGGACATGACACTTGGTGCTATGGTCTAGTCATGGGGTCTGTGGTGACAGGTTGGACTCAATGATCTTTGTGGTCTCTTCCAACCTTGGTGATACTGTGATACTGTGTATGCTTCCCTTAGCCTTGTGTTATTTTGTGTGTGTTTCAGATCCCAAACAGAATCTTGCCTCTTCTTAGGGATTCCAGACCACCTCACTGGCACAAACACTGCTGTTTTCCATTTTCCTCTTTGCATTGTTAATTCATCTGAATTCTGTGTGGAGCACCTTGCACCTCAAACTGTTGTGTTGGGTTTTTTTGCTGTAGTGCACATGCAGCCTTCTCTCACAGCTTTTAAATTACCAAGTGCCTCAGGACTAGTTTTGAGAAATTCAGTTTCTTTCCATCGTCTTCCTTTCTGCCTGTACCTCTTGTCTGCAGACACAATGAGAAGTCTTGTCCAAAACTTAGAATAGAATAGAATAGAATAGAATAGAATAGAATAGAATAGAATAGAATAGAATAGCATAGAATATAATAGAATAGAATTACCAAGGTTGGAAGAGACCTTGAAGATCATCGAGTCCAACCTGTAACCACAACCTCACAACTAGACCATGGCACCAAGTGCCACATCCAGTCCCCTCCTGAACGCCTCCAGGGACGGAGACTCAACCACCTCCCCGAGCAGCCCATTCCAATGACGAATCACTCTCTCGGTGAAGAACTTTCTCCTCACCTCCAGCCTAAACTTCCCCTGGTGCAGCTTGAGACTGTGTCCCCTTGTTCTGGTGCTGGTTGCTAGGGAGAAGAGGCCAACCCCTTCCTGGCTACAACCACCTTTCAGGTAGTTGTAGAGAGCAATGAGGTCGCCCCTGACCCTCCTCTTCTCCAGGCTAAACAGCCCCAGCTCCCTCAGCCTCTCCTCATAGGGCTTGTGCTCAAGGCCTCTCCCCAGCCTTGTTGCCCTTCTCTGGACACGTTCAAGTGTCTCAATGTCCTTCTTAAACTGAGGGGCCCAGAACTGGACACAGTACTCAAGGTGCGGCCTAACCAAAGCAGAGTACAGGGGCACAATGACCTCCCTGCTCCTGCTGGCCATACTATTCCTAATGCAGGCCAGGATGCGGTTGGCTCTCTTGGCTGCCTGGGCACACTGCTGGCTCATGTTCAGCTTCCCATCAACCAGCACCCCCAGGTCCCTCTCAGCCTGGCCGCTCTCCAGCCACTCTGACCCCAGCCTGTAGCGCTGCCTGGGGTTGTTGTGGCCAATGTGCAGAACCCGGCACTTGGATGTGTTAAATCTCATGCCATTGGACTCTGCCCATCTGTCCAGCCTGTCGAGGTCTCTCTGCAAAGCCTCTCTGCCCTCCAGCAGATCAACTGCTGCCCCCAGCTTGGTGTCATCTGCAAATTTACTGATGATGGACTCAATGCCCTCATCCAGATCATCAATAAAGATGTTGAAAAGCATGGGGCCCAGCACTGATCCCTGGGGCACACCACTAGTGACAGGCTGCCAGCTGGATGTGGCACCATTCACCATTACTCTCTGGGCTCGGCCCTCCAGCCAGTTCCTAACCCAACGCAGTGTGCTCCTGTCCAAGCCATGGGCTGCCAGCTTGGCCAGGAGTTTGCTGTGGGGGACGGTGTCAAAGGCCTTGCTGAGGTCCAGGTAGACCACATCCACAGGCCTCCCCGCATCCACCAGGCGGGTCACCTGATCATAGAAGGAGATCAGGTTGGTCAGGCAGGACCTGCCCCTCCTAAATCCATGCTGGCTAGGCCTGACCACTTCCCCATTTATCTTTCACATTGTCAGAGTTTTAGCACTTTGGGGCCTTTCTATTTCTGCATTCTGCTCTTCCAAGTTTTTTCTCCCCCTTCCTGATGTCACATTGTTCAGACAAGTGCATATCCATTAGTATGTTTGCCTGTCGATAATAACTGTACTGGCATACTTCAGAGTCAAGAAGAAGGTTTCTCAGACTAGAATGACAGTCAAGGAACCCATTTCACACTGATATTTACAATCTCTTGATGTAGTTAGTGCCAGGTTGAAATTCACCTTTAAATCCTACTTTTCACTTTTTGTCCTTTTTGGAGTTTTCACTGCCATTCCCTACCCTTCCTCTGAAAGCGAGAACTATTTCCATGCAGATGTGACTGACCAAGTCTATGGATCGCTTTTCTACCCTAAAGTGATTAGAATAGAATAGAATAGAATTGGATTGGATTGGATTGGATTGGATTCAATTCAATTCAATTCAATTCAATTCAATTCAATCCAATTCAATTCAGTTCAATCTAATTCAATTCAATTCACCAGGCTGGAAAAGACCTTTGAGATCATCAAGTCCAACCTGTTACCCAACACCATCTAATCAACTAAACCATGACACCAAGTGCCTCATCTAGTCTCTTCCTAAACACCTCCAGTGATGGTGACTCCACCACCTCCCTGGGCAGCACATTCCAATGGCCAATCTCTCTTTCTATGAAGATTTTCTTCCTAACATCCAGCCTAAACCTCTCCTGGCACAGCTTGAGACTGTGTCCCCTTGTTCTGGTGCTGGTTGCCTGGGAGAAGAGACCAACCCCCACCTGGCTACAAGCTCCCTTCAAGTAGTTGTAGAGAGCAATAAGGTCTCCCCTGAGCCTCCACTTCTGCAGGCTAAGCAACGCCAGCTCCCTCAGCCCTTATTGATCAGACCTCCCATGTTCTCTAACAGAAACATGGTTGGCATTTATTTATGACCTGCCGTTGTAGGGTAAGGAAAGTTAAGGGTTAATTGTAAAATCATAAAGTGAAAACACCTCCTGAGGAGGTGGAGAAATCTGTCCCAAGAGGGAGCCACAGGATATTTTGATATTGCTATTCTATGTCCTTTCCTACATTTCCCTACATTTGGAGCCGACCTTCCAGTCAGCTCTATCTCTGCTCTGGGCATTTGGCTTTTGCATTCACTTGCAGCCTGACGGTGGTTTGGATGGCTGGAGGATATTTTCTGATGCCTAGTTGAGGCCAAGCTCAGGGTCTAGCTGAGGCCTTGTTTGTGGTCAGGCCAGGCAGCTATTCTGCTGCAATCAGTGCAGCAAGGAGCCCTCTGACAAGCTAAGCTGGTTGTTTTGCAGCTCAGAGGCTTCACTTGTCTATACCTGTGGCCAATATTTCAGATCTGTAGCACTTAGCCTGCTGATTACAGTCACATCCAGGTCTTTTCCACCACTGTCCCTTCATGAGTTTCTTTCTCCCACTGGATGCTGCACAACCAAACAGCTGCATCTTTCCTCAGCCACAGTAGCATGCATCTTCCCAAAAGGACTTTTGTTTCTCCAACTCTGCCTCTCCTTTCACTGACCTCACACTCCCTCTGCAGCTCCCTAGCTCATCTCAGTGCAGTGGGGATGTTTCTGGTGGTGAGGAGTGGTTGAGGGAAGCAACAGCAGCAAAAAAGGAAATGAAAAGAAAATGAGGCAAAAGCTTTGAGCTGCACCTTTACTGCACCTCTTGCTCTGCTCAATGTGAACAACCAAGCAGCTCCCAACTGACCAGGTGACAACTGCAGGCAAACTAGCTACCTTCATCTAGTCCCTCTGACGGAGATGTAACCATTCTGCTTTCTTTACCAGTTCCTCTGCTGTCCTCTATGCTTTTCTCAGTGTAAGAGCAGACTGTGGCAGTGATCTCCATCTAGAGTGCACTTTGCTGCCTGGAGGTGTCTCTCTCCAGTAGAGAGAGCCTAAGGCAACTATGCTGCTGGATTAGGTGACTCTGGTAAGTGCCTAAAGCCCAGTGGGGTGAATCCCACATAGCTGAATTATGAGGTATTCTTAAAGAATGTTTTGTGGATACACTGTTAGGTAATGGTAAAAGACTCTTTCTGTACCACTTTTAAAACATCCTAGTCTCTCTCCCTTCCAGGCACATGCTTTCCTTTCCCTCTATAATTTCGTTTATGACTATTTTAGTTAAGCATGGTTCTGTCTTAAATAAATATGTCAGCACGATTTAGTGTGACAGTAAATATTTTAATAACTTGCTGAATCCTCCATGCATTGAGACACTGCTTCATGCTGGAGAGCTCCAGGTATTCCCCTGATCCCTGAGGAAGGGAGCAAGTGAGAGGAAGGGCTTCTGCTTGGTCTCAATGTAGCTGCATTTTGGCAGAAGGAATGAGATTTTATTTCTGAGAAACTCTATTTCTGAGTGTTCTCTCAGGCTATGTGCTTGTTAGCAGGCATTTCCTATGCTTTTTGATGGGAAGATACCTTTGCTCTCACAGGCCCCCTTTGCTATCACAGGACCCTCCTTAAGAAAACGTGTGTAACTTTAAATAAATTCCTGTGTGTAGCTTTAAATAAATTCCTGTAGAGAAAGACAGCTTCTTGTATCTCAGCTAAAGCAGTTAATGGATAAGCTCCCAGCAACTTAAAGTTGTGCAGGAGCAAATGCCTTTATTTCTACAAGCCATATTATTTGATTGGGAATCCATGGGAATCTTGTCCTGCTTCACCTGGGGAACGACACTGAGCTTGCTGACAACCAACATAAAAATAAGCCAAACAGGATTTAGTTGAGATTACATGTCTGTAGAATCACAGAATCACAGAATTGTTAGGATTGGAAGGAACCTCAAGCATCATTTAGTTCCAACCCCCCTGCCATGGGCAGGGACACCTCACACTACAGCAGGTTGCTCACAGCCACATCCAGCCTGGCCTTCAAAACCTCCAGGGATGAGGCTTCCACCACCTCCCTGGGCAACCTGTTCCAGTGTCTCACCACCCTCAAGGGGAAGAACTTCTTCCTAACATCCAATCTGAATCCACCCATTTCTAGTGTTGCTCCATTCCCCCTAGTCCTGTCATTACCTAACACCCTAAAAGGTCCCTCCCAGCTTTCTTGTAGGCCCCCTTCAGACACTGGAAGGCCTCAGAGACTTTTCTCCAGGCTGAACAGCCCCAACTCTCTCAGTCTGTCCTCACAGGAGAGGAGCCCTAGCCCTCTGATCATCCTCGTGGCCCTTCTCTGGACACATTCCAGCACCTCCAGATCCTTCCTGTAATAGAGGCTCCAGAACTGGACACAGTACTCCAGGTGGGGTCTCACTAGAGTGAAGCAGAGGGGGAGAATCACCTCCCTCAACCTGCTGGCTCTGCTTCTCTTGATGCAGCCCAGGATCTGATTGGCTTTCTGAGCTGCAAGTGCACACTGCTGGCTCCTGTTGAGCTTCTCATCCCCAGCACCCCCAAGTCCTTTTCTTCAGGGCTGTTGTCAAGCCAGGCCCTGCCCAGCCTATATCAGTGCTTGGGATTGCCCCAACCCAGATGCATGACTTTGCAATTTGGTCTTGTTGAACCTCCTGAGGTTGTCATGGGCCCACCCCTCCAGCCTGTCAAGGGCCCCCTGGATGGCATCCCTAATTTATCTCTTTCAATTTTAGCTAACTATCAGCATTGCTCTTGCAAGTTGGTATTAGTTTGCCACTGCGCTGAGGGAGAAATTTTGAGTGTTGTGAAGGCTCTTTAAAACACTGCAGTTGAAAAATGCTACCCAAACCAAGCAACTAATTACACTGTATGGAGTCCATTGTGCCTTCAGATAGTCATGTGCTATTGCCAATAAAAATAATGGGGATTAAATGCATACACTGGCGAAAGAATGCACATGAATAGTTTATATTTCAGTCTCATTGACCAAAAATAGGAGCTATAAAGACAAGATTCTTTCAATATGTATTAATACTGTGAGCACATCTGTGAATTTTATTATCAAGCAAATGACCATGGAGAATGACAGCTTTTACATTTTAGTAACTGGCAATATTCTGAGTTTTATTTTTTTCCTCCCCCTCCTTGGGATAGAATAAAATTGTAATTAACAGTGTTTAATTGACCTGAACATGGCTGTAATACGTGTGCTGTTCGATGAAAATGTGATACACTTGCTGGTGCACAAAAGCAAAGCTTTTTCAAAACCCTGGGACTCTAATTTAAGACATTTTCTGAGTATGCCTTGCTTATAAAACATTTTTAAAGTGCACAACAGCTAAAGATGCATGCAGGATGAAAGCTTTCAAACTTCTCTTTTCCAGAAGGAAGGAGGCTAATGTTTAATCTCCTCGAAGTACTGGAGTATTAGTTCTCAGTTACAACATGGTAATGATGGTTTTAGAATAGAATAGAATAGAATAGAATAGAGGATAATAAAATAGAATAGAATGGAATAGAACAGAACAGAATAAACCAGGTTGGAAGAGACCTTCAATATCATCGCGTCCAACCCATCAACCAATCCAACCCACCTAAACAACTAGACCATGGCACCAAGCATCCCATCAAGTCTCCTGAACACCTCCAATGATGGTGACTCCACCACCTCCATGGGTAGCCCATTCTAATGGGCAATCACTCTCTCTGTATAGAACTTCTTCCTAACCTCCAGCCTAAACCTGCCCTGTCACAGCCTGAGACTGTGTCCTCTTGTTCTGGTGCTGGCTGCCTGGGAGAAGAGACCAAACTCTGCCTGTCCACAACCTCCCTTCAGGTAGTTGTAGAGAGCAAGAAGGTCACCCCTGAGTCTCTTCTTCTCCAGGCTAAGCAATCCCAGCTCCCTCAGTCTCTCCTCATAGGGCTTGAGCTCCAAACCCCTCACCAACTTTGTTGCCCTTCTCTAGACACGCTCCAGCAAGTCAACCTCCTTCCTAAACTGAGGGGCCCAGAACTGGACTCAGGACTCAAGGTGTGGCCTAACCAGTGCACTGTACAGGGGCACAATGACCTCCCTGCTCCTGCTGGCCATACTGTTCCTGATGCAGGCCAGGATGCCATTGGCCCTCTTGGCTGCCTGGGCACACTGCTGGCTCATGTTCAGCCTACCATCAACCAGCACCCCCAGGTCCCTCTCTGCCTGGCTGTTCTCCAGCCACTCTGACCCCAGCCTGTAGCACTGCATGGGGTTGCTGTGGCCAATGTGCAGAACCCGGCACTTGGATGTGTTCAATCTCATGCCCTTGGACTCTGCCCATCTGTCCAGCCTGTCAAGGTCCCACTGCAAAGCCTCTCTACCCTCCAGCAGATCAACTCCTGCCCCAAGCTTGTTGCAAGCAAGTCCAATGCATTTATTATTTATGTGTTTTATTTTCCTAAGTGAACTCAGCCTTTCTGTCTTCACTTCAGAAGTATACTAACATCCTTAGATAAAAGTGGAATAGATGTCTTTCTGTATTGAAAGCTTGCATGGAGCAGAGCTGATAACTGGGATATAGTGAACCTGAACTACATTTCATTATTCTTCAGAAGAACATAAAATAAAATAAAACAAAATAAAATAAAATAAAACCAAAAGAAAACAAAACAAAATAAAATAAATAACATAAAATATATAAAGTAGAATAAATAAACCCAGATAAAATAAAATAAAACAAATCAAAACAAAATGAAATAAAATAAAATAAATAAAAAAAAAAATAAAATAAAATAAAATAAAATAAAATAAAATAAAATAAAATAAAATAAAATAAAATAAATTCAATAAAAATAAAATTGAATTCCACCATATCACAGGGCTGGTAGATTCTTGATTCTTATTTCCACAGCAATAATATAAAAAGGACCTAATTAGCGAAATTGAAACATACTGATGTAAAGCTGGGGTAGATAAGATCAGTCTTTCCTGGTTTATGTTGTAGTGTAATGGAAATGAGTTGGATTCATTACAGCCACACATCATTTCAGATTATTGCTTTCAATTAACAGAAAGGAAAACAGTCCAGCTCTAGGAAACCCCAGTAGCCTTCCATCTCTTAGACTCATTCTGTTCAAGATAACAAACTTATGGAATAAACTATTAAAATAGATCTCTACCAGGGATTCCTTATCTGGTTTAAACTTAGAGATAGACAGATGAGAATAATTTTCTCCTTAGAGGTTTCCATTCATTTTATCTTTTAATTATGATACTGCCTTCCATCCTTCATCTTTCTGATCACTCCATCCCACCATTCCAAGAAAACCCAACTCAACAGTGGTTAATCTCATACCCTGATCTTCCATAGGGGACAAAATAGTAATAAAATCACAGGATCACAGGATGTTAGGGGTTGGAAGGGACCTCTGGAGATCATAGAATCACAGAATCAATAAGGTTGGAAGAGACCTCAAAGATCATCAAGTCCAACCTGTCGCCCAACACCTCATGACTACTAAACCATGGCACCAAGTGCCATGTCCAATCCCCTCTTGAACATCTCCAGGGATGGTGACTCCACCACCTCCCTGGGCAGCACATTCCAATGGCTAACGACTCTCTCTGGGAAGAACTTTCTCCTCACCTCAAGCCTAAACTTCCCCTGGTGCAGCTTAGACCGTTCTTTGAGTCCAACCCCCTTCCAGAGCAGGACCATATAATCTAGCATAGGTCACACAGGAATGCATCCAGATACGTCTTGAAAGTCTCCAGAGAGGACTCCACAACCTCTCTAGGGAGCCTGTCCAGTGCCCTGTGACCCTCACAGTAAAGAAGTTGTTCCTCATGATGAGGTGGAACCTCCTGTGCTGTAGTTCACATCTATTGCCCCTTGTCCTATCACAGCGTGCAAGTGAGCAGAGCCTGTCCCCTCCCTCCCAACCCCCAGCCCTCAGATATTTATAGACATTTAGTAGATACCCCTCCCAGTCTTCTCTCCAGACTAAAAAGCATCATCCTTTCAACAGAACCCTTGACTAAGGCAGCAATTCTGTGCCAGTTTCCTTGCCTGAAATACACGGAGAATGAAGTTACTCGAAGCCGAAACTGTATATTCCTTAATGTGGTTTGGGTACAAGGTCTTCCGCAGCCTTTGCTCTTTACATTATCATTTGGAGCCACCTGCAGGCAGAGAATATAATTCTAGCAGAAGGAGAGGAAGATGTCTCATTGTGTTTTGGAGGCTGCTGTAATCGTGAATGGGGGCAAAAATAAGAACTTTTTTCATGCTTCTGCATAGATGGGAGGGTTTCAAATATGGTTTGCTCTCCTCCTATCTAGGAATGGACCCAATATCTGTATCACTGGGAGAAAATCCTGGAAAAGAGGCTGAGATCTGCGAGAGTAAAGTTTGTTCACACAGGTGAGTGAGAGCAGAGAGGAATGGAAACTGAAAATCATTGCACTGACATTAAGGATGTGACTGAATGACCACACAGGGGCAAAAGGCCTTAAGAAAAGAGGGGGAGGGTGGAAAGTAATGAATGACTTAGTGGTGTGGGAGAAGATGCCATTAGATTCAGCACTCCCAGCATCTCTGATGGGAAATACTAAAAAAATATTAACAATTAAAAAGAAGGAGAAGGATGGTAAAAGAGACTGTGATTACTTGGTAGTCACATGAGTAAGGGCGAGATTGCTTTACTTGCTGCAAGGATGAGAAAACAGAAAGGTGTCCCTAGTTCGTTCCCAATGCTGTCTGGGGGCCTCAGCAGGACCCTAGAATTCAGTTAATTCATTTAACAGTAATGATGCTGACAACCCACCCAATCAACTAAACCATGGCACCAAGCACCCCATCAAGTCTCCTCCTGAACACCTCCAATGATGGTGACTCCACCATCTCCCCAGGCAGCCCATTCCAATGGGCAATCACTCTCTCTGTATAGAACTTCTTCCTAACATCCAGCCTAAACCTGCCCTGGCGCAGCCTGAGACTGTGTCCTCTTGTTCTGGTGCTGGCTGCCTGGGAGAAGAGACCAACCCCCACCTGTCTACAGCCTCCCTTCAGGTAGTTGTAGAGAGCAATAAGGTCTCCCCTGAGCCTCCTCTTCTCCAGGCTAAGCAACCCCAGCTTCCTCAGCCTCCTCTCATAGGGCTTGTGCTCCAAGCCCCTCACCAACTTTGTTGCCCTTCTCTGGACACGCTCCAGCAAGTCAACATCCTTCCTAAACTGAGGGGCCCAGAACTGGACTCAGGACTCAAGGTGTGGCCTAACCAGTGCACTGTACAGGGGCACAATGACCTCCCTGCTCCTGCTGTCCGCACTGTTCCTGATGCAGGCCAGGATGCCATTGGCCCTCTTGGCTGCCTGGGCACAATGCAGGCTCATGTTCAGCCTACCATCAGCCAGTACCCCCAGGTCCATCTCTGCCTGTCCGCTCTCCAGCCAGTCTGGCCCCAGCCTGTAGCACTGCATGGGGTTGCTGTGGCCAATGTGCAGAACCCGGCACTTGGATGTGTTCAATCTTATGCCCTTGGACTCTGCCCATCTGTCCAGCCTGTTGAGGTCCCTCTGCAAAGTCCCTCCAGCAGATCAACTCCTGCCCCCAGCTTGATGTCTTCTGCAAATTTACTGATGATGGACTCAATGCCTTCATCCAGATCATCAATAAAGATGTTAAAGATCATGGGGCCCAGCACTGATCCTTGGGGCACACCACTAGTGACAGGCCGCCAGCTGGATGTGGCACCATTCACCACCACTCTCTGGGCTCGGCTCTCCAACCAGTTCCCAACCCAGCTGAGAGTGCTGCTGTCCAAGCCATGGGCTGACAGCCTGTCCAGGAGTTTGCTGTGGGGGACAGTGTCAATGGCCTTGCTGAAGTCCAGGTAGACTGCATCCACAGCCTTCCCCATATCCACCAGGCAGTCACCTGATCATAGAAGGAGATCAGAGAGGGAGACTCCGCACCCTGCCCAGGCAGCCTGTTCCAGTGTTTCATCACCCTCACAGTGAAAATATTTTCCCCATGTTTCCATGGAAATTGCTATGCCTTAGCTTACACCCATTGCCCCTTGTCCTGTCACTGGGCATCACTGAGAAGATCCTGGCTCCATCCTCTTGGCACTCACCCTTTACAAGCATTATAAACATTAATGAGGTTACCCCTTCGTGTCCTCTTCAAGCTAAAGAGACACAACTCCCTCAGTCTCTCATTGTAAGGAAGATGTTCCACTCCCTTTATCACTTTTGTGTCTCTGTGCTGGACTCTTCCAAGCAGTTCCCCATCCTTCCTGAACTGTGGGGCCCAGAACTGTACACATTACTCCAGATGCAGCCTCACCAGGGCAGAATAGAGGGGAAGGAGAACTTCTCTCGACCTACTAACCACAGCCCTTCTAATCCACCCCAGAATGGCATTGGCCTTCTTGGCCATAAGAGCACATTGTTGGCTCATGGTCAGCCTTCCATCCATTAGGACCCCCAGATCCTTTCCCCCTTCACTGCTCTCCAGCAGGTCAGTCCCCAACCTATGCTGATACTTGGGGTTGTTCTTTTCTGGGTGCAAGACTCTACACTTGCCCTTGTTGAACTTCATTGAATTTGTCCCTGCCCAGCTCTCAGCCTGGCCAAGTTTCACTGAATGGCAGCATAACCCTCTGGTGTGTCAGCCACTCCACCCAGTTTGGTGTCACCAGCAGTCTTGCTGACAGTGCACTGTGTGCCCCATCCAGGTCGCTGATGAATATATTGAACAGCACTGGTCCCACTACCAACACCGGAGGGACTCCACTAGATGCAGGACTCCAACTAGACTCTGTCCCATTGACCACAAGCTTCTAACTTGTCTCCTTCAATCAGTTCTCAATCCACCTCACTACCTTGCCACACAGCCTCAGTTTAGTTGCGAGGATGCTGTGGAAGACAGTGTCAAATGCTTAACTGAAACCAAGATAAACTACATCCACTGCTCTGCCATCATCTGTCCACCTTGTTATGTCCTCAAGCCATGGTTGGTCAAACATGACTTCCCCTTGGTAAAACCCTCTTGTCCTTGATATGCCTAAGGACAGCCCCAAGGGTAAGTTGTTCCACTACCGTTCTGGGGATGGAGGTGAGGCTGACTGATCTATAGTTACCTGGGTCATTCTCCTTACCCTTTTGAAGATTGGAGAGATGTTTGCCTTCCTCCAGTCCCCAGGCACCTCTCCTGTCCACCATGACTTACCAAAGATGGTGGAGAGTGGTCTGGCAATGACCTCTGCCAGCTCCCTCAGGACCAGCAAGTGCACACCATCAGGACCCATGGATTTACGGATGTCCAGATTACTTAACTCTTCCCTGGCCCAGTCATCAACCCAGTCCTCATCAACCAAGGAAAACTCCTCCTTTCTCTTGTCTTCCTCTGGGGCCTCAGGGGTCTGGGGCTCCTGAGGACAGTCTCTAGCAGTATAGATGAAGACAAAGAAGGCACTTAGTAACTCAGCCTTCTTTGTATCCTCTGTCACCGAGGCACCCACCTCATTCTGCACTGGGCCTACATTGCCTCTAGTGTTAGTTTTTCCTGCAGTGTATTTGAAGAAGCCCTTTCTGTTGTCCTGGACCTCCATTGCAAGGTTGAATTCCAAAGCGGCCTTAGCCTTCCTAGTTGCCTCCCTACATCCTCTGACAACAGTCTTCTACTCCTCCCAAGTGGCCAGCCCCTCCTTCCATGATCTGTAGACTCTCTTCTTCCACTTAAGTTTGTCCAGCAGTTCCCTACTTAACCGTACAGATCTCCTGGCTCCCTGTCTCGGTTGGTCAGTATGTGAAATAACATTAACTCTCATCAAGAGACACACCACTTCCATAAAATATGACATTATGAACAAATTAATTCCCTATTAGTGAAAGTGTTTATCCATCATATTTCCTAAGTATTTCCCAGTCTCATTAAGTTTTCTGAGTAGCAGTGTATCTGGTGCCTTCCTAAAGTACATTTGCATTCTCTACTACGTTCCTTCTCACTGAGTTTCTTGGTAAGTCCGCCTAAAAGAGTCTTCTTTTAACCAAGGTATAATAATTCTTTGTAGCCATCTACATTTGCTTCTCTGAGGGTAACACATAAACAAATAATTAGAAGACCTGGCCATGTGCCCTGCAGAGACATGTGGGAAATTACTTTCCTTTCTACTGGGCAGATAGTAAAGAGGATCTTTTTCTCAGGAGTGTATTTTCCTTAGACAGTGGAATTCACTCAGCAGTCATTTGCTTTAACCATCTGTCCTTAGTGTTGACTCATCCTTAGCCTCCCCATGGTTAGCCCATCTACTACAGGCTGTAAAATATCTTTCTCTCTGTGTGCATATACTGGCTGCCATACTGTTTATTGTATCTTGTCTTTCATGGAACTGATTGTCTTTTTGAATGTATGAAATAGGAAATTTTCATGGCAAACTGCCTAAGAGTTCTGAGGAGGAATGAAAAGATAGAAGGTCAAAGAAAGGGAATGAAAGGATAGGAGGTCAAAGAAAGGGAAGACAGAAGACAAACTGCACAGAGTGGACTGTGATTAGCAAATAAAAAAGGCAGGAAGTAAGACAGAATGAGGGGGCAGTGTTGATGAGGCTCCCAGACAGCTGAGATCCAACAGTGCTGCACTTCAGCAGGAGAGCCTTCAGGGTGAAAAATAAGGAAGCTGGAGAAAATCAGTGCATTTCAGTAGGACAGGAGGTGATCTGTGGTCTGGGATCTTCTCTGCAAATTTTCTGAGGTAGGCAGTGGGATGAAAAGTCTTTCTTAAAAGGCTTTTATTTGAAAGAAAACCCAACTGAAGGCATTTCCCAATCACTAATTTTGCTGTCTTACTGTTGGCTTAGAGAGTGGCTCTGAATTTGCACTGAGATAGCTGAGAAAAGCATGTGATGTAGAATCCATGAGCAGTCACATGAGGAATTTTAATTGCACTGTAGCCACAAAGGTTTAATGAGGCCAAGTTTCCCCCGTGAAACATCTCATCAGTGCCCACCTTCATTTCAGCAGGGGCTGGCCATCAGCGTGTGCTGCAGAGGGACATGGCTTTCTAATATGATCTCTAACAGTGGGGAGATTCAAGCAGAAGCTGGGGATGTTAAGGTTACAGATGTTGTAGAAGAGTCTAAATGTTCAAGGTTAGTGAACTGCTGAAATAGGAAGGGTCATGGCCTTCTTTTTGACAGGCCACAATGTCAGAGACCAAGGGAAGGATATCCATAGTAGAAGACAAAGGCATAGTTGAAAACAAGGTGAACTGATCCTGTTGTGCATAAATATACATATTATACCCCTTGGGATCAATATTCAGACTTCAGCTGTGCTTATTTTTTGTTCTATAAATTACCTAGCTAGGGGAACCAACTGTAACACACTGAAGCACAGTAGCATAATAGGAAGATGAGTGAGGAACTCAAGACAAAAAGCAAATAAAATCATAGAATCATGGAATTGTTAGGGTTAGAAGGGACCTCAAGGATCATCTAGTTTCAACTCTCCTGCTATGGACAGGGACACCTCACACTACAGCAGGTTGCTCACAGCCACATCCAGCCTGGCCTTCAAAACCTCCAGGCATGAGGCTTCTACCACCTCCCTGGGCAACCTGTTCCAGTGTCTCCCCACCCTCATGGGGAAGAATCTCTTCCTAACATCCAGTCTGAATCTACCCACTCCTATTTTATTTCCATTCCCCCTAGTCCTATTATTACCTGACCCTCTAAAAAGTCCCTCTCCAGCTTTCTAGGGCCTTCTTTATAATTTGCCTAATGTGCCAAATGAAATGTAATGGTGACAGATGTAATATGTCACAAATTTGCTAAATACTTTTCCCCACCCAAACAGAGGTGCTAGGGGTACTTAAATTGTCTTTTGAGCCAATTGCCTCTAGCAGGCTGCTGGGGCTCAATGCTATATAAGTCAGGAACAACAATTTACCCTCTATTTTTTTTGCTTGCTAATTTGAGACACAGTGGCTGTAAGAGACATGCAGTGTTCTTGGTAATGGAAGTAAACAAGGTAATTTTTTAAAAAAACACCTATGTGTAGCAGTAACAGGGAAGGTTACAGAGGTATAAGGCAAAGGGTAAATAGAAAAATATAGAAAACCAGGCCCAGCTGGCATTGGATTCCCTTGATCCAAATGGATTCAGTTCTTTAGAAAGTGTGGATGCAGCATGGATAGGAAAGGCCCTGGCCACGTGGTGAGTGCAGGGGAGCAGCAGCAGCAGATGACCTCTCCCAAGCAGGTGAAGAGAAAGAGCTAAGAGGTGTCTCTCCTTAAATAGGCTTGCTGGACAGGAAGGGGGCGTGGAATAGACCTTTGATCCAGGGGACCCCTCTTTCTGGGAGGGAGAAAACCAAATCTCTCTCTCTGCTCACCTGGATTAGGTGTCTTGGGTCCACCTGGGGGCTGGATTTTTTTCAGCTCCCACCAAGGATGGGTGTGACCTGGGACATTGGGCAATCAACTTTTATTAAGTTCCACTTTTTGTCATCACAGGGTAAGAACATACGACTGCGGAGAAAGAACTGCAGGCTGGTTCTCCACGTTCCTTGGCCGTCCGTGTCGCTTAATACGACGATGTTCAGACAGGAGAAATACGTCACGTCAGGAAAATACGAAAGGTATGTCCGTTCTTACAAACCCCACCTCAGGTTGCCCCCAACCTCTCTCACCCTCCCCTTTCCCTCTAGTTAATTAGAAGAAAAGAGAAGAGTAGAAAAAAGATGTTAGGAGAATTTCCGTTAGATCAAAGCAGTTGTTAAGAAGTTAGTTTTTCTTATCGGAAGGTTTGCTAGATGAAGAGGCCTCCCTCTTTGTCCAAGGGCAACATGAATTCCAGCCAAGAGACAGAAGAGGGAGTGAGAACAGAATGTAAGATCGTAAAAAGATCGGACCTCGACCGACTGGACAGATGGGCAGAGTCCATTATGATGACATTCAACAAATCCAAGTGCCGGGTGCTGCACTTTGGCCACAACAACCCCATGCAGAGCTACAGGCTGGGGTCAGGGTGGCTGGAGAGCAGCCAAACAGAAAGGGACCTGGGGGTGCTGATTGACAGCCACCTGAACATGAGCCAGCAGTGTGCCCAGGTGGCCAAGAAGGCCAATGGCATCCTGGCCTGCACCAGGAATAGTGTGGTCAGCAGGAGCAGGGAGGTCATTGTGCCCCTGTACTCAGCACTGGTTAGGCCACACCTTGAGTCCTGTCTCCAGTTCTGGGCCCCTCAGTTTAAGAAGGACTTTGAGACACTTGAACGTGTCCAGAGAAGGGCAACAAGGCTGGGGAGAGGCCTCGAGCACAAGCCCTATGAGGAGAGGCTGAGGGAGCTGGGGTTGTTTAGCCTGGAGAAGAGGAAGCTCAGGGGTGACCTCATTGCTCTCTACAGCTACCTGAAAGGTGGTTGTAGCCCGGAAGGGGCTGGTCTCTTCTCCCAGGCAACCAGCACCAGAACAAGAGGACACAGTCTCGAGCTGCACCAGGGGAAGTTTAGGCTAGAGGTGAGGAGGAAGTTCTTCACTGAGAGAGTTGTTAGCCCTTAGAATGTGCTGCCCAGGGAGGTGGTGGAGTCACCATCCCTGGAGGTGTTCAAGAGGGGATTGGATGTGGCACTTGGTGCCGTGGTCTAGTCATGAGGTCTGTGGTGACAGATGGGAGGTCTCTTCCAACCTTGGCGGTACAGTAATACTGTGATATGTGAAAACTACATCCCACTCATTTACCAATGAAATTCATTGAGAATTATCTTCCTTTAGTTTGCCATTCTATGCCCAGACATTCAGCTAGAGAATTCTGCAGCTATCCGTTCTTAAAGGCACAGCCTAAATTGTCACAATGAGGACAGACTGAGGGAGTTGGGGCTGTTCATTCTGGAGAAGAGAAGGCTCCAAGGAGACCTTCTTGTGGCCTTCCAGGGTCTGAAGGGGGCTACAAGAAAGCTGGGGAGGGACTTTTAGGGTGCCAGGTAATGATAGGACTAGGGGGATGGAACAGTACTAGAAATGGGTAGATTTAGATTGGATGTTAGGAAGAAGTTCTTCCCTATGTGGGTGGTGAGACACTGGCACAGGTTGCCCAGGGAGGTGGTAGAAGCCTCATGCCTGGAGGTTTTGAAGGCCAGGCTGGATGTGGCTGTGAGCAACCTGCTGTAGTGTGAGGTGTCCCTGACCATGGCAGGGGAGTTGAAACTAGATGATCCTTGAGGTCCCTTCTAACACTAAGAATTCTATGATTCTATGCTAATAAAGGGTGAAAGAGTCAGCCTATATTGATCTAGTAGATATTAAAGGGTACATTTATTCATAAACTGTGTTTGTTCTGTTCTTCTACTTCTTAAATTTTCTGAAAATACACAGATACACCGGTCAGGAATGTTTAGGTTTGGATTTGGGTTGGGTTTTTGTTTCCATTGTGACCATGAATTTGTCAAGAAACGCAACCGTCGTTTTGAACAATGGCCATGAACATCAATAAGCAAATAATTTATTCTTAGACTGAATTTTGTTTAAAAAAGCATCAAATAAAGACAGCACTGAGATTGCATAGGTATTGTTCTTGTCAATTGTTTTACAGATCTATTAAAATCTCAGCTCTATCTCAGTTTCTAAATGCAATTTACCATTAACTTTTACCAGTTTTAGAGGATTCTTGGAGTCTTTCCTTAGTGTCTGGAGCTGAACTAAACACTGACCTCAAAGCCAGGGAAAATTATGGAGCAGATCATCTTGGGGCAATCACTGTGCACCTGAAGGACAGCTAAGGGATCAGGTCCAGCTAACATGGATTTGGGAAGGGCAGGTCCTGCCTCTCCAACCTGATCTCCTTCTATGATCAGGTGACTGCCTGGTGGATGTGGGGCAGACTGTAGATGTAGTCTACCTGGACTTCAGCAAGGCCTTTGACACTGTCCCCCCCCACAGCAAACTCCTGGCCAAGCTGACAGCCTGTGGCTTGGACAGCAGCACTCTCAGCTGGGTTAGGAACTGGCTGGAAGGCCGAGCCCAGAGAGTGGTGGTGAATGGTGCCACATCCAGCTGGCAGCCAGTCACTAGTGGTGTCCCCCAGGGATCAGTGCTGAGCCCCATCCTGTTCAATATCGTCACTGATGATCTGGATGAGGGGATTGAGTCAGTCATCAATAAATTTACAGATAACACCAAGTTGGGAGCTGGTGTTGTTCTGTTAGAGGGTAGAAGGGCTCTGCAGAGGGACCTTGCCAAGCTGGACAGATGGGCAGAGTCCAACCTGATGGCATTCAACAAATCCAAGTGCCGGGTGCTGAACTTTGGTCACCAGAACCCCATGCAGAGCTACAGGCTGGGGTCAGAGTGGCTGGGGAGCTCCCAAACAGAAAGGGACCTGGGGCTGAACAGCGGGCTGAACATGAGCCAGCAGTGTGCCCAGGCGGCCAAGAAGGCCAATGGCATCCTGGCCTGCACCAGGAATAGTGTGGTCAGCAGGAGCAGGGAAGTCATTGTGCCTCTGTGCTCTGCACTGGTTAGGCCACACCTTGAGTCCTGTCTCCAGTTCTGGGCCCCTCAATTTAAGAAAGACATTGAGACTCTTGAATGTGTCCAGAGAAGGGCAACAAGGCTGGGGAGAGGCCTTGAGCACACGCCCTGTGAGGAGAAGCTGAGGGAGCTGAGATTGTTTAGCCTGGAGAAGAGGAAGCTCAGGGGAGACCTCATTGCTGTCTAGAACTCCCTGAAGGGAGGTTGTAGCCAGGAAGGGGTTGGTCTCTTCTCGCAGGCAACCAGCACCAGAACAAGGGGACACAGTCTCGAGCTGCGCCAGGGGAAGTTTAGGCTGGTGGTGAGGAGAAAGTTCTTCACAGAGAGAGTTATTAACCATTGGATTGTGCTGCCCAGGGAGGTGGTGGAGTCGCTGTCCCTGAAGGTGCTCAAGAGGGGATTGGATGTGGCACTTGGTGCCATGGTTTAGTAGTCATGAGGAGTTGGGTGACAGGTTGGACTTCATGATCTTTGAGGTCTTTTCCAAACTTATTGATTCTCTGATGATGATTCTTTAATGAAAATGGATTAGAGGCAAAAGGAAAGATAAGGTGACATTACTAGTATAGTCTTCTTTGGGTTTAATGATAATTTTAGACTGTTGGATTTGGTTTTGTAGGTCCAGCATCTGCTACAAATATCTCACTCTCTTTTGTGAATGAAGCACAATACCTCCTGATAAATGTAGCAAGCATCCTGCAGCTGAAAGAACACATTTCTGAAAGGTAACATCCAAAAGCTTCTCAGCTGTCTTGCATTCCAAGCTTGTATCTTTTGTTCCTTATTGCTGCACACCACTGAAAAGAGCTTGGCCCCCTCCACTTGACACCCGCCCCTCAGATATAAACACATTGATCAGATCCCTTCTCATTCTTCCCTTCTCAAGGCTAAACAGCCCCAGGGATCACAGTCTCTCTTCACGGGGGAGATGCTCAAGTCCCCTAATCATCCTTGTGGCTCTCTGTTGGATTCTCTCCAGCAGGTCTCTGTCTCCCTTGAGCTGGGGAGCCCAAAACTTTCTCTCTTGAACTGGGGAGCCCAAATCTGGATGCAGTATTCCAGGTGTGGTCTCACCAGGGCAGAGTAGAGAAGTAGAAGAACCTCCCTAGACCTGCTGGACACACTTTTCTTGATGCACTCCAGGATCCCATTGGCTCTCTTGGCCACAAGGGCACATTGTTGTCCCATGCAGAGCTTGCTGTCCCCTAGGACTCCAAGGTCTTTCTCCATGGAGCTGTTCTCTAGCAGGGCAGTTCCTAACCTGTGCTGGTGCCTGCAGTTATTGCTCCCCAGGTGCAGGACCCTGCATTTGTCCTCACTGAACTTCATGAAGTTTGCCTGCACTCAGCTCTCAGCCTGTCCAGATCTCGTTGTATGCCAGCACAGCCTGACAGGTGTCAGTTGCACCACCCCCCATGCCTATTTTTGTATCGTCTGCAAACTTGCTGAGGGTACTCTCAATCCCCTCAACCAGGACCTTGATAAAGATGCTGAGCACAACTGGAACCGTTACAGATCCCTGGCAAACACCACTGGCCACAGGCCTCCAAGTTGACTCTGTGCCACTGACCACAACTCTCTTGAGCCTTCGATGCTTTAAGTAGTTTGAAGATAGAGAGACTAGGAGTAGCACAGGGTCAGCAACAAGGGATAAAATAGTAGAAATTCAGAGTAGTTTTCAGCAGCTGTCTCAGGATGCTGCAGGGCCAGCTCTGAGGGTTTTGATACCTTCACCAGTACCAGCTGGAGCAGCAGGCACTTACCTGTCACAAAATGCATTCAAAACTAGAGACTACAGGGCACCCAAGTTCTAGCATCCCACAGCAAAGCTAGGAAGCACAGCACCACAACTGAACTCATTCCTGACTACCTGCTATGTTCCTTCCTTCAGCATAGTCTGGAACTCCTGTTGGCTCCTATCTCCTGCAATCATTACAAACCGCATCTCAGCCACGGGATTGCTTGTGGGATCTCAAAGAAAAACCTGTAGCCCTTCCACTTCCCATCCCACATTCTTCCTCCAGGCTACTGGAGTCCTTGTGAACAGCGAAGGCTTGGTGCAGCTGGGCTTGTGTGGTTTGACTGAAAGCCTTCACAGGCAGTTTATCCTTAAGCACATATATCTGCTGAATAAGATAATCCAGAATGCTTTAAATAAAATCAAGCACTCTTTTTTTCACCTAAGAGGCCTATTCTGCCAAGACTGCTCGATGTGAAGAGCTGTTCCTGTACTTTGGTCTTGCATGCTTTTTCTCATTTTAATCAAAGCACATTTAATCAAGACCCTCTACAACCTCCATTATTTTTAATACCTTGGGGAGGGACAGAGGGGTGGGAACAACAACAACTTCTTTCTTCCCCACTTACCTGGGTTTCTGCCTCTGCTGTAGTGTCACATCTCAAAGTTGTCAGACCACAGCTGATGGCATATCAAAAACTGTTCATGTTCATGATCGCTAATGCAAGAAGGAATGTTCTCCACTAAAAACAGTACTGAGAGGACTCTCTTGAAGATTCTATACTTGCCTTTATTTCTGGTGCTCAAAGTGGAAGATAGATTTTTGATATTTTTATGCAGTCTGCTGCTACATCTGCCTCGTATACATCCTCAGCACTGACACAAATCTACACTCTGGTAGTTCAAATGCTGGGAAAGAGGTGCAGGTATCACCACAAAGAGAGTCTACCTGGACTTCAGCAAGGCCTAGGACACCATCCCCCATAGCAAACTCCTGGACAAGCTGTGGCCTAGACAGCAGCACTCTGAGCTGGGTTAGGAACTGGCTGAAGGGCCAAGCCCAGAGAGTGATGGTGAATGGTGCCACATCCAGCTGGCAGCCAGTCACTAGTGGTGTCCCCCAAGGATCAGTTCTAGGCCCCATCCTGTTCAATATCTTCATTGATGATCTAGATGAGGGGATTGAGTCAGTCATCACTAAGTTTGCAGATGACACCAAGTTGGGAGCAGACGTTGATCTGTTAGAGGGTAGAATGGCTCTGCAGAGGGACCCTGCCAGGCTGGACAGATGGGCAGAGTCCAACAGGGTGGCATTCAACAAATCCAAGTGTCGGTTTAATAACCCCATGCAGTGCTACAGGCTGGGGACAGAGTGGCTGGAGAGCAGCCAGGCAGAAAGGGACCTGGGGGTACTGGTTTGCAGCAGCTGAACATAAGCCAGCAGTGTGCCTAGGTGGACAAGAAGGCCAATGGCATCTTGGTCTGCATCCGGAATAGTGTGGCCAGCAGGAGCAAGGAATTCCTTCTGCCCCTGTACTTAGCACTGGTTAGGCCACACCTGGAATCCTGTGTCCAGTTCTGGGCCCCTCAATTTATGAAAGACATTAAGACTCTTGAACGTGTCCAGCAAAGGGCAACGATGCTGGGGAGAGGTCTGGAGCACAAGCCCTATGAGGAGAGGCTGAAGGAGCTGGGGGTGCTTAGCCTGGAGAAGAGGAGGCTCAGGGGAGACCTTCTTGCTCTCTACAACTACCTGAAAGGTAGTTGTAGCCAGGTGGGGTTGGTCTCTTCTCCCAGGCAACCAGCACCAGAACAAGAGGACACAGTCTCAAGCTGAACCATAGGAAGTTTAGGCTCGAGGTGAGGAGAAGATTCTTCCCAGAGAGAGTTGTTAGCTATTGGAATGTGCTGCCCAGGGAGGTGGTGGAGTCACTGTTCCTGGAGGTATTCAAGACAGGATTGGACGTGACACTTGGTGCCATGGTTTAGTCGTCATGAGGTGTTAGGTATTGGTTATTAGGTTGGACTTGATGATCTCTGAAGTCTTTTCCATCCTGGTTGATTCTATAGTTCTATTCTATGACTCTAATATGAGGAATACATTCCCTCTAAAATGCCTTTAGTAGCCTTCTTCCCTTTCAGCACCTGCTGGTTTTGTTCCTTTGGCCATTGCCACACGTGCAGTGTTAGTTTCTATTTGCCTTCTTTACGGAGGCATTTAACAAGTCAAATGGTCAATAGCTCAAAAGACTTTTTTCATTTGTTGCCATTAGCATTACATTCAATAACTAAAACACAATTTTATCATACACATTGTACGCAATTGCCTGTCTACATGCTTTCATACCTACAATTCCAGGTTCCACATCAGATGGAGCCACCTAGAGGCCTACAAATGACAGCTAAAGGATTAGAAATTATAGTTCAATGCCCTTTGCAATGAAACTTGAGCCAAGTTATTCTGTAGAAACATTTGCTGGATGACATCAGCCACAAGACAAAACATCTAGTGAAGAGATATTCATAAACCTTTTTTTTTCTCTTTCTCTGTCAACTGTGTGAGACAGACTGGAAGAGCCACTGGAACTAGAGGAATTGATACGGCGTTTCCGTGCCAACATTGTCATCAGTGCACCACAGTCCTTTGAAGAAGAAGAGTGGGCTGAGATTTCAATAGGTGCTCTGCGATTCCAGGTGCAACCTTTGTCCTAGCCCCAGGCTATCAAAAAGTATTTTGACTCCTAGAGACAGGGGTACTGGTTGCTAGTAGGCGGAACATGAGCCAGAAGTGTGCCCAGAAGGCCAAGAAGGCCAATGGCATCCTGGCCTGTATCAGGAACAGTGTGGCCAGAAGGAGCAGGGAGGTCATTCTCCCCCTGTACTCAGCACAGGTTAGGCCACACCTCAAGTTCTGTGTCCAATTCTGGGCCCCTCAGTTTAGGAAAGAGGTTGAGATGCTGAATGTGTCCAGAGAAGGGCAACAAGGCTGGGGAGAGGCCTTGAGCACAAGCCCTGTAGGGGAGGGCTGAGGAGCTGGGATTGTTTAGCCTGGAGAAGAGGAGGCTCAGGGAGACCTTATTGATGTCTACAACTACCTGAAGGGAGGTTGTCTCCAGGAGGGGGTTGGTCTCTTCTCCCAGGCAACCAGCACCAGAACAAGAGGACATAGTCTCATGCTGTGCCAGGGGAGGTTTAGGCTGGATGATGGGAAGAAATTCTTCCCAGAAAGAGAGATTGGCCATTGGAATGTGCTGCCCAGGAGGTGGTGGAGTCACCATGCCCAGAGGTGTTTAAAAAGGATGAGGCACTTAGTGCCATGGTTTAGTTGATTAGATGGTGTTGGATGATAGGTGGGACTCGATGATCTCGAAGGTCCTTTCCAATCTGGTTAATTCTGTATTCAACATACTGCATAGAATTTGGCAGGTCATTTTTTTTTCAGTAAGGGTGGAAAATACTACATGCCTGTGTGCTTTCTGTGTGTATTTTGATCAGTAAGCTGTAATATGAGTGACAGAAAATTGAGGGGGAAATTTCTTTAGTTGGGAAATTAGGAGCACAAAGAACAAAATAATTGCTGTACAGCTTGTTGAGGTTGGAGTTGCCCTAGGGAATTCAGCTCAGGATCCTGTTCTGGAAGGTGCTGGAACATTACAAAACAAAAGGCCTTCCTGTTTCTGGCATTGAAAGGCTTATACAACATGCATTGTCTTTTCCAGTCTCTTCTAAGTCCTTCTTTAGATACTGAAGTAGTAACAGCAGAATTTATGTTAATGGTGATTGGTGACATTAAAATGGTAGAAGCAGCTTTTGAACACAGCAAATCAGGGGAAAATATTTCCTTCTCTGTCTTGTTTGCTTGTTCTTTCAATAAAATATTTAATCTTCTGGAAAAGCTGAGCCAAATACGTGGTTTTGGTGATTACACTGAAGAGTTATGCAACTAGTTCTAGCTGTATCTCCAAAAAAAAAAAAAACAGGAATAGCACTTCAAGTCAGCATATAAAAATGTTTGGAGTGTCAGGTTAAATTATTTGCCCCATTTGAAATTTATGACACACTGTACAAAAAAGTAGCTTGTGTGTACTGGGACACGGTAGGCACAGTTAGCTTCTATAATATACAACCTTGGGATGCAATATTAAGTGAAACTGCAATGTATCTCATTAATTATAATGTATCTGATTAATTATAATGCTTCTCATTAATTATAATGCTTTATGAAGAAATGTGTTGCAGGGCTTTTTTTTCCCTCCCTAAAAACACATCCTAGTTCAAACAAGAATTTACTTCAAGATCCCTGCTCTGTATTACATATACTGTTACACCATGGGAATCTCATTATTCCTTCTCATTATGTAAACTTGTGAAAATTCACATTTTGCACTCTGATTATCTAGAGGTGCCATGCATGGAAGACAGATATTGTGTATTTCAGCTCCACCAAAACAATATAAAACCAATCCACAAAAATCCGCTCCGGGTTAAATCTTAAGGTGCGGGCTCAGCTTTTTAGTCAGTTCTCCTTTGGGCAAGTAGCCCTGTAAAAATGAAGTGAAGGCATAAGGAAATACAAATATGCAAATGTTGGGTGTTTCTCAGATGCTGCTGCTGGGAAAGTTTTATAGAAAAGGGTGATTAAAAAGCTAATTAAACATGCATTGAAATCTTTACAAATAGACCCTTTGAAAATATACCTACCACATCAAGAGCACAGAGCCTGACCTCATGCATAATGAGAGCATGGAAGAGCACAGAAAGTTATGTGAAATATGTGTGCTTAAGATATGATGATGATCAGAAGATTGTATTATTCTGACATGCAGCTGTGAACCTTCTTTAACATTTCAGGTTGTGGGTCCTTGTAGCAGATGTCAAATAATCTGCATCGATCAACAGTCTGGGGAACGGTAAAACAAAGAAATTCTGCAATCTCTCTACTGCCAGAGGTAGAAAGGTCAGTACAGTCTGTATATAAAGATGTAGTGACTTTATTGCATGCATAGTAAAATACCTCCTGGAAGAATAGTCGTGATTAAGTTGTTATGCTAGTTGTTGCCATTTGGCCACAACAACCCCATGCAGAGCTACAGGCTGGGGTCAGAGTGGCTGGAGAGCTCCCAAACAGAGAGGGACCGGGGTGCTGATTGACAGCCACCTGAACATGAGCCAGCAGTGTGCCCAGGTGGCCAAGAAGGCCAATGGCATCCTGGCCTGCATCAGAATAGTCATGTGGCCAGCAGGAGCAGTGGGAGGTCATTGTGCTCCTGTACTCTGCATTGGTTAGGCACACCTTGAGTCCTGTGTCCTGTTCTGGGCCCCTCAGTTTAAGGACATTGAGACACTTGAACGTGTCCAGAGAAGGGCAACAAAGTGGGGGGAGAGCTCCTGAGCACAAGCCCTATGAGGAGAGGCTGAGGGAGCTGGGGTTGTTTAGCCTGGAGAAAGGAGAGGCTCAGGGGAGACTTCATTGCCCTCTCTGACTACCTGAAAGGTGGTTGTAGCCAGGAAGGGTTGTGCTCTTCTCCCAAGCCCAGCCAGCACCAGAACAAGAGGACACAGTCTCAAGCTGCACCAGGGAAGTTTAGCTGGAGGTGAGAAGGAAGTTCTTCACCAAGAGAATCATTTGCCATTGGAATGGGCTGCCCAGGAGGTGGTGGAGTCCGTCCCTGGAGGTGTTCCAAGAAGAAGTTGGACGTGGCACTTGGTGCCATGGTCTAGACATGGGGTCTGTGGTGACCGGTTGGACTCAATGATCTTTGAGGTCTCTTCCAACCTTAGTGATGCTGATACTGTGATTTGTTGGGGGTTTTTTTCAGTAAAAGAAGGATGCACTTACAACCCAGATATGACATGATTCATATTCATAAAACATTCAGCAGGGTTTCTATTCAGAAATTTACTATTGACATGCATGATTTTGACTGTGGTTACTTTCATTCACTTCACAAGACTGGTTTACATGTGTTTATTGTGGTCTTGGTCATTCGAGAAGAAAAATTGGAAAGTGTTTGAAATGATACAGTTAGACTAAACTTTGTTCTTACTGTGAGAAACTACTTGTCAGGAAAAACAGAGTAAATGTTAATCACAGAATCATAGAATTGTTAGGGTTGGAAGGGACCTCAAGGATCAGCCAGTTCCAACCCCCCTGCCATAGGCAGGGACACCTTGCACTACATCATGTTGATCACAGCCACATCCAACCTGGCCTTCAAAACCTCCAGGGATGAGACTTCCACCACCTCTCTGGGCAATCTGTTCCAGTGTCTCACCACCCTCATGAGGAAGAACTTCTTCCTAACATCCAATCTGAATCTACCATTTCTATAATGGGTCATGATGCTGGGGAAATGGAACTTTGGAATAAATATTTTCTTTACCTACCTCAATAACAGATTCCCCCTAGTCCTATCATTACCTGACACCCTAAAATGTCCCTCCCCAGCTTTCTTGTAGTCCCCATCAGATACTGGAGGGCCACAAGAAGGTCTCCTCGGAGTCTTCTCTTCTCCAGACTGAACAGCCCCAACTCCTTCAGTCTGTCCTCATAGGAGAGGTGCTCCAGCCCTCTGATCATCCTCGTGGCCCTTCACCGGACATGTTCCAGGACATCCAGAACCTTCCTGTAATAGAGACTCCAGAACTGGATGCAGTACTCCAGGTGGGGTCTCAGCAGAGCAGAGTAGAAGGGGAGAATCATCTCCCTCCACCTGCTGGCTGTGCTTCTCTTGATTCCGCCCAGGATGTGATTGGTTTTCTGGGCTGCAAGTGCACACTGCTGGCTCCTGTTGTCATGTCATCCCCCAGCACCCCCAAGTCCTTTTCTTCAGGGCTGCTTTCTTGTAGGCCTCCTTAATACAGTCAATGTGGAGAACAGTAGATTTAGACAGTGACTGGAGAATAAATGTGAAATACAGGTGTTCATTTGGAGTCTTGCTTCCTAAGGCTGCATTGCTCAGATGGTGGCTCAATGGTTCAGCATCCCAGAAGCTTGACAAATCTCATAAGTATTTATTTAGCTGAAAGTCCTTTATCTAAATTCATTGCTTCCTGTTCATTAAGCTTCTGTTGTAAAAGCTGACAGCCTGTGGCTTGACAGCAGCACTCTCAGCTGCTAGGAACTGGCTGGAAGGCCGAGCCCAGAGAGTGGTGGTAACGGTGCCACATCCAGCTGGCACAGTCACCAGTGGTGTCCCCCCAGGGATCAGTGCTGAGCCCCATCCTGTTCAATATCACTGATGATCTGGATGAGGGATTACTGGGTCGATTGGTCAACTTACAGATAACACCAAGTTGGGAGCTGGTGTTGTTCTGCTAGAGGGTAGAAGGGCTCTGCAGAGGGACCTTGCCAAGCTGGACAGATGGGCAGAGTCCAACCTGATGGCATTCAACAAATCCAAGTGCCGGGTGCTGAACTTTGGTCACC
This sequence comes from Picus viridis, assembly GCA_033816785.1. Classification (NCBI taxonomy): domain Eukaryota; kingdom Metazoa; phylum Chordata; class Aves; order Piciformes; family Picidae; genus Picus; species Picus viridis. Next base: position 4,290,710 of record CM066575.1, read on the forward strand.
AGAACCCCATGCAGAGCTACAGGCTGGGGTCAGAGTGGCTGGGGAGCTCCCAGGCAGAAAGGGACCTGGGGCTGAACAGCGGGCTGAACATGAGCCAGCAGTGTGCCCAGGCGGCCAAGAAGGCCAATGGCATCCTGGCCTGCACCAGGAATAGTGTGGTCAGCAGGAGCAGGGAAGTCATTGTCCCCCTGTGCTCTGCACTGGTTAGGCCACACCTTGAGTCCTGTCTCAGTTCTGGGCCCCTCAATTTAAGAAAGACATTGAGACTCTTGAATGTGTCCAGAGAAGGGCAACAAGGCTGGGGAGAGGCCTTGAGCACACGCCCTGTGAGGAGAAGCTGAGGGAGCTGAGATTGTTTAGCCTGGAGAAGAGGAAGCTCAGGGGAGACCTCATTGCTGTCTAGAACTCCCTGAAGGGAGGTTGTAGCCAGGAAAGGGGTTGGTCTCTTCTCGCAGGCAACCAGCACCAGAACAAGGGGACACAGTCTCGAGCTGCGCCAGGGGAAGTTTAGGCTGGTGGTGAGGAGAAAGTTCTTCACAGAGAGAGTTATTAACCATTGGATTGTGCAGGGAGGTGGTGGAGTCGCTGTCCCTGAAGGTGCTCAAGAGTTGGATGTGGCACTTGGTGCCATGGTTTAGTAGTCATGAGGAGTTGGGTGACAGGTTGGACTTCATGATCTTTGAGGTCTTTTCCAAAACTTATTGATTCTCTGATGATGATTCTTTAATGAAAATGGATTAGAGGCAAAAGGAAAGATAAGGTGACATTACTAGTATAGTCTTCTTTGGGTTTAATGATAATTTTAGACTGTTGGATTTGGTTTTGTAGGTCCAGCATCTGCTACAAATATCTCACTCTCTTTTTGTGAATGAAGCACAATACCTCCTGATAAATGTAGCAAGCATCCTGCAGCTGAAAGAACACATTTCTGAAAGGTAACATCCAAAAGCTTCTCAGCTGTCTTGCATTCCAAGCTTGTATCTTTTGTTCCTTATTGCTGCACACCACTGAAAAGAGCTTGGCCCCCTCCACTTGACACCCGCCCCTCAGATATAAACACATTGATCAGATCCCTTCTCATTCTTCCCTTCTCAAGGCTAAACAGCCCCAGGGATCACAGTCTCTCTTCACGGGGGAGATGCTCAAGTCCCCTAATCATCCTTGTGGCTCTCTGTTGGATTCTCTCCAGCAGGTCTCTGTCTCCCTTGAGCTGGGGAGCCCAAAACTTTCTCTCTTGAACTGGGGAGCCCAAATCTGGATGCAGTATTCCAGGTGTGGTCTCACCAGGGCAGAGTAGAGAAGTAGAAGAACCTCCCTAGACCTGCTGGACACACTTTTCTTGATGCACTCCAGGATCCCATTGGCTCTCTTGGCCACAAGGGCACATTGTTGTCCCATGCAGAGCTTGCTGTCCCCTAGGACTCCAAGGTCTTTCTCCATGGAGCTGTTCTCTAGCAGGGCAGTTCCTAACCTGTGCTGGTGCCTGCAGTTATTGCTCCCCAGGTGCAGGACCCTGCATTTGTCCTCACTGAACTTCATGAAGTTTGCCTGCACTCAGCTCTCAGCCTGTCCAGATCTCGTTGTATGCCAGCACAGCCTGACAGGTGTCAGTTGCACCACCCCCATGCCTATTTTTGTATCGTCTGCAAACTTGCTGAGGGTACTCTCAATCCCCTCAACCAGGACCTTGATAAAGATGCTGAGCACAACTGGAACCGTTACAGATCCCTGGCAAACACCACTGGCCACAGGCCTCCAAGTTGACTCTGTGCCACTGACCACAACTCTCTTGAGCCTTCGATGCTTTAAGTAGTTTGAAGATAGAGAGACTAGGAGTAGCACAGGGTCAGCAACAAGGGATAAAATAGTAGAAATTCAGAGTAGTTTTCAGCAGCTGTCTCAGGATGCTGCAGGGCCAGCTCTGAGGGTTTTGATACCTTCACCAGTACCAGCTGGAGCAGCAGGCACTTACCTGTCACAAAATGCATTCAAAACTAGAGACTACAGGGCACCCAAGTTCTAGCATCCCACAGCAAAGCTAGGAAGCACAGCACCACAACTGAACTCATTCCTGACTACCTGCTATGTTCCTTCCTTCAGCATAGTCTGGAACTCCTGTTGGCTCCTATCTCCTGCAATCATTACAAACCGCATCTCAGCCACGGGATTGCTTGTGGGATCTCAAAGAAAAACCTGTAGCCCTTCCACTTCCCATCCCACATTCTTCCTCCAGGCTACTGGAGTCCTTGTGAACAGCGAAGGCTTGGTGCAGCTGGGCTTGTGTGGTTTGACTGAAAGCCTTCACAGGCAGTTTATCCTTAAGCACATATATCTGCTGAATAAGATAATCCAGAATGCTTTAAATAAAATCAAGCACTCTTTTTTTCACCTAAGAGGCCTATTCTGCCAAGACTGCTCGATGTGAAGAGCTGTTCCTGTACTTTGGTCTTGCATGCTTTTTCTCATTTTAATCAAAGCACATTTAATCAAGACCCTCTACAACCTCCATTATTTTTAATACCTTGGGAGGGACAGAGGGGTGGGAACAACAACAACTTCTTTCTTCCCCACTTACCTGGGTTTCTGCCTCTGCTGTAGTGTCACATCTCAAAGTTGTCAGACCACAGCTGATGGCATATCAAAAACTGTTCATGTTCATGATCGCTAATGCAAGAAGGAATGTTCTCCACTAAAAACAGTACTGAGAGGACTCTCTTGAAGATTCTATACTTGCCTTTATTTCTGGTGCTCAAAGTGGAAGATAGATTTTTGATATTTTTATGCAGTCTGCTGCTACATCTGCCTCGTATACATCCTCAGCACTGACACAAATCTACACTCTGGTAGTTCAAATGCTGGGAAAGAGGTGCAGGTATCACCACAAAGAGAGTCTACCTGGACTTCAGCAAGGCCTAGGACACCATCCCCCATAGCAAACTCCTGGACAAGCTGTGGCCTAGACAGCAGCACTCTGAGCTGGGTTAGGAACTGGCTGAAGGGCCAAGCCCAGAGAGTGATGGTGAATGGTGCCACATCCAGCTGGCAGCCAGTCACTAGTGGTGTCCCCCAAGGATCAGTTCTAGGCCCCATCCTGTTCAATATCTTCATTGATGATCTAGATGAGGGGATTGAGTCAGTCATCACTAAGTTTGCAGATGACACCAAGTTGGGAGCAGACGTTGATCTGTTAGAGGGTAGAATGGCTCTGCAGAGGGACCCTGCCAGGCTGGACAGATGGGCAGAGTCCAACAGGGTGGCATTCAACAAATCCAAGTGTCGGTTTAATAACCCCATGCAGTGCTACAGGCTGGGGACAGAGTGGCTGGAGAGCAGCCAGGCAGAAAGGGACCTGGGGGTACTGGTTTGCAGCAGCTGAACATAAGCCAGCAGTGTGCCTAGGTGGACAAGAAGGCCAATGGCATCTTGGTCTGCATCCGGAATAGTGTGGCCAGCAGGAGCAAGGAATTCCTTCTGCCCCTGTACTTAGCACTGGTTAGGCCACACCTGGAATCCTGTGTCCAGTTCTGGGCCCCTCAATTTATGAAAGACATTAAGACTCTTGAACGTGTCCAGCAAAGGGCAACGATGCTGGGGAGAGGTCTGGAGCACAAGCCCTATGAGGAGAGGCTGAAGGAGCTGGGGGTGCTTAGCCTGGAGAAGAGGAGGCTCAGGGAGACCTTCTTGCTCTCTACAACTACCTGAAAGGTAGTTGTAGCCAGGTGGGGTTGGTCTCTTCTCCCAGGCAACCAGCACCAGAACAAGAGGACACAGTCTCAAGCTGAACCATAGGAAGTTTAGGCTCGAGGTGAGGAGAAGATTCTTCCCAGAGAGAGTTGTTAGCTATTGGAATGTGCTGCCCAGGGAGGTGGTGGAGTCACTGTTCCTGGAGGTATTCAAGACAGGATTGGACGTGACACTTGGTGCCATGGTTTAGTCGTCATGAGGTGTTAGGTATTGGTTATTAGGTTGGACTTGATGATCTCTGAAGTCTTTTCCATCCTGGTTGATTCTATAGTTCTATTCTATGACTCTAATATGAGGAATACATTCCCTCTAAAATGCCTTTAGTAGCCTTCTTCCCTTTCAGCACCTGCTGGTTTTGTTCCTTTGGCCATTGCCACACGTGCAGTGTTAGTTTCTATTTGCCTTCTTTACGGAGGCATTTAACAAGTCAAATGGTCAATAGCTCAAAAGACTTTTTTCATTTGTTGCCATTAGCATTACATTCAATAACTAAAACACAATTTTATCATACACATTGTACGCAATTGCCTGTCTACATGCTTTCATACCTACAATTCCAGGTTCCACATCAGATGGAGCCACCTAGAGGCCTACAAATGACAGCTAAAGGATTAGAAATTATAGTTCAATGCCCTTTTGCAATGAAACTTGAGCCAAGTTATTCTGTAGAAACATTTGCTGGATGACATCAGCCACAAGACAAAACATCTAGTGAAGAGATATTCATAAACCTTTTTTTTTCTTTCTCTGTCAACTGTGTGAGACAGACTGGAAGAGCCACTGGAACTAGAGGAATTGATACGGCGTTTCCGTGCCAACATTGTCATCAGTGCACCACAGTCCTTTGAAGAAGAAGAGTGGGCTGAGATTTCAATAGGTGCTCTGCGATTCCAGGTGCAACCTTTGTCCTAGCCCCAGGCTATCAAAAAGTATTTTGACTCCTAGAGACAGGGGTACTGGTTGCTAGTAGGCGGAACATGAGCCAGAAGTGTGCCCAGAAGGCCAAGAAGGCCAATGGCATCCTGGCCTGTATCAGGAACAGTGTGGCCAGAAGGAGCAGGGAGGTCATTCTCCCCCTGTACTCAGCACAGGTTAGGCCACACCTCAAGTTCTGTGTCCAATTCTGGGCCCCTCAGTTTAGGAAAGAGGTTGAGATGCTGAATGTGTCCAGAGAAGGGCAACAAGGCTGGGGAGAGGCCTTGAGCACAAGCCCTGTAGGGGAGGGCTGAGGAGCTGGGATTGTTTAGCCTGGAGAAGAGGAGGCTCAGGGAGACCTTATTGATGTCTACAACTACCTGAAGGGAGGTTGTCTCCAGGAGGGGGTTGGTCTCTTCTCCCAGGCAACCAGCACCAGAACAAGAGGACATAGTCTCATGCTGTGCCAGGGGAGGTTTAGGCTGGATGATGGGAAGAAATTCTTCCCAGAAAGAGAGATTGGCCATTGGAATGTGCTGCCCAGGGAGGTGGTGGAGTCACCATGCCCAGAGGTGTTTAAAAAGGATGAGGCACTTAGTGCCATGGTTTAGTTGATTAGATGGTGTTGGATGATAGGTGGGACTCGATGATCTCGAAGGTCCTTTCCAATCTGGTTAATTCTGTATTCAACATACTGCATAGAATTTGGCAGGTCATTTTTTTTTTCAGTAAGGGTGGAAAATACTACATGCCTGTGTGCTTTCTGTGTGTATTTTGATCAGTAAGCTGTAATATGAGTGACAGAAAATTGAGGGGAAATTTCTTTAGTTGGGAAATTAGGAGCACAAAGAACAAAATAATTGCTGTACAGCTTGTTGGAGGTTGGAGTTGCCCTAGGGAATTCAGCTCAGGATCCTGTTCTGGAAGGTGCTGGAACATTACAAAACAAAAAGGCCTTCCTGTTTCTGGCATTGAAAGGCTTATACAACATGCATTGTCTTTTCCAGTCTCTTCTAAGTCCTTCTTTAGATACTGAAGTAGTAACAGCAGAATTTATGTTAATGGTGATTGGTGACATTAAAATGGTAGAAGCAGCTTTTGAACACAGCAAATCAGGGGAAAATATTTCCTTCTCTGTCTTGTTTGCTTGTTCTTTCAATAAAATATTTAATCTTCTGGAAAAGCTGAGCCAAATACGTGGTTTTGGTGATTACACTGAAGAGTTATGCAACTAGTTCTAGCTGTATCTCAAAAAAAAAAAAAACAGGAATAGCACTTCAAGTCAGCATATAAAAATGTTTGGAGTGTCAGGTTAAATTATTTGCCCCATTTGAAATTTATGACACACTGTACAAAAGTAGCTTGTGTGTACTGGGACACGGTAGGCACAGTTAGCTTCTATAATATACAACCTTGGGATGCAATATTAAGTGAAACTGCAATGTATCTCATTAATTATAATGTATCTGATTAATTATAATGCTTCTCATTAATTATAATGCTTTATGAAGAAATGTGTTGCAGGGCTTTTTTTTTCCCTCCCTAAAAACACATCCTAGTTCAAACAAGAATTTACTTCAAGATCCCTGCTCTGTATTACATATACTGTTACACCATGGGAATCTCATTATTCCTTCTCATTATGTAAACTTGTGAAAATTCACATTTTGCACTCTGATTATCTAGAGGTGCCATGCATGGAAGACAGATATTGTGTATTTCAGCTCCACCAAAACAATATAAAACCAATCCACAAAAATCCGCTCCGGGTTAAATCTTAAGGTGCGGGCTCAGGCTTTTAGTCAGTTCTCCTTTGGGCAAGTAGCCCTGTAAAAATGAAGTGAAGGCATAAGGAAATACAAATATGCAAATGTTGGGTGTTTCTCAGATGCTGCTGCTGGGAAAGTTTGCCTTAGAAAGGGTGATTAAAAAGCTAATTAAACATGCATTGAAATCTTTACAAATAGACCCTTTGAAAATATACCTACCACATCAAGAGCACAGGCCTGACCTCATGCATAATGAGAGCATGGAAGAGCACAGGAAAGTTATGTGAAATATGTGTGCTTAAGATATGATGATGATCAGAAGATTGTATTATTCTGACATGCAGCTGTGAACCTTCTTTAACATTTCAGGTTGTGGGTCCTTGTAGCAGATGTCAAATAATCTGCATCGATCAACAGTCTGGGGAACGAAACAAAGAAATTCTGCAATCTCTCTCTACTGCCAGAGGTAGAAAGGTCAGTACAGTGCTGTATATAAAGATGTAGTGACTTTATTGCATGCATAGTAAAATACCTCCTGGAAGAATAGTCGTGATTAAGTTGTTATGCTAGTTGTTGCCATTTGGCCACAACAACCCCATGCAGAGCTACAGGCTGGGGTCAGAGTGGCTGGAGAGCTCCCAAACAGAGAGGGACCGGGGGTGCTGATTGACAGCCACCTGAACATGAGCCAGCAGTGTGCCCAGGTGGCCAAGAAGGCCAATGGCATCCTGGCCTGCATCAAGAATAGTGTGGCCAGCAGGAGCAGGGAGGTCATTGTGCTCCTGTACTCTGCATTGGTTAGGCCACACCATGAGTCCTGTGTCCTGTTCTGGGCCCCTCAGTTTAGGAAGGACATTGAGACACTTGAACGTGTCCAGAGAAGGGCAACAAGGCTGGGGAGAGGCCTTGAGCACAAGCCCTATGAGGAGAGGCTGAGGGAGCTGGGGTTGTTTAGCCTGGAGAAAAGGAGGCTCAGGGGAGACTTCATTGCCCTCTACAACTACCTGAAAGGTGGTTGTAGCCAGGAAGGGGTTGGCCTCTTCTCCCAGGCAACCAGCACCAGAACAAGAGGACACAGTCTCAAGCTGCACCAGGGAAGTTTAGGCTGGAGGTGAGAAGGAAGTTCTTCACCAAGAGAATCATTTGCCATTGGAATGGGCTGCCCAGGGAGGTGGTGGAGTCCCCATCCCTGGAGGTGTTCAAGAGGGAATTGGACGTGGCACTTGGTGCCATGGTCTAGACATGGGGTCTGTGGTGACCGGTTGGACTCAATGATCTTTGAGGTCTCTTCCAACCTTAGTGATACTGATACTGTGATTTGTTGGGGTTTTTTTTCAGTAAAAGAAGGATGCACTTACAACCCAGATATGACATGATTCATATTCATAAAACATTCAGCAGGGTTTCTATTCAGAAATTTACTATTGACATGCATGATTTTGACTGTGGTTACTTTCATTCACTTCACAAGACTGGTTTACATGTGTTTATTGTGGTCTTGGTCATTTGAGAAGAAAAACCTTGGAAAGTGTTTGAAATGATACAGTTAGACTAAACTTTGTTCTTACTGTGAGAAACTACTTGTCAGGAAAAACAGAGTAAATGTTAATCACAGAATCATAGAATTGTTAGGGTTGGAAGGGACCTCAAGGATCAGCCAGTTCCAACCCCCTGCCATGGGCAGGGACACCTTGCACTACATCATGTTGATCACAGCCACATCCAACCTGGCCTTCAAAACCTCCAGGGATGAGACTTCCACCACCTCCCTGGGCAATCTGTTCCAGTGTCTCACCACCCTCATGAGGAAGAACTTCTTCCTAACATCCAATCTGAATCTACCATTTCTATAATGGGTCATGATGCTGGGGAAATGGAACTTTGGAATAAATATTTTCTTTACCTACCTCAATAACAGATTCCCCCTAGTCCTATCATTACCTGACACCCTAAAATGTCCCTCCCCAGCTTTCTTGTAGTCCCCATCAGATACTGGAGGGCCACAAGAAGGTCTCCTCAGAGTCTTCTCTTCTGCAGACTGAACAGCCCCAACTCCTTCAGTCTGTCCTCATAGGAGAGGTGCTCCAGCCCTCTGATCATCCTCGTGGCCCTTCACCGGACATGTTCCAGGACATCCAGAACCTTCCTGTAATAGAGACTCCAGAACTGGATGCAGTACTCCAGGTGGGGTCTCAGCAGAGCAGAGTAGAAGGGGAGAATCATCTCCCTCCACCTGCTGGCTGTGCTTCTCTTGATTCCGCCCAGGATGTGATTGGTTTTCTGGGCTGCAAGTGCACACTGCTGGCTCCTGTTGTCATGTCATCCCCCAGCACCCCCAAGTCCTTTTCTTCAGGGCTGCTTTCTTGTAGGCCTCCTTAATACAGTCAATGTGGAGAACAGTAGATTTAGACAGTGACTGGAGAATAAATGTGAAATACAGGTGTTCATTTGGAGTCTTGCTTCCTAAGGCTGCATTGCTCAGATGGTGGCTCAATGGTTCAGCATCCCAGAAGCTTGACAAATCTCATAAGTATTTATTTAGCTGAAAGTCCTTTATCTAAATTCATTGCTTCCTGTTCATTAAGCTTCTGTTGTAAAAGTTCATTAGCCAGTCACCAATACCAGCCAAACATCAGAGGCTGGGCAAAGAAACAGGGACAGAACAATAATCAGTAGGTTGAAAATCATTCACCTGAACAATGCACAAATAAGTTACAAATAACACATTCTTGGGAGGAGGGGAAAGGAAAAAAAAAGGGGAAGGCGTTTGGTCTCACTGAGTCACGAAGCAAACAAAGGGCTATAGTTTCAAATAATGTTTTCCTTGAGGAATAGCTATTCAGGCTTGAAGTTGTAGAGAGCTCTTGAAGCCAGCCACCTGCTGCATTGTAAGACAGAGTAGAGGTGAGCAAGCAAGAGCCAGCTGTCTAGGCACAGTTTCCCTGACCTGAGAAGACTTAGGGTTGCACAGCAGGTTCTGGCTTCCCGATCACCACAGCACATGAGCCTGCAGAAGATCAGTTGCTGGCCATGGTGAGTAGACTGAGGACAAGAGCCCTCTCTAGGTAATGGTAAGCCACAGCTGGAACATCTGGGACACCTTGGATCACATTCTGGCACTCTGGGCACGGATGCTGCCCAGCTGCTCTCTGGGGTGCAGCAAGGCCACTGGCATCCTGGCCTGCATCAGGAATAGTGTGGCCAGCAAGAGCAGGGAAGTCATTGTGCCTCTGTACTCAGCACTGGTTAGGCCACACCTTGAGTCCTGTCTCCAGTTCTGGGCCCCTCAGTTTAAGAAGGACATTGAGACTCTTGAACATGTCCAGAGAAGGGCAACAAGGCTGGGGAGAGGCCTCGAGCACAAGCCCTGTGAGGAGAGGCTGAGGGAGCTGGGGTTGTTTAGCGTGGAGAAGGCTCAGGGGAGACCTCATTGCTCTCTACAACTCCCTGAAAGGAGGTTGTAGCCAGGTGGGAGTTGGTCTCTTCTCCCAGGCAACCAGCACCAGAACATGAGTCTCAAACTGCACCAGGGGAAGTTTAGGCTGGAGGTGAGGAGAAAGTTCCTCACAGAGAGAGTTACTAGCCATTGGAATGTGCTGCTCAGGGAGGTGGTGGAGTTGCCATCCCTGGAGGTGTTCAAGAGGGGATTAGATGTCGCACTTGGTGCCATGGTTTAGTTGTCATGAGGTGTTGGGTGACAGGTTGGACTTGATGATCTTTGAGGTCTTTTCCAACTTTGTTGATTCTATGATTCTATGCAGAGGACTTTCTCTACCCACATGGTTTTCCTTGGTTTTGACTTATATTGTCTGAAGAAGGAAAGCAGTCTTTATTCAGGTACCTTCTCAAACAGCAGCCAAACCTTACCTGATACACAGATTCTGAGATGAAACACAGCATCTTTTGCATCTTCCCTGCAGAAAAGATTAGCTGCTCTTTCCTTCTGATTAACTCAGCAATGCAAAGGTTTGGGTTTTTTCTAATACAAACACTTATAGAACCAACTGACTCATTCAAACAGAACTTAAAAGAGAAATCCAGCCTCTGGAGAACAACCTGGTGCCAGGTAAAGGACATGTGGCGTGGCAAGGCAAGGCACTGCAAGGCATGGTGGTGCTATTCGCAGCAGGGCAGTGCTCTGCTTCCCTCATGCCCCAAAGAGATCATTCAGCTGGTTTTGGTTTTCCCAGCCTTCAGCACTGCTGGCACATGGGATCCTGTGAATGTGCCCTGCCCTGCACAAGGCCACATCTTCTGGGTTAGCTTGTGTGGTGCTTTGAAGCTTTTCCTGGAGTCCAAAAGCCCAAAAGAAAGATATTTCAATCTCCTCCCCCTCTCTTTTTCCCCAGTAGGGTAGGCTGGAGAAAGGAAAGGTAAGGTCACAAAAGAAGTGGTCTGGAATCAGTTTGGAAGTAAAAAGGTTTGTTTGGGTGTTTTTAACAAAATACATATATCATTCGTGTAACAGGGAGGGTTACAAAGGTATAAGGAAAAGGGTAAATAGAAAAAGGTACAAAAACCAGGCCCAGCTGGCATTGGATTCCCTTGATGCATGGGTTATCCAGGGAGGTGGTTGAGGCCCCGTCCCTGGAGGTGTTTAAGACCAGGCTGGATGAGGCTCTGGCCAGCCTGATCTAGTGTGGGGTGTCCCTGCCCATGGCAGGGGGTTGGAACTAGATGATCCTTGTGGTCCCTTCCAACCCTGACTGATTCTATGATTCTATGATTCTATGATTCAGTTCTTTAGAAAGTGTGCGTGCAGCATGGAAAGGAAAAGCAGGGAAGCAGCAGCAGGTGACCTCTCTCAAGCAGGTGAAGAGAAAGAGCTAAGAGGTGTCTCTCCTTAAACAGGCTTGCTTGGCAGGAAGGGGGAATGGAATAGACCTTTGACCCAGGGGACCCCTCCTTCTGGAAGGGGAAAACCAAGTCTCTCTCTCTCCCCACTTGGATCAGGTTTCTTTTGTCCACCCGGGGGCTAGATTCTTCTCATCCCCCATCAAGGATGAGTGTAACCTAGGACAGCTTGACAGCTGAAAAGTTTTGCCTGAACTCCCTCCTGCAAATCATCTGTGGGGTGATGGTCACCAACTGGTTACCCGTGTGTAGCACCTGAAGACTATGGCGTCTTCAGTGTGCTGAGGCAGAGCCAGCAGAAGACATTGATCCAAACCTTTCACAGCGCACAGTGGGGAGAGAGAAAGAGAGAGAGAGAACATCAGATTCCTGTGACTGTGTTAAATGGCACAATTAATCCTTTGGTGACTCATGTCTCCAGCATGCACTTTCCTGTTAAGGAGTTATCTAACAGACTTCATTTTCCTTTTTCATCAGATACGGATTCAGTGAAGGAATTTAGCAGTGCTTGTGCCCAGCTGCCAATAATGTGATTCAAACTATAAAAGCACAAACACAATAAGGTAGAATTTAAGCTGATTTCCCAGTACAAGGTGAACTGATCTTTTTGAAAGGCTGTTGCAGTTGCTCAGTTTCCAAAACATTAAAGATACTGCACATACAAATGGATAGCAAATGCTGAACGCTTAACAAGAGAGCCAGATGACAATATTTACCATTTTGGTTTGTGTTCATTCCTGTGGGCTGTTGATCCCCCTTTATGCATCTCATTGTGACTTGGGAGAGCTTTCCCCATAGACTTGGGTGCCATGCCTTTGGATTGGTTACTGAACCATTAGCAAGGATAGCAAATCACTTATTTTATCATCATTTTCATAGTGATGCAGGTCTTCATGAAGTGCAGAGATCTGGGAGTTGTGCAAACAGTGATTTGTTGTTCTTCCATGAAGGCATGAACCCCATTGCCATACAGCAATGAGATTCCAGAAATGCAGAGAGCAGAGGAGCTCAGAAGTCCTCCCAGAAGTCCTTTATTGCTGTGTGGTAGAATCCCCAGCATTACAGAGTCCCACTTACAGAAGTCATCCCAGAAGCTCTTAACAGATGAAGCAGCTAACTGAAGTCCCTACAGCATCCCTACACTGAAGCCCTAGCCAGATCCCTAACCAAAGACCTAACCCAAGTAACTACTGCTCAGAGTGGCTGTTTTCATACTCTTTGTTATCAATCCCTTAACCAGTAAAACCCAACCACATAGATGAGCTAAAATCATTTCCCAGTAAGAGCTGTCAGCATGTCAAGGAGGTGGCTTCTGCAGCATGTTCCAAAACAAGGGTGTCAACATGAGGATGTTGTCCTTGGCACACATGGAATGTGATTGTTTTGCTCTATGCAGATAAGGAATTGGTCAGCTAAGGAATCCTGCACCCTGCACGTGTTCAGCAGCTGCCTTCTGAACAGGAGCTGCAAGAGTGATTGATGCAATTATTGACCCCTGAAATAATATGGTTCTCTTTTCTCCTTAGTGGCTGAACTGGAAAATGCATCTCTTTAAGGCAGAGGCGAAGCAAAATCAGTTCCTAGGAAAGTATTATACTATCCAGATATTTTCAACAGGAGATAATTTATTATCTTTTTTGACACTAAGTTAAATGTTTCCCATTTTTGCCATGTGAAAAATCAACATGTTGAAAGTGAATACTTCCCCTTTCCTATTCTGTAAGGTTAATAAGTTTTGGTGAACCCAGAGCTTGGGTTAAAAAGCATATATATATTCAGCTTTAATAATTGCATCTCCCAAACCTTGGCATGGGAGGGAGGGTATATTATTACATGAATAAAATGAGCAGATGATAATAGGTGAATTTATCCATTAGAAGAAGGCAGCTGAGAGCTACATCCAGTGGCAAAATCCAGAACTCATCCATCCAAAGCTAAGCTTTAGCATGCAGTGTCAATTATGTGCTTGTTACACATGCTAGGAGGGCATTTTCCCTACCAAGTGCTGGTCTGAATTAGCTGATCATTGAGGAGCTGTAGCTTGAAGGCATCTCATCTCAGCCTTTGTCAGACATAGCACCTCAGGTTTCTATCTTACAGAAGGAAACATTGCACCAAGGATATTTCTCTGACAGTGAATATTTAAGCAGCATATATTACTGTGGATCCAGTAAATGTGCTTGAAACAACATACAAGAATGACAGCATTTTATACCTCCTCCTTTAAGTGAGTGTGATGACTATCATATGATTCACTCTTGGCAAGAATAAGTACATTTTAACTGCTTCTTCCAGCAGTTAGGTCTTGTGCTTTGTACTAATCAAGAAGCTTTACATTTTTTTGTCCCTGTGAAGTTTAAGAGTGACAGGAAGAGCCTTTACTGCTACCAGAAGACTGAGTGGATAAAACCATAGAATAGAGTAGAATAATGAATGGAATGGAATGGAATGGAATGGAATGGAATGGAATGGAATGGAATGGAATGGAATGGAATGGAATAGAATACAATTAACCAGGTTGGAAAAGACCTTAAAGATTACCAAATCCAACCTATCATCCAACACTATCTAATCAACTAAACCATGGCACCAAGTGCCCCATCCAGTCTCTTCCTAAACACTTCCAGTGTTGGTGACTCCAACACCTCCCTGGGCAGCCCATTCCAATGGCCACTCTCTCTTTCTATGAACTCACAGTCCAGCACTCCCTGCCCAGTTCATGGTGTGTTCTGGGGGGATTATGTGCAGAATACAATGCCCATGAAATCAGAAAATGGTGGCAGCAGCAAAGAGAGATTATGCCATTCACTGAAATAACTGCAGGCTGTAATTTCTGTGTCTGAAAGCCTCATTTTTCAACAGTGAAATGTGAGAAGAACCGATTTCTACATTTTGTTTTTCTCTTCAAACAGCAGAAATGGCAGGATGCACAGCTTTTGTGGTTCCCATTACCAGTGTTTGCTGAGTCAAGATTTGTAACTATGGAAAAATTTAGGAAGCGTAATTAAAAGATACAAATCCACGTCTGGTAATCACATACACACCAAATTTGGGGCTTAAATCCAAGAGGTGCTAAAATATGTATACCATCAGTATACCATCACCATCTCCTTAGGCATCCACCAGTCTATGAGACTTCAAATGTCAAATCAGAGTAGGGAAATGTCCAGTTCCGGGCCCCTCAGTTTAGGAAGGACATTGAGACACTGGAATGTGTCCAGAGAAGGGCAACAAGGTTGGGGAGAGGCCTTGAGCACAAGCCCTATGAGGAGAGGCTGAGGGAGCTGGGGCTGTTTAGCCTGGAGAAGAGGCGGTTCAGGGGAGACCTCATTGCTCTCTACAACTACCTGAAAGGTGGTTGTAGCCAAGAAGGGGTTGGTCTCTTCTCTCTAGCAACCAGCTGGCTCATGTTTAGGCAGCTATCAATCATCACCCCAGGACCCTCTCTGTTTGGGAGCTCTCCAGCCACTCTGACCCCCATTTCATTGACTCTCATCATCTGGAAAATGCCATGAGATGGCAACTCTGCTTCTAGCACATTTCTAAATTCTCCAGTGTTGGAGACCACCCAGGGAGGTGGTAGAGGCCCCATCCCTGGAGGTTTTCAAGGCCAGGCTGGCTGTGGCTGTGAGCAACCTGATGTAGTGTGAGGTATTTGATTTTGAAATAGTTTTCTTTCATATTCAGATGTGAAGTTTCAGTTACTTGGAGAAAAACTGATCTTCCAATCATGCAGAGTTTCTGAAGCCTACAAAAGAGGAAACTTCCTACTGCTCTATGTTGGCCTGTATCAATGTTCAGCAGAGCTGGCAGATTTGTCACCATTGGGAAACTTTGTTGGAGTCATTGAAACCCCTCAAGACAAGCTCACAGGGCTGGGAAATTTAGAGTACTAACGCAAAGCAAACTGAACTTGTTGCTCATGCAACTCCCAAGTATGGACTTTTATATCCCCAGAAGAGCTTTCACTTTTAAATTCTCCTTTAGTTTAGATCTACCTAAAGGCCATTATAGCAGCAGAACAGTATGAGTTTGGGAACCTGACAGGAGCACAGGCACTGGCTTCACCTTCATGTGGTGGCACTGGCATGGCTGTTTGCATCCAGGAGGCAGTGCAGGAGATGTAGCTATAGTGCCACAGCAGTTCTGGAGAGTTACAAGGTAGCCACAAAAAAAAGGGCTTACAATGTTTTGGAGGTTACAAGGAACCAGAGGCACACATCTCTTGAATCATGGTATCAGCTCCCTGTATGTTTTGGTTTAGTTATGTGTCAGCAGACTGTGGGAGAGACTTGGATGGTTTGGCATTTCCAAGGCAGCTTGCTTAAAAAAGAGGCAGGGAAGGAACAGAAAAGTCTCATGAGGCTGGCATCTCCATATTGCTTAAGGACAACTCCTCATTTTCATGTTTTCATGATGGAGGGTCCAGTTCTGGGCCCCTCAATTTAAGAAGGATATTGAGACACTTGAATGTGTCCAGAGAAGGGCAACAAGGCTGGGGAGAGGTCTTAAGGAGGCTCGGGGGAGACCTTATTGCTCTCTACAACTACCTGAAGGGAGGTTGTAGCCAGGTGGAGGTTGGTCTCTTCTCCCAGGCAGCCAGCACCAGAACAAGAGGACACAGTCTCAAGCTGTGCCAGGGGAAGTTTAGGCTCAAGGTGAGGAGAAAGTTCTTCATAGAAAAGTTATTTGCCATTGTAATGTGCTGCCTGGGAAGGTGGTGGGGTCACCATCCCTGGAGTTGTTCAAAAGAGGATTGGACATGGCACTTCAAGCCAGGTTTAGTTAGTCATGAGGTATTGGGCGATAGGTTGGACTGGATGATCTCTGAGGTCTTTTCCAACCTTGTTGATTCTATGATTCTATGTGTCACTGCCCATGGCAGGGGGGTTAGAACTGGATGATCCTTGAGGTCCCTTCCAACCCTGACAATTTTGTGATTCTGTGATTCTCTGACAAAAAAGGGAAACCATTTCATGAGGTGCAAATCATGGTTCAATACTCTTTTTATTAGCTTTGGGAGAGCCTGCTTTATCAAGTTCTTTAAATATCTCCACTTTCAAAGAGAGGATATCCATCAGTGTCATCTGAAAATACATTCCAAGATAAAACACCTTCTTTAGATTCCTCCTCTGCTGTTCATTGACTGTTTCCATTAAGGTCCCTTCCAACCTTAACAGTTCTGTGATTTTATGATGCTGTGATTCCGTGGCAAAACCAGACCAATCTCTTATTTTGACATGTCCAGATCACACCTGGCTGTTCATGGTTGTAATTGTAAGGCTCAATGTCATTAAGATCAAGAACATACATCAGAGTGCAAACACATCAAGTTTTCAGTGCCCACTAGGGCTGTATGGTCAGTGGATGAAATAGGTTTCTGTTCCTCTTTTCTTTACTAGTCAGCATCACAAGGAGCTGCTATCTAAGTATTTTAATGTTTATGTAGGACAGTGTCACAAGCAATGCCTAGATAGAACAAAGTTCTGCTATTGAAGTGAGTCATTCATGGTAGAAGATGAAAGACTTTTCCTCAGTGATTGAACACACATGCATTCTTTTGATGCCCAGCTTTTACTTGTGATATGCATTAAATGTATTTGCCAAGAAGCCAGAACAGTCATTAAATGACAGGACTGTGAGGGAGTGTAAATTGCATGTGTGACACTATGGAACTCATGATGAAATACTCTATTATTTATCCACTTACATAAGGTATAGCATGAATAGCTCTTGAATAGCATGGCGTTAGGGTTTTATTTAGCAGTCTCTTCTAGTTAATTAGCTTTAAATGTTCTTAACTATATGTAAATATTTATTTATACACACACATACACATATTATATGGTGCAGCAGACATGCTGGAGGAAAGGGAAGGACCTTGACAGGCTGGAGAGCTGGGCCCATGACAATATCATGAGGTTCAACACCACCAAATGCAAGGTCCTGCATCTGGGTTGGGGCAATCCCAAGCACTGATATAGGCTGTGCAGGGGCTGGCTTGAGAGCAGCCCTGAAGAAAAGGTCTTGGGGGTGCTGGGGGATGAGAAATTCAACATGAGCCAGCAGTGTGCACTTGCAGCTCAGAAAGCCAATCAGATCCTGGGCTGCATCAAGAGAAGCAGAGCCAGCAGGTTGAGGGAGGTGATTCTCCCCCTCTGCTCTGGTGAGACCTCATCTGGAGTACTGCATCCAGTTCTGGAGCCCCTATTACAGGAAGGATCTGGATGTCCTGGAACGTGTCCAGAGAAGGGCCATGAGGATGATCAGAGGGCTGGAGCTGCTCTGCTATGAGGACACACTGAGGGAGTTGGGGCTGTTCAGTCTGGAAAAGAGAAGACTCCAAGGAGACTTTATTGTGGCCTTCCAGTATCTGAAGTGGACTACAAGAAAGCTGGGGAGGGACTTTTTAGGGTGTCAGGTAATGGTAGGAGTAGGGGAAATGGAACAAAACTAGAAATGGATAGATTGAGACTGGATGTTAGGAAAAAGTTCTTCCCCATGAGGGTGGTGAGACACTGGCACAGGTTGCCCAGGGAGGTGGTGGAATCCTCATCCCTGGAGGTTTCTAAGGCCAGGCTGGATGTGGCTGTGAGCAACCCGTTGTAGTGTGAGGTGTCCCTGCCCATGGCAGGGGTGTTGGAACTAGATGATGCTTGAGGTCCCTTCCAACCCTAACAATTCTATGATTTATATATATATATATATATATACACACATATGCATATATTTTTAAAATATTTATAGTTTTATATATATGTATAAAATATTCTTAAAGCAATATTGTTTTTCTAAACATATCTGGGTTGTGAGATCCTCTATAAACCTGATCACTTTAACATGAGTTGCATCTCACTAAATACTTTACTCTTTTTCAGACAAACTTTGGCATATACCTGATGAACCAGCCCTTGCACTCATCCTTTCCAGGTATTTTATCCATTGGGTCTCAAGTACTTGCAGTGCTGAAGGAGAATACAGAAATTCAGCCCCCGACATCCAGTGAAGAAAAATGTTCAGGATAGATTCGCTGGGGGAGATGAAATTTGCATCTAATTCTGAGGAAAAATCAAAGTCAGTTACTAAGAAGAAGAAGAAAAAAAGAAAGGGAAAGGAAGAAAGAAAGGAAGAAAGAATTGAAGGAAGAAAGAAAGGAAGGAAGAAAGGAAGAAAGAAAGAAAGGAAGGAAGAAAGAAAGAAAGAAAGAAAGAAAGAAAGAAAGAAAGAAAGAAAGAAAGAAAGAAAGAAAGAAAGAAAGAAAGAAAGAAAGAAAGAAAGAAAGAAAGAAAGAAAGAAAGAAAGAAAGAAAGAAAGGAAGAAAGAAAGAAAGAAAGAAAGAAAGAAGAAAGGAAGAAAGGAAGAAAGGAAGAAAGGAAGAAAGAAAGAAAGAAAGAAAGAAAGAAAGAAAGAAAGAAAGAAAGAAAGAAAGAAAGAAAGAAAGAAAGAAAGGAAGAAAGGAAGAAAGGAAGAAAGAGAAAAAGAAAGAAAGGAAGAAAGGAAGGAAGGAAGAAAGGAAGAAAGGAAGAAAGGAAGAAAGAAAGAAAGAGAAAAAGAAAGAAAGGAAGAAAGGAAGGAAGGAAGAAAGGAAGAAAGAAAGAAAGAAAGAAAGAAAGAAAGAAAGAAAGAAAGAAAGAAAGAAAGAAAGAAAGAAAGAAAGAAAGAAAGAAAGAAAGAAAGAAAGAAAGAAAGAAAGAAAGAAAGAAAGGAAGAAAGGAAGAAAGGAAGAAAGAAAGAAAGAAATTAAGAAAGAAAGAAAGAAAGAAAGAAAGAAAGAAAGAAAGAAAGAAAGAAAGAAAGAAAGAAAGAAAGAAAGAAAGAAAGAAAGAAAGAAAGAAAGAAAGAAAGAAAGAAAGAAAGAAAGAAAGAAAGAAAGAAAGAAAGAAAGAAAGAAAGAAAGAAAGAAAAGAAAGGAAGAAAGGAAGAAAGGAAGAAAGGAAGGAAGAAGGAAGGAAGGAAGGAAGGAAGGAAGGAAGGAAGGAAGGAAGGAAGGAAGAAAGGAAGAAAGGAAGAAAGGAAGAAAGAAAGAAAGAAAGAAAGAAAGAAAGAAAGAAAGAAAGAAAGAAAGAAAGAAAGAAAGAAAGAAAGAAAGAAAGAAAGAAAGAGAAAGAAAGAAAGAAAGAAAGAAAGAAAGAAAGAAAGAAAGAAAGAAAGAAAGAAAGGAAGAAAGGAAGGAAGGAAGGAAGGAAGAAAGAAAGAAAGAAAGAAAGAAAGAAAGAAAGAAAGAAAGAAAGAAAGAAAGAAAGAAAGAAAGAAAGAAAGAAAGAAAGAAAGAAAGGAAGAAAGGAAGAAAGGAAGAAAGGAAGAAAGGAAGAAAGAAAGAAAGGAAGAAAGGAAGAAAGAAAGAAAGAAAGAGAAAAAGAGAGAGAGAAAGAGAGAAAGAGAGAAAGAAAGAGAGAAAGACAGATAATCCAACAATAACAACAACATAAAAGCTTTACTCATTTGCTTCTGGTTTAGGTCTTTTAATCTTGTGTTTGTTGTAAATGCTATCAGATGGCAGAACCCTGGATAATTACAGCTCACCTACATGTTTTCGCTTGTGATTAGGTTCTAGCAGCCATAACTCTGTGTTACTCAATTGCTTCAGGATGCAGCAGGTTTGATCAAGTTTTACTGGCACATAACTCCTAAAACAAGCCCAACATCGTTGTCAGAAACCCTCACCTCAATGAAGGAAAGTAGGCACAACAATGCAGCACTTCCTTGTGCTGCTTTGGGAGAGAGGATGCAGGACACCTTTTAGAAACAGTGTGGGTGGGAAGGGAACAGTGGGAGAGCGGCATGAGAATAGCAGCCCATTCAGCTTGTCAAAAATGAAACTGAAGATGATGTTAGACAGCCTGAAAGCACTGGAGAAGAAGGAGCTGGTATTGGGAAATCTGTGTCTACATCTTTGGAAGTTGTTTGTAAGGATGCAAAAAGGCACAAAGAACAATTAAGATTCAGTATGCTGTTTGCAGAGCATGTTCCTTGTGGAGTGGTTTCATTTGTTCTCAACTTCTTTCCCTCATTCCCATTTGATACTTTTCCATCTGCTTTGTTTTGTGACCACTTCCCACAAGCTTGTTTCCTTCAATATTTGTGAATGTTGAGACATTTTTCCTAATTAGAGAATTTTCAACTAATATAGTCATGTTTCTGTGCAAACTTTGCTTGTCTTTGGCCACCTCTAATGGCTGCTTTTAAGGAACTCTTCTAAGTTTGACGATTTTTTTTTCATCCTGAACAGGTGAAAATAATTCTTTTTACATATTCTTTGTGCATTTGGTGATGTTCTTCTCAGAAGGCTTTTGAGATCTGTGCTCTCCTAAATATGATTCATGCTTTCTCATTTATGAGAAAAAATGTCTGAAACGTAGGACCTGTTCTAAAATATCAATTATTGGGGAAAAATAAGGCAAGTCACCAAAAAAAAAACCCACCCAAAACCAACCAACCAAAAAAACCCCACGTGGAAAGTCCACTTAATGCAAGATACAACACATTGACACCAGGTGTTCTGTGACTCCAAAGGTGTCCAGCCACGGGGCAATTTCATGCTTCCAGGAAGTCCTTCTGGAAGAAGAAATTCTCTTAGGTTGGCTGCTCTATCGCCATTTGGGAAATGAAGTTTTAACCCCCACGAACAGCACCTTCAGAACTCTCATCCAGCATGATTTAGGTCTTCCCTGGGGCGATTTTGGCTCAAGCTGTGTGAAAGCGCTTCTAGCTGAAGCAATCCTGCAGTTGTTGGAGTACACCCCTGGAGGGGAGCAGGCAACTTTGTGAAATGGTTGGTCAAACAGCCATCCTGAAAGGGGAGCAACTACCCCAGAGCTCTGTACAATGAGAAAAGGGAAGTGCATTGCTCAGCGTGTGAAGCAGAAGTCGAAGATGTTCTTTGCTTGCTTTCTCTTCCCCCCACCCCGAACTAGTTTCTTCTTTTGTACTTTTTATTATTATCATTATTATTCTTTTGAAAAAAATGGTTTTACTCACTTTAGCTGGAACAGACTCTTGTTAGTCTCTCAGCAGAGCTTTGTAATGGAAATGAGAAGAGACATTATCTGTTTCTTACAACCTGCCATAAAATACATGGAAAGAGAGAGATGCTTCATATGTATGTAAGCTGAATACCAGCTATGATAGCTGTGCCTTCCTCTTCAGAGCCTTGATGCCGTCTTTGAAAAGCAGGGTGTTAGCCTGTCTAGTAGTCAATTATCTGATGGTGTAATGAGCAGGCTTTTGGGAACCTTGAAAAGCAGTTTCCACATATCTAAATCGCTTAACTATTTCGCAGCTTGCTTTTCTGTTACACAGAACATTGTTGTGTTGGACAGAAAGCTAGTGCACCTCTGGCAAATTTCATATGAAAACACCCACTGTAAGCTGACCTTCAGGTGACCTCTGGTGCTTTTCTGTGTCCTCTTCACCTCACCAGGATGTCCTTTGTTTAAAATGGCACAGAACTTAGAGGAGGAAATTGGCAAGCAAACCTCGGCAAGCTCTGCATCACTTGTTATTGGATTTACTACAAAATAAGTCACTTTGGTACACAGTGCCTTGACAAATACTGCTTATGAATAGCCTTAATGCAATGTATGATAACTAAGGATGAGATGATTTGAACTTTAAAAATATCATGCTTGGTCATTTTGACCTATTATTTACAGTCAATTGCACTTTCTCTCTGCTGTGGCTTAGTAATATTAAATAAAAAATAATGTCATTTTACAAGGGCGGGGGGGGGGGAGGGAATGTTTTCCTTGGTGTGTGAACACTCTCATTAGTATAGTCTGTGCATTTCCCAGCAAGAACATCCTTGTGCTGCAGTGATAGGAAATGTCACAACGCTTCAGATTGATGGCAGAGGCATAAGGAATCTTTCATCTCAACAACAGATAATATTCCCCTTCTAGTAAGGGAAGGGTTCCCATCGGTATTAATATGCCTTCCCATCAGTGATGACAAATTCTTCTGAGTGCAAATACTCTGGAAAATCTTGAAGGAGGAAGAGTCACTTCTAAATGGCATGCACTGCAAATTTGTAGAAAGAACATCCCCCCATGATGTGAAAAGAAAAATCAAAGAGAGAAGAAACCTGGCATAATGCATGGATAATGGGTAAGAAATGTACTTAAACACATTATTTCCAGGGTGCTGTATGTAGAAAGTCCTCTAAATAGCTGAAAATGAAGCCTGTTTTTTCTTGCAATGATTTATTCAGACACATTCCATTTTCTGTTGGACTGAACTCCTCAAATCTCAAGGCAAAAATGGTAGTTCTTCCAAGCTCTAATAATTTCCAGGAGGCTGAAGTCAGCACTTTTAGGAGAAGCTTCTGAACTCTGTGTTCTCTGATATGGCTTAAGATATTTCAGATGCTGCTTATGATTTATATTATGTCAATGGCTTCCTTCAAAATAGGGTCAAAGGTTTAAGTCACCATTCTGACAGAAGTCTGCACAAATCAAAGGGAAGGACTGCATTAAAAAAATGTGATTGTTGTTCATAAGTTGTAGAGACTATGCTGTGTGTCTCTTCTTCACTCTGGTTGTTAATTTTCTTGAGAATGAAACCAATAAAATAAATATTCTGCTTGACATGGCTACTGGTGGTTGTTGCATGCTTGGCCTTTGAGCTCGTGAGATACAAAGTTCTGTTTGGAGGCATTGCTGGACTGAACTGGATTGTTCAGCCTGGAGAAGAGGAGGCTCAGGGGAGACCTCATTGCTCTCTACATCTACCTGAAAGGTGGTTGTAACCAGGAAGAGGTTGGTCTCTTCTCTCTAGCAACCAGCACCAGAACAAGAGGACATAGTCACAAGCTGCGCCAGGGGAAGTTTAGGTTTGAGGTGAGGAGGAAGTTCTTCATGGAGAGAGTCATTCGTTATTGGAATGTGCTGCCCAGGGAGGTGGTGGAGTCACCGTCCCTGGAGGTGTTCAAGAGGGGACTGCACATGGCACTTGGTGCCATGGTCTAGTCATGGGGTCTGTGGTGACAGGTTGGACTCTATGATCTTTAAGGTCTCTTCCAACCTTGGTGATACTGTGATACTGTGATACTGTGGACTCTGGGGAGTCTGTGGCTCAGTTCTCAGTGGATGTCTCATTGCTGCTGGGATTCTCGGGTCAGATTGTCCTCCAATTACTGTGCTGATAGCCTCTGCCTGCCTAGCTAGCTCTCCAATCAGCTGCACACTCAGCTTAGGCCCTGCACAAAATACACTAATAATCTCCATTTTCCTTTAAAATACATCCAGAGGCAGTCCTGTTGGAGCCATTTCTGTTATCCAGAGGTTGGAGCTCTCACCGAGGTGGTTAGAGAAAAGAAGATTAATTTCCCTCTCCTTTGCCTAGAGGGATGCAACATAGTCTTTCTCTGCTGCACAAGTCAGCAGGTGAGACTAAGCACTTAACAGGCCTGGGTGTGTGCGGGAATCACAGGGAAGGCACATCCCTCCCTTCTCATGAGGTTTACATGGAAATGATCTGTTGATTCACTGAGCCAGAGTGAGAGAGACACAGGCACACATGACACCAAGCTACTCGTTTTTACACTTTGGATTCACTAAGGGTGGGAGCCAACAGGCAGGTCAATCATGTGGAACTGAAAGATGGAGGTAAGTCCCTGTCTCTCTGATTGTACAGCTGTAACAAGGCAACTACTTGGACAGAACACAGACACAGTCCCCAGAGAGAGGAGAAGAAGGCTAGGCTCCTCCTCTCTGTTGGAGCTGTGACAGAGGGGTTAGAGAGGCTTGTTTCCTTCCTCTGGCCATCAGCATATGGAATTTCAGCAGGAATCGAGGAGAGTGCCTCAAAGCATGTTTTGGAATAGGCCATTAGGGGAAATAGAATCATAGAATTGTTAGGGTTGGAAGGGACCTCAAGCATCATCTAGTTCCAGCCCCCTTGCCATGGGCAGGGACACTTCACACTACAGCAGGTTGCTCACAGCCACATCCTGCCTGGCCTTCAAAACCTCCAGGGATGAGGCTTCCACCACCTCCCTGGGCAACCTGTTCCAGTGTCTCCTCACCCCTGTTAAAAGCACTCTCCACGCCAATCGAGAGGTTTAAGTATAAGACATTTTATTGCGGGTAAAATAAGCCAAAGCAGCGCTGGGCGGCTGGGAGTCTCCTGCTCCACAGCAGCACACCCTGAGTAAGGATCCACTCTCTTCTTTTAAGGTGGAGGTATGTCGCAACCGTAACAGCCAATTCCTCATGCATAGAATGCACCCTTCTGGCTGTGCAAGTGTGAGTTCCTGATGAGGATCGGCATCCCAGTCCGGGGTCTCTTGTGAGGATGTTGATGGTCTTCCTTACCTTAACCTGGTTTCTGGCAGGCTCAGTAGGGGTCGACCCAGCTGCCCAACTTCTGTAGATTTCTGCCTAACAAGCTTAAAACTAAGTACCTACTGTTCAAAACAGGATGTTACATGTTCTTATCATTGAGTGGCATTGTCTGACTTGATCACGATTCCATCATTGATCATTTATATGGTTAACAAATAATTCATCCCTTTATTTATTACAATTCCTCCCTTTTCCTTTTTGCTCATTTATTTGTTATCCATACTAAGATGTTTCAAAACAGGATAAGGCATCTGAGGATGCTTTGAGGACCACACTGGAGTTTGAGGTAGAATCAGTATCCTGGATAATCATTAATTGGACTTTTTCCATTCTTTGGCTTACAAATGATATTAACCGATTAAGTATACAGGGGCCAAAGGTTAAAATCAATATTATCATTATTAATGGTCCCATGAAGGTTGACACTAAAGTAGGGGATTGATTGAATCATCCTTCATAACAAGATTGATTATTTGCTCGCTCTCTTTTTCTTTTCTCCAGCCCTTCCTGGACCTTTGCCAATGAGTCTCTTACCACTCCTGCGTGACCTGCATAAAAGCAACACTCCTCTCCCAGGGCAGCACATAGGCCTCCAGCCTGTAAAAACAATAAGTCTAGACCTCATCTGTTTTGTAGAGCTACTTCAGATAATGATGTTAGTGATTTTTCCAAGTATGAAATGGATTTTTCGATTCTCTCCAAGTCCTCATCCACAGCTGCCCTAAGAGATGATAACCCCTACTTTGCTGTACTAGCGAGGCTGCTCCTGTGGCTGTCCCGGCAATACCTAATCCCATCAAAGTAGTGAGGGTAATTGCAGTAATGGGCTCTCTTTTAACAATTCTATGGTTGCCGTTTTCCCAATGTACAAACATAGATTCTCCATTGTGATATAAAATTTGTGGCAAGATTGTTGCTAATATAAAATATTCTTTCTGCTCATTTACAATCTTGTTTGACACACATGGAGTCAGCCCTGTCTGTGAACAAATCCATTTAGTTCCATTTGGGGCTATAGTCCATAATGAGTTTAGGTTCCTTCTTCCTTTGCCTATACAAAAATTCTTCTTGATATTAGCAGGTACATGCCCTAAACATTTACCCTTGCCCTTAATTTGTTGTACAGTTATTCCTCTCTTATCAGTGTCCCAATTACATTCAGGGGGATTACTTTGATTACTCTTTTGGTACATCTCATTCATTCCCACAGCTTCATAGAATGGAGGTTTTACATCATAACATAACCAGCAAAGTTCAGTTTTGTTGGGATCAGTATAATTTAGAGCAGTGTAAGAGACTTGAATCATATCCCATAATGGGTTGGTATAGACTCTGGTATTTTCTTCCAGTAAAGGTACGGTGGTAGGACTAATATGCTTTTGCACATTCTCCCCTGTCATGATTTACCAGTCTTTGCAGTTCCCACGTTTGGATTATCAATTCCTGATTTTCTTTTTTTCTTTATTATCTCCCAAATTTCTATCTATCCTTCCTTCAGGAGTTCCCTGTTGATCTGTCCAGTGAGATTCAAATGCCCTCCCAGGTCTCAAATTGGTACTGATCCCAACAACTTGAACATATTCCCCTTAAGATAACAAACACTCTATTTGCCCAATACACGAATTCACATCTCCCACATAAGTACAAATCTGATTCCCCACAATCACAACTTTTCTCTAACTTTTTATGTACACATCTATTTTTCATAAACTGATTATTGTGTATAAGTAAATCATCAACAATTTCTATAATGTCTTGAGTCCATGAGGGAGGGTTTATCACCTCCCGATGAGTTCAATGGAAGTAACGCTTGCGATAGCGATGACTGGTGCGTCGATGCTCCTCAGTAGCCATGAGTTCTGTCGGGTTCATTCAGATTTATGCTCAGGAGAATGTTAATTTTAGAGGATCATCGTTGGTAGAGACCTTCCACTTCTCAGAGCTCACCGGACCTTTGACTCTGCTGATGTGGGTCCACCCTCTTTCAGCAGTACGAATTGCCGACTCTGTGGTGAGCAATACAAGAAAAGGGCCTTCCCATTGTGGGGTTAACATTGATTCTTTCCATACCTTAACACATTATCTCCCGGTTGAAGGTTATGGGTAGCCAGATCCAAAGGTGGTCTCTGGGCTACCATCCCCTTCTTCCTTAATTCCTCCCTCCTTTTCATGAGAGTTATTATAAATTCTTCTAAAACTTTATCCTTAACCTTTGGGTGGTCTAAAGGGATTTCAAAGTCATATGGCATTCCATACAGCATCTGAAAAGAAGACACCCCAACATTGACTCTTGGTTGAGTTCTAATGTATAATAAGGCTAGTGGTAAACACTTTACCCAACTCATTTTTGTTTCCATCATTAATTTGGTTAGGTACTTCTTGATTTCTCCATTCATACGTTCGACTTTACCAGAGCTTTGGGGATCCCAGGGGTGTGATATTCCCACTTAATCCCTAAGGCTTCCATTACTTCTTTGATAACTTTAGAGATAAAGTGGGATCCTCTATCAGAATCTATGTTACATGTTCTTATCGAGTGGCATTGTCTGACTTGATCACGACTCCATCATTGATCATTTATATGGTTAACAAATAATTCATCCCTTTATTTATTACACCCCCATGGTGGACCTTCTTATTTCCTTGCTTTATCTGTCAATCAGTACTTGTAAAAAAGCCACAGTGTTCCTCCGTAAAGTCTAGTCAATTAGAAAAAAGACCTAACCTACAGGAGCTGGGTACAGCTTGCAAACATTTATTCCCTAGGAGAGTTTGCATCTACTCATATGTATATATTCAAGCACAAGAAGTCTAAATAGTCTAAACTACTGGGGGCTTAGTGCTGGGAAAAAAGAAACCACGTGCAGTTTTCTGAGGGAGCACAAGATGTGATGTCCCATCCTTTGTATCAGCCCCGGAGAGGTACCTGTGAGAATGAAACAGCTGCTGTGCCTGCATCCAGAATGAGTCTTCAGACGTGTAAGAACGTAAAAGAAGTTTTGTAACACAGCTTTGAACTCCATCTTTCATCATACACTAAGGAGCAGCTTGCAACAGGCACACTGGCTGAACTCTGAGCATCTCCCAGGGGTGCAGACCCAGGACTGGGGTACCATCTCCTTCTCCAGACACTGTGTGACCTGACTCCACTGAGCCCTCCTCAAAATTTGTCCCAGGGACACTGATTAAAAACTGCCACTGCTGGCCAGAGTAGTATATTGTGACCAGAGTAGCATATTGTGGCAAGAGACTCTTAGAACAATTAGAAGAGCCATTGCTAATGTAACTTCTACTCATAAAACCAAATAACTGGGGGTGGGGTGTTAGGTTAATAATTGCCCCTCAGTTTAGGAAGGATGTTGACTTGCTGGAAAGTCAAGAATTGCTGGAATGTCCAGAATAGAATAGAATTAACCAGGTTGGAAAAGACCTTTGAGATCATTGGGTCCAACCTATCACCCAACACCATCTAAACAACTAAACCATGGCACCAAGCACCACATCCAGTCACTTCCTAGACACCTCCAGTGATGGTGACTCCACCACTTCCCTGGGCAGCACGTTCCAATGGCCAATCACCCTTTCTATGAAGAACTTCTTCCTAACATCCAGCCTAAACCTCCCTGGTGCAGCTCGAGACTGTGTCCTCTTGTTCTGGTGCTGGCTGCCTGGGAGAAGAGACCAACCCCCAAGTGGCTAAAACCTCCCTTCGGGTAGTTGTAGAGAGCAATAAGGTCTCCTCTGAGCCTCCTCTTCTCCAGGCTAAGCAACCCCAGCTCCCTCAGCCTCTCCTCACAGGGCTTGTGCTCCAAACCCTCTCAAGATTTGTTGCCCTTCTCTGGACATGTTCCAGCAACTCAACATGTCTACAAAATTTTTGACCACCAGGTACTGTGACTCCACCACCTCCCTGGGCAAACTATTTCAATGTCTGACTACCCTTTCAGTAAGGAAAATTTTCCTAATATCCAATGTAAACCTCCACTGACACAACTTGAGGCCAATTCCTCTCATTCTGTCACTTGATAATAGGGAGACCACCCACCTCACTACAACCTCCTTTCAGGTAGTTGCAGAGAGAGAAGGTTTTCCCTCAGACACTCCTCATCAGACTCGCTCTCCAGGCCCTTCACCAGCTTTCTTGCCATTTTCTGGACGTGTTCCAGCACTTCAATATCTTTCTTGTAGTGAAGAGCTCAAAAGCAGACACTGTATTCAAGGTGCAGCCTCCCAAGTTCAGTGGGAAGATCACTTCCCTCATCCTGCTGGCCACACTGTTTCTGATATGGACCAGGATGCTATTGGCCTTCTGGACACCTGAGCACAGTGCTGGTTCATGATCAGGCACCATGTTCAACCAGCACCCCAGGTCCTTTTCTACTAGGCAGCTTTCCAGCCACTCTGCCCCAGCCCTGTAGCATTGCATGGGATTGTTGTGACCCTAGTGCAGGACTCAACACTTGGCCTTGTTAAACCTCATATCACCACAGCAGATTGATCCAGCCTCTCCAGATACATCTGCTGAGCCTTTCCACCTTTGAGCAGAGCAACACTCCCATCCAATTTGCTGTCATCTGAAAACTTACTGAGGATGCTGGAGGCCCTATAGAGGCCATGAGAGCTCCTATAGAGGCTGCTGCAGCCCTTATAGAGGCCATGAGAGCCCCTA